>OZ018388.1:13003780-13208068 GCA_963969525.1 Ontholestes murinus
CTGCGCACTGTACGGTCTGTAGTTGGTGTGCTGCGTCACTGTGGGGAATAAGAGAAACAGAAAATACGATCAAAAGATCATTCAAACACAGAGCGTTTCTCGCCACGTTTCGGTGATTCGCCGCCTCCGGGGCCAAGGGTGCTGAAAAGTAATGGCCGCAAACGCGTCGTTACTTACACGATGAGACGTTCGCAGTCCGCGCAGATGTTTTGGCCAGGGGGCAGCTGGGGTGTCGGCGGTGCCGGCTTGTTTTCGGGGGCTTGTACGTGTTTCAGGCCGAAATTGGAAATTGCCGGTGTTAGTCCAGAATCTACTTGGTCTAAAGTTCAAATAAGAAGTATTGTTAAAAAAAAAGATACATACAAACAATTAAAATCAGTCACAGGCAAGTATACAAATAAATCATGAGAAGAAAGTTATTGTCTAGAAAGAATGGAATTAATGATGATGATAATATATTCATAAATGATAAAGATATTGATGGCAAAATAATAACAAAAATATTGATGGTGGGAATAGAAACAAAAATATTTCTGAGAAGACTGAGAAGACAGTAAAAAGAAAAATAGAAGGATTCTTGGGTTATTTTTTGTGAACAACTTTTAGATCATATTTTCAAATTAAATAAAGATTTGTGCATTAATTGAATATTAATGACTTAAAATTATTAGAGTCGTATGTCATATTTACTACAAATATAGTCAGTAACACATAGTCTAATGTTTCTCATGAAAAAATATTTATTTATTAATTAACTTTAAAAGGTCTATTAAAAAATAAAGATATTTAGATCATGGTTTCTTTGGATCTGCAGTTTGAAGCTTGTAACTAATTTTGAACAGTTGGATTATTTAGAGTATTGTCGCATGGGGGTCGTCGCGATTTCGAGATCAAAGGCAAAATCACTTTATATGAATAAAACAATATAAGTAGTTTCCAAAAATATATTGTAAGACTCTACAATTGTTTCGCCACACTGTAGCTTCTTCAGGCGAAGATTGTCTTACAATATATTTTTGAAAGTATAGTTTTATTCATATAAAGTGAAGATGAACTTTCAACATCTATCAATCAACGGCTCAATGTAGGGTTACTGACTAATTATTCGCGACTGTATCAAAACATTGTTTGATGTTCGAAATGTACATCTCGTTACAAAAGAAATAGTTAAGAAAGGTTTCTAAGTGTATTAATCAAGTTAGTTTTGAACAACTTTTAAAAAATATAAAAAAAGATATTTCGATCATAATTTTTAGCCTCAGCAGCCTGTAGTTTTTGACAAATTTTGACCAACTTTTAGAGAGTAGAACATAAATATCTGGTCACTTGATGATTAATTTTTCTGCTAGTGCAGCTTGTAGTTTTTGACAAATTTTGACCAACTTTTAGAGAGTAGAACGTATATATCTCATCACTTGATAAATCATCATTCCAAACAAACCTACACATTAATTTAGTGAGCTACACCAGAAATTTTATCACTGATTTAGATTGTTGGCCTAGTCAAAATTTTTATCAAATATTCTTGAAATTGATATATTAAGAAAATTGATGAAAAACGAAATTTGTTTTTCATTTATTAGCGTTGATGATTTTAATGCAAGTGAGAAATGGTTCATTAGCGTGTTCAATGTCAAGCTTAAATAGCAGGTGACATAATAGAACAACACTGCGAACGATTATTAGCAAATACCTATAATAAAAATTGCATGACACAATAAGCCTGATAACGAGAATAACTTTTCTGTTATCTAAATATTGAATACGCTTCGTAGAACTATTACACGAAATAATAAAAATAAATAGGCTGGCGGTAATGCGTGTTTTCTATTCAACCAGAAAATATAACAAAGCTAAGAGGTTTACTAGAAAATATTTAAAAAATTAATCAAATCAAAACCTCTTGTAAATGAATTCCGTGTTTACAACATCAGTGAAAGATGACAACAATAAAAGGACGTTGATAATTAAATCCCTTCCGATGTGAACAATTCTTTATAACATGCTAAAAATTATAGTATTTTAGAATTAGTTAAATTAAAATTCTTTTGTATTTAATTCTCCGTTTACAAAATGTTAGGTTTTATAGGTCTAAAATGTGATTAAAACCAGTAAGAAATAACATCAATGAAAAGATATTTATAACTAATTCCCGTTTTGATTTGACTTAGTTTTGCAAAATACTATAAATTTTATGTGTAAAATATTTTGCTTCAAAACTAATAGAACTTTTTTTCTTATTATGTTTACAAAATGTCTAAAATATGATGAATAAAATCTGTAAGAAACAATGAAAGAATATTGATGATAAGATACTTTTTGATTTGACTAAGTCCTTTCAAAATGCTAAAAGTTCTAAATATTTAGTTTCAAAAGAGCAAAGAAAAATATTATTTATCATTTCGTTATCTTTCTTGGATTGACCTTTACAAATTTTCTATAAGGTCTAAAATATTCTATGACACATTAACAAAATTTATGTAGATTATTAGATCCTTCTTCATATATTAAAGTCTTCAAGATCTTGTAAAAATAGATTAGATACGGCAATAAGAGAAGCAAAAAGTATAAAATTTTTAAATTATTATTCTCTAAAAGCGTTCTATATTCTTAAAATTAAAATTCTTATTAGGAAAAAAATTCATATTATTGAAAATTCATTTTTAAGTTTCTCTTCATTATGAACAATTTACAAATTGCCAAAAGAAAACTCTAAAAGATGTGTAAGTGAAGATAATGAAAGAAATAAGATGAGGAAGGAACAAAGAATATAAAAAGGACAGAAATAAAAACAGCAAGACTCAAGAAATAGAAGAACAAAGAATAAATCAAAAATAAGTGAGAGGTAAGAAAAAATAAACTACGAGAAAAAAGAGAAAGGGTAATTAAGTAAAAGAAGGATTAAAGGAATAGAAAATATGAAAGCATAGTGATAAGAAATGTAAGCAAATGAAGACTACAAAATAGTAATAATAAAGAAATTACAGAGAAGATCACAAAAATATAGAGGAACCTTTAACATGTTAAAGGTAGTATAAATAACAAAAAGAAGATAATTGAGAAAATAGAAGAAAAGGAAAAGATGAAAGGGATAAAAATAATAACATTAAGAAACCAGATATATTGAGAACGTAGAAAAAATAGTACGAGAAGATACAAAGAAGAAAGGATTATAAAATAAGAAATGCTAAAAATATAAAGAAGAGCATAGAATAAAAGAATAGATAGGAGAAAAGAAAAAGATAATAAATAAAAGAAAAAAGAAAGAAAATAAAGTAGTGAAATTTATATGGGACATACAAAAGAAGAATTAATACAAATTGAAGAAAAAACTTAAGAAAAAGGAGAACGAAGAGGAATTGTGCAAAAGAGAAATGAAGAAAGATTTTATTTCATTCAGAAAAAAAAATGTAAAATTATTTGTAGCAATTTGGAAAAGGAGAAAAGATGAACAGAAAAAGACATGGGGGAGAAAAGATGTAGAAGAAAAATATGAATAAAAGAAACATATTAAATAGATGATATATAAACGTAAAAAGAGACAAAAATAAATAATACAATATGAGTAAATATATTTGTCACTTTATAAGTTTTGAAAATTGCACGTAGAGATGTCGAAACTATAGTCAACAAAAAATAAATAGTGTTATACAAACTAAACAAGAATAAATTACTAAAAAAAAGGGAAATGGTAATTAATTAAAATAACGATTGAAGAAATATAATATAATATGAAGGCCGAAAGACCAATGGTCGATAGCCCGTTCAAAAATAAAGCACAAATTGATAATACCATTATTGTAAAAGAGAAAAATATGAATAAAGATTTTTATTTATTATTATTAAGAAATGAAAACATAGTGTAAACAAATGAAGATTACAAATCATAAACGAAAACAAGAGAAGAAGGGGAAAAGTAAATTGAGTAAGAAAATACATTTAATAAAGGTAGACAAGCATTTCAAAAGCAAATATAGTGATAAAGAAAAATACAAATAAAGAAAAGAAAGAATATATAAAAGAGAAAAAGACAAGGACAGAGAAAAGATAGATAGAAGAAAATAAATGATAATGAAGAGAAATATAATAGTAAAGAAAGAAAATATTGAGGCCGTTTTACGATGAATTTAATTCTCACTTAACTTGCGGTGAAACATTTTTATGTTAATTAAAAGGTTAATTAAACACTTGCTTTTATTTTAACTTTTTAGTGAAACAAAACGAAGTGTTTAATTGAGACCATTTTATATGTTATTAATAGAACGATGAAATTAACAAAAGAATTAAAGTGAAGTAAAACTGAAGTATCTGAAGACAATAAGAAGAGAAATAAAGTAAAAAAGAACAAAAGCAAATTGAGAGGAAAATAAAAACACATTAGAGAATAAACCCAAGTAAAGAAAATAAAAAAGGCATATAAGTGGAAAAAACCAAAGAAAAGAGAAAAGTAAGAAAAAAATAGAAGTATAATAGGGAGAAAAGAGAGAAGTATGTCCATCGCATTCATACAGAAACCGTATTAACAGAGTGAAAAGAATAAAGAAGTTATGAAGAAAAAAAGAAGAAAATAAAGAATTATTAAAATAGGGGAAAGCAAGTGAGGAATAAATAAAGGGAAGAAATTGAGTAAAGGTACAGCTGAAACAAGAAAAGAAAACAAAAAAAAAACGAAAATTAAAACTGAAACTGGAGAAAATTAATTTTAATAGAGAGAGCAAATAATTGAGGCAATTTTATTTATGCACTACAAAAAGAGAATTATTTATAGAGATGATAGAAGAGAGAAAAGAGATACAAATATAAATAAAGTATTACGAAGTATTGCGAAAAAAAAATGTGCTAATGAGAAAGCACATCTCACAAAAGCGAGAATATTTAAGATAGAAGAAAAGGAATGAAGATAGACAAATAAAGCAAAAATATAAATAGAGAATTGCGTAATGACAAAAATTGTATTGATAAGAAAAAAATATCTCCCAAAAAAGAAAATATATAAGAAAGGGAATGCAGACAGAATTTACTCAGGAAAAATAAAGAAAAGAGAAAATTGTGTAAATAAGAAACAACACCTCCCAAAAAGAGAAAATATATAAGATAGAAAAAAAAGAAGTGATAACAGAGTTTACCCAAGAAAAATAGAGAAAAGATAAAAATGTATAAAAGTATAGAGAATTGCATAGAGGGAAAAATTGTGTTAATAAGAAAAAACATCTTCCAAAAAAGAGAATATATAAGATAGAATAAAGGAGCGAAGACAGACTATACTCATGATAAATAGAGAAAAGAGACACAAATCTAAATAGAGAATTGCGTAGTGTGACTAATTGTGTTAATAAGAAACAACATTTCCCAAAATAGAGAATATATGAGATAGAAGAAAAATAATGAAGATAGAATTTACTCAAGAGAAATAGAGAAAAATGAAAAAAAAATGAGAATTGCGTAGTAAAAAATATGTTAATAAGAAACAACATCTCCCAAAAGTGATAATATATGAGATAAAAGACAAGGACTGGAAACATAATTTACTCAAGAGAAAAAGGAAGAAGTGAAATAATTAGTTCACTTCTTCCTTTTTCTCTTGAGTAAATTATGTTTCCACTCCTTGTCTTTTGTCTCATATATTCTCACTTTTAGGAGATATTGTTTCTTATTAACATATTTTTTACTACGCAATTCTCTTTTTTTTTTTCATTTTTCTCTATTTCTCTTGAGTAAATTCTATTTTCATTGTGTTGTGAGAAAAATTGTGTTAATAAGAAACAACATCTCTAAAAAGAGAGTTCATATATTCTCTCTTTTGAGTCATGTTGTTTCTTATTAACACAATTTTTCTCACAACACTATTCTCTCCTTACTCAAGAGAAAGAGAGAAAAAAATGTATAAATAGTGAATTGCATAGTTAGAAAAATTATATTAAGAAGAAACTATATTTCCCAAAAGAGAGGGTATATAAGATAGAAGAAAAGGAGTGAAGACAGAATTTACTCAAGAGAAATAGAGAAAAGGGCAAAAATATAAATATAAAATTGCGTAGTGAGAAAAATTGTACTAATAAGAAACAACATTTCTCAATAGAGAGAATATATAAGATATGAGAAAAATTGTGCAGACAGAGTTTACTCAAGAGAAATGGAGAAAATAGAAATAAATATAAATAGAAAATTGCGTAGTGAGAAAAATAATTGCTATTAAGAAACTACATTTCCTAAAAGAGAGAATATACGAGATAGAAGAAAATTAGTGAAGACAGAATTTACTGAAGAGAAATATTCACAATAGGAAAAAATATAATTAGAGAATTTCGTAGTGAGAAAAAATATCTTGAAGGAAAGAACATCTCCAAAAAAAAAGAGCGAAGACACAATTTACTCAAGAGAAATAGATAAAAAAGAAATAAATATATAAACAGAGAATTGCTTTGTAAGAAAAAATGTGTTAATAAGAAACAGCATCTCCCAAAAAAGAGAATATATAGAATAGAAGAAACAGAGTGAAGACAGAATTTACCCAAGAGAAATAGAGAAAATGGCAAAAACATAAATATAAAATTGCGTAGTGAAAAATTGTACTAATAAGAAACAATATTTCCCAATAGAGATAAACATTGTGCAGACAGAGTTTACTCAAGAGAAATGGAGAAAAAAGAAATAAATATAAATAGAAAATTGCGTAGTGAAAAAAATTTGCTATTAAGAAACTACATTTCCCAAAAGAGAGAATATACGAGATAGAAGAAAATTAGTAAAGACAGAATTTACTGAAGAGAAATTTACTCAAGAGAAAAAAATATAATTACAGAATTTTGCAGTGAGAAAAAATATCTTGAAGGAAAGAACATTTCCAAAACAGAAAATATATGATATAAAAGAAAAAGGGTGAAGATACAATTTACTTAAGAGAAATAGATAAAAAAGAAATAAATATATAAACAGAGAATTGCTTTGTAAGAAAAAATGTGTTAATAAGAAACAGCATCTCCCAAAAAAGAGAATATATAGAATAGAAGAAACAGAGTGAAGACAGAATTTACCCAAGAGAAATAGAGAAAATGGCAAAAACATAAATATAAAATTGCGTAGTGAAAAATTGTACTAATAAGAAACAATATTTCCCAATAGAGATAAACATTGTGCAGACAGAGTTTACTCAAGAGAAATGGAGAAAAAAGAAATATATATAAATAGAAAATTGCGTAGTGAAAAAAATTTGCTATTAAGAAACTACATTTCCCAAAAGAAAGAATATACGAGATAGAAGAAAATTAGTGAAGACAGAATTTACTGAAGAGAAATTTACTCAAAAGGAAAAAAATATAATTAGAGAATTTCGTAGTGAGAAAAAAATATCTTAAAACTTTCGAATTCATCACAACACATCATCCATCATCATCATCATCAGAGACAGACTGACGTGACACATCAACAAGGTCAAATCAGGGCTGAAAGACCGCCGGTCGATAGCCATTTAACAGACTAACCTCCTAACACTCATATCAATCATATCTGTATTTTTTTGTCTGTTAAACAGGATGTTGTATATATATATATATATATATATATATATATATATTGAAGGAAAGAACATCTCCAAAAAAGAAAAAGAGTGAAGACACAATTTACTCAAGAGAATTGCGTAGTAAGAAAAATTGTGTTAATAAGAAACAGCATCTCCCAAAAAAGCGAATATATAGCATAGAAGAAACAGAGTGAAGACAGAGTTTACTCAAGGGATATAAGAGGTAATAAAGAGAGAGAAGAAAGATTCAAAATGAAAGAATCAAGATAATATAGAGAATAAATCACTTAATGGAGTTAGGAAAGCAAAACATAAAACAAAGTAGAGAAAAGTAAAAATATTAAAAAATAGCAAATAAAGAGAAGAAGGTGTCTATAAAAGTGAAAAAAAAAAGAAAAAGGAGAAGTGACGAGATAAGAGAAAAGAAAGTAAGGAGAAAAGAAAAATAGAATGACAAGAAAAGAAAGTAGAGTTAAATACAAATTATTCGCACAAAACACACACAGATTTGGATTCCACAAAATAATAATAAGACGTTAAAGAAAGATAGGCAAGTAAAACAGAAATAAGTAAAGAAAAAATATATAGAAGTAACATAATGGTTTAGAATGATAAATTAAGAATTATACAAGGAAGAGATAAAAGTCGGAAAAGCTGAATAAAAGAAATCATAAAACATGAAGAAAGTATAGAAATGGACAAAAGAAAAAAGATAGAAAAGTTAAATTAGAGAAAAAGAAAGCAACATACGATGGAAACGTGTGACAAATGAAAGAAAATGAAAACAACAAGGTAGAGGAAAAATAAAGAAGGTAAGAAGGTAAGATGCACATTAGAGAAAAATAATAAAAACAAGATGGAAAAGTCAGGTAAGAGAGAAAATTAAATACATGATTATAGAGGATTTCACATTGTGTGTGATTCATATTTTATAGTTTTAAATAGCACAAATTAAATTTTGTTTGTATCACTCTCTCAACTGTTATTTAAAGTAAATAAAGAGAAAGCAAATGGGAGATTGAGGAAAAATAAAACATGTTACCTTCGATTTCTATCAGAAAAATTCTCCAAAAATCCTTTCAACTTCCATATCTTATCCCAATATTGTCTTCCCAGAAACCCTAATATTAACCCTAAATTTAAAAATCCCAATTCAACCATATTCGATTTCATTTTATCATTTCATCCTTTTACGCATTAACGACTGACGCCATATGACTGGACAAAACAAGGCAGAAAGACCTCTGGTCGATAACCTTTTTAAACTGAATTCAAAGAAGAGAAGACAAATAGAATATAGAGAAATATAGAACAGTTAAAATAGAATAAAGATAGGAAATAAATATAAAAAATAAAACGAAAACAGAATACAGCAAAGGGTGAAGAGATAAGAAAAAAGCGAATAAAAGAAATGCGTTAATATAGACACAAAATATGTAAAAGATAAAGGCAAGTGAAAGGCACACATATAAAGAAGAAGAGGAAAGAAATGTGATGATAAAGAAAGAGCAAATTAAACATTGTCGTTATGGAGGAATAAACGTTCAAACATTCATCTCAAAGGAAAGAGAAAAATAATAAAAACAGTTAGGCTTGAAATATCTCTTTATATAACTGAGCAAGTATGGATATCCCAGATTTTTCGACAAGAACCAGAGGTGAGGAAAAGTTATGTATATTGAAATCTATTTTTTGTAAAATATGATTCCGTAAATAAATTTTAATTTAAATTCAAATAATCAATCAAACAAGTGTTTATTTTTTATTTCTTGAAATCGATAGATTTTTTATTTTATTCAATGTTTGAACATTGCTACTTTTAAGATAAGAAGAGAAAAAGGAAATGAAGAAAATAATAAAAAAATGAAAGAGAAGAAAAAAAAAGAAAAAAAAAAAAAGAATAAGACTAGATTAAAAAAGTAAAAAATTAAGAAGATGAATAAAGGGAAGATGAACAAATTGTATTTATTTATTAATATCTTTGTACCCTTTTCTAATAAAATAATAAAAAATTATAATATACAATATGTAAATATAATCAAAATTTTTATTATAAGAAATAGGAAGAGATAATAGACTTACTATGAGAGAGAGAAATCAGAGAAAATATTGTAAAAATATAACACGTAGAAGAAATTGAGGGATTAAGATAAAGATAGAAAATGCAAAACTGAGATAATTGTTACTTTTTGAGATAAGATAGAAAAAAATATTAGGAAGAAATAAAAGCTATTTTGGAAAAATTAAGACGATATTAAAGGTGTTAAATAGGGAAAGGCAAAAAAGAGTGTACTAAGAAGTCTACAGGAAAAGACTTAAAGACATATTGGGATTAGTAGAAACATGGATGATGAAGGAGGAATGGGAAAAAGTGAGATATCAGATGGGAAATAAAGGAAGCAAGAAAGAATGCGACGATAGAGAAAGCGAAACAGCTCGGATGATAGTGAGAATTAGGAAGAGTAAGCAGTCAGAAGTGATGGAGTTAACAATGGGGAAAAGATACATGGGTTGGATAAGATACGGACAGGGAAGGCAAGGGGCTACTGTAAGAGTGGTGTATGTGAACAAGAATTAAAGGGAAGATAAGAGAGGGCATAGAAAAGAAGACTTTCGAAGGAGACATGTGAGTGTTGTGGGAGGACTTCAATGCGAGTTTAGAAAAATTAGGGGTAGGGATAAATGAAGAGGGAGAAGAGATAAAGAGGAGGATGATAAATATGTGAACATGGAGGGTAGGAGGAAGCAAAAGTGGGCGATGGAAGAGGGATGGAAGATACTAAACGAACGTGCGGAGGGAGATTGGGACGGGAGTATAATGTATGTAGGGCCAAAGGGAGGATCGGTGATAGATTACATGGCGGTGAAAGGATGTTATAGGAGAGATATGAAGAAGATAGAAATGAAGGATGCGGGGCGCTCAGACTATTTTCTAATGTAGATGGAAATAAGGATTGGGACAAGGAGAAAGGAGGGAAAAGAGAAGGAAGAGCGAGCAAAGGACTGAAGGAGGTTAAGTGGGGGCTGAAGAAGTGGGCGAAAAATTGTAAGAAAGAGAACGGGAATCTACGAATAGTAGGAAGTGGAGGAGGAAGGGAAGATGTGGTAGACCTCACAGAGGAGGAATTGGAGAGAGCCTTCCAGAAGTTAAAAAGGAAGGAAAGGAAGAAAATGGAAAGTGAGGAGAAGAAAAAGTTCAGGGAAATTTTAAACCAGATATGGAGAGGGGAGTAGAAGATTCTGAGATTGTAGAAGGTGTGGGAAATATGTCTTATATAAAGGAGGTGACAAGGAAAACGTTGATAACTATAGTAGAGTAATAGTGATGAACATCGAATATATAAAGGATAGGCAGGATGAGGAGGACGAGGAGAGGTGACTGGTGCCAGAGGTGCAGGGAAGTTTTAGGAAGCGGAGAGAAACGAGGAACCAGATCAGATTATAAGGAAACATGGGGCATGGCGAAACTAGGTATCAGGGAGTTTCAGGGTTGAGAAGGGGGTGAGATAGTGCAAGAAATAATCTTTAATCCACTTCCTTAGACATTATCCTCAGTATTGTAAATTTTCTTGTTGTCCTTTAATCTGAATGTATACATAAGCAAGTTAGGAGAGAAAAGAAAACAAAGAGATACTAAAAAGGAAAGACAGAAATTAAGGAGAAGAAAAGAGAGCCTCCTTAAAAGGTTAAATCGTGATAAAAATGAAAAATAATAAAAAATAAACCATATATTAAAAAAAACCAGTGAAGAATATTGAAAATAAAACCGAATGTTCAATACAATTTGCTTGTATCTATAATTATTGATGATACATTAAACACATAATTCATCACATCACAAAAATATTAGAAGAAAAAAATAAATTAAGAAGAAAATCAAAATGATAGTAACATTAAAAACTATAAATGTAAAAACAGATTTTATATAAAAATCTGTTTAAAAGTAAATAAAAATTAAAACATTTAGGCCTTCAAAAGTATTAATTTTAGGCCATTACAAAAAAATACAATTTAGCGACAGATATAATTCAAAAAGCATTTAAAAAAATGTTTTTTACACTTTTTGAACACACCGAACATCATTTTGTTCGTTTTTCATCCGTCGCAAAAAAATCAAACTTCTGGAACATACGTAACTCTTTCCAGAGGGTATGTATCCACAAAAATAGAACAAAAACCAAAAAACATTGCTTCAACAACCTTCACGATTAATGTTCTGCTCTTGCAGATTCTGCAGGCGCGACTGAATTTCGGAACGTTCATGTGGATTGCTTTTAATGTTACTACTGCACATTAAGCGTATCGTAGGATGTTGCGGTAGACGTTCTGCAACTGAACACAGGTTATCAACCTATATTCTCAAGGTCAAATGTTTAAATACTGTTCACTTAAAATTATATCCAATAAAAATTTGCAACTTAACCTGGCAAAAATTTAAAGTTTTTTTGAAATGTCAGATTAAGGTCAAATATTTAGAAACTATTCACGTAAAATAAAATAACCAATACAATTTTGTTTTGGCAACTTTGTTTTTGTAACTTAACCTGTCAAATACTTGAAGTTCTTAGAATGTCAGGTTAAGTTCAAAAGTTGTAGTTTTTTAGAATGTCAGATGAAGGTCAAATATTTAGAAACTATTCACGTAGAAAATTTTGTTGTTGAAGTTCTCAGAATGTCAGGTTAAGTTCAAAAGTTGTAGCAACAAAGTTTAATTAACAGATTAATGTTGGAGGCACTTATTTCGTGATTGAATTGTTTTTTTTTTTATTGAATCAGGAACTTTAAAAGAAATTGCACTTTGTTGAAATCTCACACACATGACTTCAAAGTGGTTCAGATAGCTGATTGATACAGATTGCAGCCTCAGCAGTGAATAAAGTTGGTGTATGATTTATTTGTGTCCTTGTGATTTCATTGGATGTTCAATAATAACCTTGTATTAAATATACAATGAAATCCCGTGTGTGATATCAACAAAATTTTTAAAGGTTATGATTCTAAGATGTATCACAAAGTAATGGCTTCCACTATCAATCATGCTTTCAGTAAATATCCAACACGTATTTCGAAATAAATAGTAAAAATATACCATTCTTCTTTAATCAAGATTTTACCTACAGTTAAAATATATAACGTAGAAATATAGTTCTTCTTCAAGTGTATGAAATCGTTTTGCCGAGAAAATACAAAAATGACTTATAAAATACAATGTGGAAATTGAACTCACCTGGTTCTGGTCTTGGATCATTTTCAGCTTCCTGGAGCATGTGGTAAACAGCGGATTTAGTGGCATCGTAGTTCTTTTCGTTTTTCTTAAAGTTAACACTGCGAAGAAAATATTTGTTTTAGACTATAATTTTTCTATAGTTCAAATACATTGATTTTCTTTGAAGTCTTTTAGTTCCTAATTCTTTGATTTGAATTAGAAGAAAAATGTTTTTGATGTTTTAGATTACAATTTTTGTGTAGTTCAAATACACAGGTTTTCTTTGAAGTCTTTTAGTTATTAATTCTTTGATTTGAACTAGAAGAAAAATGATTTTTGATATTTTAGATTAGAATTTTTGCGTAGTTCAAATACATAGGTTTTCTTTGAAGTCTTTTAATACTTAATTCTTAGATTTGAACTAGAAGAAAAATGATTTTTGATGTCTTAGATTACAATTTTTGCGTAGTTCAAATACATGGGTTTTCTTTGAAGTCTTTTAATCCTTAGTTCTTAGATTTTAATTAGAAGAAAACTGTTTTTGATGTTTTAGAGATTTGGGTTTGGTGAAGTTTTCAATATAAATAATATAAATTGTTGTGGTATGTGTAATTATTATTTTGATTATGCTATTGAAAGTTTAAATATAATTTGATAGACAATGGTGTCATGGGAATAGACTAATTAAACTGTGACCTTTACAAATGTGGCCAACATTTTTACGTCAGATTATTTTGTAAGCATATAGATATAAAATTTGGTTTTAATCTAATATTAATATAAATGATACTGTTATATATATTTTTTTTACCTACAACACTTTTATCTACATTGATATACTCATGACACCCAAAAAACAAACATCGATTATTTAAAAAAATCTTTACAGTGTACAGTAGCAGAAATTTTGGCAATACAATATTTTAATTGGTTATTGGGTTTCTAGTAAAGATTTAATATTTCGTAGCTATCTATTACAAAGTAGTACTAGTGGATAAGATCTTTAATCAGAGTAGTTTGAATCTGTAGTATTGACTTACCCTAATACACCAGTTGAGAGTACTTCAGATTGTGCGGAAAGTGTTTCGGCGATGCTCTGCTCGGAATACAATCCAATTGGAGAGTTGTACTGCTTGTTGACTAGTTTAGGCCCACCGTTGGCGGTACCGTTCAACTATAATCCAAATAGTCCAATTAGACGAAACTGCTTTGGAAAAAAATTAAGTCGCACTCACGAATGGCTTGGCGGCGACGTTGTGTCCGGTGCCGATGGCTCCGATGGATGGCTGAGGTTTGGCGGCCAACGAGGTCTTGGTAACTGGCGAGATCGCTCCCTGTGAAAGTGATCCGGTCGGCACTACCGACGGCTTCCAAGTGGATCCACCCCTGCGTGAAATTATTTAATTTTTTTTTTGCAACGTACGTATCATCACATGGGCACCGTTTCAATTATTTGGCATTATTGTGTTCGCTGGCTTACCTTTGGACGGTGATCGCGAAGGAGGGGCCAGCTTTTATTATCACGTCCTGGGCGTCCTTGTGCCTCAAATTGAAAATGTCCGTGCTGTTGATTTTGATGACGGCGTCTCCTGCCTGGAGTCCGGCTCTGTCGGCGGGAGAGCCTCCATTCACCTAAAAAAAATAATAACACGATGACTCTTCAACAGAATTATAAGACTTAACTCAATTCACATATGATTTTCATTTTCTTTATTTTTAATGGTTTACGTTATTATCTATATAATGCTGTTACGATCTGTTTCCAACAGATTTTCTCAAAAAAGTAAATATATGATAGCTGTAGATGAACATCTCCCACAATTTGGATCAATGGTCGCATTCGTTTGATAAACTTTACAGGAATGTGATGCCTACAATTTTCTAGACGCATTTGGAATCTTCTTTTCATGGAGAATAAGAACAACAAGGTTCCATCAGAAGATGATTGTAAAATCTTAATAAACATGAATATACAATCGTCTTCTGATTGAACCTTGATGTTCATATTGGCCATGAAAAGAAGGTTCCCAATGTATCTAGGAAACTGTGGGCATCCCAATTCTATGAAGTTTACCTTGTGAAAGAGACCATAATCACAAATATCTAATTTAGAAATATGCATTAGTTAAACTTGCTTTATGATTAAAAGAAAAAAAATGCAAATTTCGATGCTGAGAATTTGATGATTCCGATGAAATTGCTTCATAATCAAATATTTTTCTTATATTTTTTGTTTGGCTTTGGTGATCAAAATCTAAAAATACGGAAGGCGGTCAATTATTTTGTCACACTGACTACAGGAATAGGACGTTGCTGAACAATAAACAAATTCAAAATCAGAATAATAAATAGCAAACGTGTCTTGTTTAGATTACACGGACTAAAATTATAACTTGGCTTTCGTTAACGCTGTGTCTAAAAACTCCAGATGGAGATTATTCACGATAGAAATATTGGCTGGCATACAATTAGAGGACGTTTTGTATTAATAACAGGCAATATTTTCATAGGAAATAATCCTCTAGGAGTTGGACTTAAAACGTTTTGATATCCATGCACTATTTGTATCATTCACAGTTGCATTAATAATTGTTGTTAGCCAAGAAATAGAAAAGTGTTTAATCAATTTCAAATATATAGTGTTTAAATCTACAATCTGGCTTCTTCAGGCGAAGAAATGAGAAGCCACAGTGTTGGGAAACAATTGTAGCTTGTAGAAATATATTTCTCAAGTTACGTGAAGATTATTATTATACTCAATTGTATTGAAAACATTAACACTTTATACAATATGTATTTGAAAGTGATTAAATAGTTTTATCTATATAAAAGTGCAGATAAACTTTCAACATTTATCAGCCTTATCAATCAATTAAATAAAAAAGTAATTTGACTTTTGGAGATGAAGCACCATCAAAAAAACACTATTAAACGATAGTATACGGATTTCAATCATGGCCTTACTTTTCTTGTAGTGAATTTCGTGAAGGTCGTCCAAAATTAGTTTTTCTTCCAGAAAACATTGATTTTGCGTGAACTAATACATCAAGATCATCACGTGATATATTTTGCGATTGTACCATTTTTTGGGCATTAGTAGGAGCAGCATACATTTATTATTGCATGAAAATTTTTCTAGTTACTACTGAATTATATCATTTGTGCACAAAATAATTTAAATTATTCAGATTTTACGGTCATAACACGATCGAACCTTGGTGTACTTATCCGTCATGGGAAGACGATTCGTAGTGACATTGTCCGAATTGATGATCAAACCGTCAAGGATGTGGACGTCGTTACCGTAAATATTTAACCGTAATTGGATTATTTACAATTTTTTTTTTATTACAATTTTCCGGTGTTGAGCACTTGCAACAATAATGTGAAAATGGTACGGAATGATGTAATGGCTGATGAATTATCATTTAATTATAATTTAGAATTATATATTTACATACAATTATTGTCTACAGAATTTGCACGTTTTTATGGGTGATACATAATCACAAAATTTTTAGATGTAAAGAATACGTAGAGTATAGAAGTGTAAAATCTTTATAAGTTTTCCGGAATCTATTAGAGCATTAACACAGATTACTAAAATATCTTTTGTTCTTTACTGACAGAAGGTTTAAAAATCATTGTATAATATTTACTAGTTTTTGAAATACTAGGAGTAAATGTCTTTCCAAAATCTTTCCAATTTTATAATAACTAATAAGTACATAAGAAGACCAAAAATGAGGGGCTTAAACAAAGTAATTTAAAGGAAGCATTATTTCACTCGAAATCTTTTATTGATGCTGAAAAGAAGTAGAAGAGTGTTAATTGTGAAAGGAAATTACAGATTATCAAAATTATCATGACTTTTAAAATCCTTCAATGTATTGAAATAACTTAGAGTTTAAATTGTCAAATCACCAAAATGAGTGAATGTCTCAACAGAAGAAAATTGAAATTATTTGAATTAAAAATTAATAATCTATACAATCTCAAGGAACAAAATTAAGTAAAAATTACTAAAGTAAATATCGTTAGAAAAAATGTCAGTTAAATGTCGCTACAGAAAATAATTAAAATTTTTAAATCTAAAACACATATCGATAGCCAATGAATAAAATATACTAATAGAAACAGTTTATGAACAAGATAGTTTTAAATGATGTTAACTAGCACTAATTAAAAGAATTTCATAAAAGATAAGTTTTAATAGCAAAATCAATTTAAAAAAAATGTGATGTGGCTATCATTATGAGGCAAAATAGTTATTCACAATAATTTGCTCAATTGTGGATTCTTTACAAATGCTTGTTACATAAATTTCATGTAGCTCCTAGAATTTTTTAGCAATAGACAAAAAATTTCAAAATTAATATTTTTTGTTCTTAAGAACTTTATGAAAAATATTCAGCTTCTGAAGGAGGCACATTTGTTATAAAATAAATGGGTTTAGCACATGTTGGAAAAGTTGTACTTTCACTACATGTGTTAAAAAAAGTCCGACAAAAAAAGTAAAAGAATAGAATAATACGTGGAAAGGCTTTAAATCAAGCTTAAATAATATTAGCTGTGTCATTTAAACATTAGATTATGCTTTTTTTATTACATACAAGATTTTATTGTTTTGCAAGCAGGAAAATAATCAACTGTTAGTATTTAAAGTTACCATGTATATGTAGGGTGGGTGGGTGGCCTCTATTACACAATCTAGTCAGTAAAACATAAGCGAGGGTTTTAATTTAAAGTTGTATAATATAAATTAACACAAAATAATTGCAATTTTTAGAGATTTATTCATACAATTTTTTCAAATAATTTTTGATGATATTTTACTGATTGGAGCGTGGGATAGAGGCCACCCACCCACCCTACATATACATATAAATTTCAATTATTCGCAGTCTCGCCAGTTTGAAATGAAATTAATTATAAAACTTTTTGAATAAAACAGAAATTCAGAAGGTAAAATGTTTGAGTGAGTAAATTAATAAAATTATTATGCATAATTGGTGGGCAGACTTTAAATCTAAATTAGACACGATTAGCTATAGAAGGTCATTTATATTTAAACCTAAATTTGGAATATGTATAATTATTTATTACATATAAGGTTTTTATTGTTTTTTTGCAACAAAATCATCAACGATTAGTATTTAAAGTTATCATGTATATGTAGGATCTCTATCCTACCCTCAAATTAGTAAATCATAAGCGAGGGTTTTAATTAAAAGTTGTAAAATGTAAAGAACATAAAAATGGTAATGTAATGTAACTCTAAGAGTAACATGAAATTTATGTTTATTATATAAATTTCATGTAACTCTTAGAGTTTATTATTATTCTATGATGAAAATATATAATAGACTCCCAGCATCTTACAGAAATATTACAGAATTCTGCAAATTTAAACAAAAAGTGAGAAACCTACTAATAATAGAACCATATACATTAAACGAATATTTCTCATATTTCTGAAATTAAATGTTAAATACACATGCTTTTAATTTTATATAGTTTTTCAATGACAAATTATATATATATATATATATATATATATATATATATATATATATATATATATATATATATATTGTGTACTTGTATACTCTGTATATCTTAAAGAAATAAACGTATTATTATTATTATTAGCCAAAAAATGTCAATAACAGAAAACCGTTTAACTTTTCTATACTACTTTATTTTTACACAATACTTCATGACTAGTTTCGAATTACACATAATCATTATCAAACTAAGTCAACTTAGTAGTATAAAAAAGTTGAACGTTTTTCTGTTATTCATTAAAAAATGTACTACGAAGTAAACGCCTCCAAAATTCAAGATACAAAAAATGTCAATACTTTATTTTTTTTTTCTCACTCGTTAAGAACTTTACGAAAAACATATTTCATTAAAACTTGTTCAGTTTCTGATTCCCTCTAACTTTTGATCTCCAAGTGATGAGAGTGAGTATAGCCAATTTTAACTCTTTGGTTTCATAACCTTATTTATTTATTTATTTATTTATTTATTCATCGTGTTAGTACAAAAGTTTACACTTGTCAATAAAATAAGCTTACATCTATGTCTAAGTCTAATAATAAAACCATATATTTAAACAATAATGCACGAAATGACTGTATTTCACTAAGTGATACAAACAATAATAAAAAAAAACGTATTTTTATTACACTAACAGATCAGAGAACCCATTGGACAGGCATTCATGAACGCTATAATAAGCCTTTGACTTTAGGTATGTTTTTATCTTTATTTTAAGTTTCTTTATGTTTAAAGTTTTAATCGCATCTGGAATGAGGTTTTTTGTAAATATCCATTTTGTGTCTGGTATTACGATTATGTATTTGGTAATTAGTGGCATAAGACTTAATGTGTGTTTTGGTGTATATTATACACTCAAGTATATAGGCGCACGGAAGCGTTAAGATGTGTTGGTCAACAAAGGATTGCTTACAGTCAGTTCTATACGCCAGACCTAGCATTACACGAATTGCGCGCCGTTGTAAGCCAAATAATCTGTTGGTTATACTTGAATGTCCCCAGGATAACAACCCATATGTTAAATGGGAATGGAAGAGTGCGAAGTATGCTGCTTTTATTGCGGAGAAAGGTAAATGTGAACTTAAGTTACGCAAAAGATGGATAACACTACATAATTTCCCTGCAGTAAAACTACCATGGGCATTCCAACTTAGTTTGCTATCTAAAGTTATACCTAGGAAACGGGTAGAAGATACTTCAATACCAGGTTTGAGCGAAAAAATAACCTTTACTGTCTTGTCGTTGTTAAGACTGAGTTTATTTGACACAAACCAATCCGATATATTATTTATTGCGTTATCATTGGTTTCTTGGGCAGAACGCAAGTCAAGAGATTTATTTATACATGATGTGTCGTCTGCATATAGAATAATATTTGATGTTTCATCGAAATTGGGGAGGTCATTAATATATAAAATAAATAGAAGAGGCCCAAGTATCGATCCTTGGGGTACCCCATATTTTATTTTTACAGTATCAGACAGTTTGCCATTAGAAAATACCCTCTGTAGCCTATTTCCTAGGTAATCATTTAAGAGTCGACAACTGCTTGGACTAAAATTGTAAAAATATAGCTTTCGTAGGAGAACATCATGAGAAACGCAATCAAACGCCTTGCTGAGATCAAGGAAAGATGCGACACTAACAGAGTTAGAATCGTAACCGTCCATGATCTCATTAATTAGAGCGATGACTGCGCCACATGTTGATCTCCCCCCTCGAAAGCCATATTGGTTGTCACATAAAATATCTTCCTTCTTTAGATAGTCTGTCATTTGATTAAACAGGAGCCTTTCAAATATTTTCGACACTATAGGTAATATGGCGATGGGTCTGTAATTGTTCAATTCAGACTTACAACCTTTTTTATGTATGGGTATAATGCAGCCCAATTTTAAAACATTTGGAAAGGTTCCTGTTTTGATACAGTCGTTAATTAATTTTGTTAACGGTTCAATAATAGCATTTAGAATCGATTTAATAATACCTGTACTCATTCCATACACATCCCTTGACTTTGAATTATTGAGGTTGAGGATCACTGATCTTATTTGAATTTGACTCACCTCTTTAAACTCAAAATATTGATCAGATGTTTTAATGCTGTGATGGCACATTAAGCGAATAGGATCTGTCTTAGATTGAGGTAACTGACTGATGATTTTTTCAGGAATGGTGCTAAAAAAGGAATTAAAATCGTTAGCATTGATATTACAAGTGTTTTCGTTATCATCTTTAGGCTTAATCAGAGACCACATAGTTTTTACTTTGTTACGACTATTGTTTATTACTTTGAGTGAAGCTGCTTTCCTAGCATTATTTAGCGCTGTCTTATAAAATTGTTTATAATTTAAATAATTTGTTTTAAGATATGGTAGTCGATCGCAAGCTGACTTCAAAAGTAATAGAGTTTCTCTCATTTGTTTAAGCTCATTATTGAACCAATAAACTGTTTGCTTTTTATGCAGTGATACACGTTTTTCAGGAAAACATTCTAAAATATAATTCTCTAGTGTTGAAGTGAAATTAGAGAATTTCTCTTCAATATCTACGTTTAAATTGTAAATGTAATCAAACTTTGTTTGCTTGAGAGCACTAAAAAGTTCATATTTACCTTTCTCGGTGATGGGTCTAATCACTCTCTTATTGGTCGCAGGAATTATATCTATTGTATTTATTTTAAATTGTGCATGGATCCCTAAATGATCCGACAAACCTGTTTCGATGGGGCATACTTCATAGCATATATCTTCCATGTTGGAGAATACGTTGTCTAAACAGTTTGACTTCCTTGTTGGGAAATTAACCACACTATGTAAGCCACACGACGCTAATAAATCACTCAGATGAATTGCTCGTGGATCGTCGCTGTTGAATTTGACATTGAAATCTCCACCTACAATTATATGTTAACCATTCACTTAAACAATCGGCCCAATCAAATTTAATTTTGCTCATAAAATGTTATGAAAAACTAACTCGAAGACCTTAGAAAATCAGCATACATAGCATTAACTTGATATACATTTTCTAACGGTTTTGACAGGTATAAAGAATAAGTTAGTGGATTGGTGTAGTAGATATATGATTTAAAAAACATGTTAATTTCTGGTCACTTTACGTAAGCTTTTCTGACTGTGCTGTTTATAAGAACATGTTTATCATTTCCAAGAAATTAGAAATTAGGGCTGTATTTAGATTTCTCGACGTAAGAGATGTTAGCTCCTTCAGATTACGATCTATTTATAAATCTTAGGGAAATTTTGTCAGGAAAATTTTTGATAATGCAGATTGTAACAAAACAACTTTTTAATTTTCATTAACTTTTCCATTATCAACAATTGGTAATGAATTTATTCTTGCAACCAGCAGACTAAGAAAACTTACGACAACAATGACAAAGAGTTTTATTACTGGTATATTTTTTAGATCGATTTTATAAAAACAAAAACAAACGGAGTAAATTATTTAATTTAGAGATTAGTTAAATAAATAACGAATTCGTTTGGTAGAAGATAATTTGTAGTTTTTTACCTCATATATTTAGGTATTTGTCGTAACGTGTGACGATTTTTTGTATCCCAGCTTCATATTTCTCGGCCGCTACACTAATTATAATTCTTCTTTCCTGGCCAATTTTTCTTAAGATTTGTAAATAGATGGTAATCTAAAGGAGCTAACATTTCTTGCGTCGATAAATCTAATTACAGCACTAATTTTACAACTGGCGGCGTTCTTTACTTTCTAGAACAGGCGTCGGCAACCTATGGCACGCGTGCCAGGCTTGGCACGCGATGGGGTTCTGAATGGCACTCTACAAAGTAATCAGGGAAATCGCGAAAATATCGAGACGAAGTGATTTTTAAATAAGAGAAAATGTTTAATTATAATTATTTATCTAACGTGGCTCACTAATGTCACGAAAAGGGATGAAACATGCGCAGCGCCGACTAGTTATCGAAGCGGACTTCACGAATGTTCAAGCTGGAATGACATTCGCCCCTTTCTTTCTAGTTTTGCTACTGCGCACCATTTGCCTGTAATACCAGTTAAACTTGCATTTCGTTTAATACTGGTCGTTACTTTCCGTTCTAACTTTTTTGTGAAGACTTGTATCTTATTGGTTTAATATTTGTTATAATTCATCCATATTTAATCAAATGGAGGGTAAGAAACAAAAAGTAAATGTTCGCGGTTTTCAAGACTATTGGACGAATGAATATGGATTTATACAACAAAAGGATCGTGCTGTATGTGCGATATGCCGCGAAAGTGTAGTATGCCGCACGTCAAGTGTACAAAGACATTTCCAAACCAAACATCAGTCCACATTTAATAGCAACGATGAGAAATGTTAAACTATAAAGAGAGCTGTTTCTGGTTATAAGAAACAAGTAACTTTTTTTTGTGGAATAACTGGAACGAAGGCTAAAGCGACAGAATGCAGCTTCGCAATTGCTCATTGCATAGCTGCCAAAGGCAAACCCTTTACAGATGGGGAATATATAAAGGAAATCTCTATAAAAAGTGCTAAAAAGTTGTTTAGCGATTTACCTAACCATCAAACCATATTATCCCGAATTCGAGAAATACCCGCTTCTGCGTGAACAATTAAAAGAAGAATAACTGAAATGGCAGACAATGTAACAACAAACAGAATTCTGGATTACAAAAAGCTGTTTCATTTAGCGTCGCTGTTGATGAAAGTACCGATGTAAATGATATTGCGCGGCTTGCAGTATTTGCCCGGTATTGTGATAAAGGTCAAGTTTATGAAGAATTGTGCAATTTGATTCCTCTGTCTGGGACAACTAAGGGGCAGGATATTCTTGCTTCATTCATAAATTATTTTGACAGCAAGAACATTAATATCAAAAAAATATTTTGTGTAACTACTGACGGCGCACCTGCAATAATTGGCAAGGATAGAGGATTTGTCAAACTTCTTGAAAATCATATTGGACATAAAATATTGAACTTCCATTGTATAATACACCAGGAAAGTTTAGTTGCCAAAATTTCGTCACAGCGCTTAATTCCTGTAATGAACACTGTTGTTAAAATAGTTAATTTCATAGTGTCTCGCTCTTCATTGACACACAGGCAATTTAAATCTCTTTTAGAAGAAATGGAAAGTGAATATGTTGACCTCCCCTTATACAGTCATGTTCGTTGGCTTAGTCGAGGCAATGTCTTGAATAAGTTTGTGTCATGTCTGGAACACATTAAAGTTTTTCTTAATGAAAAGGAACATCATTTCCCCGAATTGAACGATAAAGAATGGTTATGCAAATTGGTGTTTCTGACTGATATAACTAAACATCTCAATGAACTAAACTTAAGATTGCAAGGAAAGCGCCAAACTGTGCTCGAACTTTATGAATATTGGACAGGATTTGCTACAAAATTAAATATATTTTTATGTGATATTAATACTAGTACCTACAAATACTTCCCAAATGTTAAAGCGCTTGCAAATAAATCGACCATAGACAAAGATGAACTTAAAACCTACGTTGAAGCACTTAAAGATGAATTTTCCAGAAGATGCAAAGACTTTGAAGCTTATGTGCCTATATTTTCCTTCCTCATAAAACCAGATTTAATAGATCCATTAATAATACCGTTTGATTTTTCAATTTTTGAGTGGATGAATGTTGATAATTTTGAAATGGAACTTATCGAGCTAATATCTTCAGAATCATGGAAAACAAAATTTAAGGAATTACGAAAAAATCTGGAAGATGATGATGGAAAAATCGACTGCTATATTAAATTGTTGGATGTCATTGCCGGAAAGATTTAATTGTTTAAAGAAAATTGCATGTGCTCTCCTTTCCGCTTTTGGTTCCACATATCTCTGTGAACAAATTTTTTCTCACATGAAACATATTTTGAGTCCACAAAGAAGTCGTTTAACAACTGAACAGAATCTTGTGTGAAATTAAAAGTCACAAATTATACCCCTGATATTGAAATATTAAGCAAAAATCTGCAGGGACAAGGTTCGCATTAAAATTTTTTAATTTATGTTAGAATTTTATGTTATGTTTTTAATAAATATGTTTAAAAGATAAATTTGGTATAAAATTCTTCTCCTCTAGAACCCCATTATATAATTTAGAATTAAGGCGGCACCCTGAATCATATTGGTAGAGTGGCTTGGCACACCACAGCTAAAAGGTTGCCGACCCCTGTTCTAGAACATCATAAACACTCTCATAAACAGCACAGTCAATACCAGCGAGACGTAACTTTGCACACAAACGTGGTAGCACACATCCGGCGGCTACTCTATTTGCCAGCCCTTCGTACGGTGCAAACTTTCCGGAAATCCCTCGTATATTATTGCAGAATTTTCTAATTTGTTAAACTATTTGATAGTAGTAAGTAAGGAGGTAATAGATATATAATTCTAGAACAAATTAAATAGAAATGTATACATACAAACACACATATTTATATATGTACGCATATACATTTACATACACACTCACAAAACACCTACTAGTATATAACATAAAAATAAATAAAAGTAACAAGATTTCCTTAATATATATTACAATAAACACGATTTGAGCGGTCTAAAAAACTCATTTTTGTTGTTGTTAAATATGTCTGCATCATATTGAATCATGGATGAATAATAATATTGTATCAACTTATTTAGTAGTGAAAAAAACGATACTAGTTTCTTGGTATATTATACATAAAGGAGTACTTATTTCTAGAACTTGTAGGAGGTTATTGATACCATAATAATTGTGTAAAGATTTATATATAATAGGCCTAGAATTAAGATATAGCGATGTCTGTTGTTTTCATGTAAAAATACATATATTCAGCTGGAATCCTTTCGAAACTTTCGAAAAATTTGTTACAATTGATACAGGACGATAGTTCTTAATGTCACTTCGATACTGGACAAACATCATTTGTTGATCACAATCTTCTTGTTTCGAATATTACATCACACACAAAGCAAACTTCTCTTATTATTATTCTACTGAAAAAGTCTATAACTTTAAATCGCTCAATCTTCATAATTTAAAAGATATTTAGCTAATACATTTATTTAAACAGCAGATATATGATTTTCTTAAAAGAAGTGAATTTTACTAAAGGGAAAAGATCTTGGCCAGTTTTGGAAATTAATGACTCAAATTAATTTGATTGTTGCTAAAAGTTTGTGGTCAAACTATTTTTGAGCGCACTCTGTTGGTAGAAACGGAAGGCACTGGTTTTGGTGACCAAACATACTTCAGATTATGTGATAATGTAACACCCTCAGTGAGCAGTCTTTTGTTCTTGATAGACCTGTGTAGTCTTCGAGTGTCTCACAGTACACATCGGAGTAATTGGTTCTTTATTTATCAACTTGCCTGCTGACTGGTTTAAATCTTTTAGGGGAATGTGACAGAAAAAACAATAAGTCCGATGTAGACTGTGAGGCATTTTGAAGACCATGATGGTCTCATGGAAATTCTGCTTCATTAGGTTTAGGTTTTAGGTTTTTTTATCTTCTTTTTTTTTAATCTTGTTCAAATAGACTTATAAAATACAGTATATAGATCCAAGTCCACTGCTAGGAAAGTAGTTATTGGCTAATGATAGAAATGACTTTGATCAATAAGTCTCCAGGACCATACACGCGAAACTGGCCAGCTTAGCCATCACTACAGCCCCAACATGTTGCCTTGTGATCTCCATGTGAAAGGGTAGCTCTTTGAATACCCCTATTATTTTTGTACATATCTCCTTGAGAATGACTAAAGATCGAAATTAGTCAGAGAAAAAATAAAACATAGTGAAACAAAACCAAGAGTTTTAATCAATTCCGATAAAACATTCTAAATATTTTTTTACCTCCACCTACAATACAAAATTCTTAGCTGCCTTTTAATAAACTGCTACTAAGTGAAAAACCTCCTTTCAAAATCTGTCGGTTTCAGTTTTTAAGACACCCAATTTACATACTAGTGTATCATTACCAAAGATTTCAATCATATTGAAAGTACTTGTTATGTGACTTTCAATGATTATGCAAGATTCTCTTCTATTTGATTAATGTCTCCAATTCGTTTTTTTCAAAATGTTCGGCTTTCCAGAGCCAGGTTTATCTTCAACGCTGGAATCACCATTTTTGAAACGTCGAAGTGTTTCCCTACATGATGTATAAGTTGGACCATTGTCACCAAAAATTTCCACTAGTATGATATACACTTTAGTTGAACTTTTTTTTCAATTAAAGCAAAATCTAAAACATAGCATCAACGATGCTTAGCTATTTTAACATGTTAAAAAATAATATATTATGTGACCACATCCCTATCATGAACATGAAAATAAAATGCGAGATATTAGCTAACTGTCTAAAGATAAATTACGAGTGCAAAGAGTTAATTGTTGATATGGCGAGAACTGATTGGTCACTGATTGAAATTACCACAAATATAAAGGAAGCATATGAATCTTGTATAATTTAAAACATTTTATAATGGAGTCATTTTCAATAAATATTATTATTGAAGAATATTTTTAGAAAGTTTATAGTATTTTTTCTTTGCAGAAGTACATAATTAATAAACACTATTTAAAAAAATGTTGATAATAAAAAAATATTTCACAATAGTAGTTTTAGATAAAATCTTATTTTTAAAATTGTAATCAAATAAAATTGTTCCATTATTTTCTAAATGCTAATATTTTTAACTAGTTTACCAAACAAAAATAACAGTATAAATTATGCGATAACTGGTCCCGATACAAACAAAACAAATCCAAGTGGGCGTGAAGCGTGTCTCAACGGGTAAATCCCAATTAGCTGACAGTGAACGTTAATTAGTTAACGCCGCCGGTTAATTAGCTGAATTATATCGGCACTTTGAAGTCTCTGACACGAATAATAAAAATCCGTGCTCGGGTCACGCCTAATTGCCCTCCTCTAATACCAATTTTAAACTGGCCCTAAAAATAACACAAACAACACGAGCACTACATCTGGTGCAACGTGATTTTTGGTACTTAAATACATACAGGATGTCCAGTTAATGTTGAAAAACTGCTTAACCATAGATTTCTAGGATGAAAATATATATTGATTTGCTAAATTTGACAATAAACTGTCAAAAATGTGTCCGACGTAAATTAGGAATAAATATGCATATTTGATGTGAATATTCATTATTGGATCTGAGTTGAAAAACACATAGCCAGCAAGTTCTACGAGCAAAATTTTTGTGATTACTTTATATAGCTATGAAATGGTTATATGTTTTCTTCTGAGCATTGTAAAGTTGAAATAAATAAATAAAAATTATGATTTAACACTAATTGTCTGAAAATTTTCTTCTTAATCAAAGATTATATTAGTTTTAATCTACAACTTATAATGTATGAAACTAATAACGTTTATTACTGTATAGATTTTGAACAAATCTTTTCAAATTTATTTACAAATCTTACAGGGTGTACCTAAAGGTTCTTTTTGTTCTTCTTTGTCATACGCAATTTTATTTTTGTAATCTATTATAAAATAATGATTAGCTTTAATAAATAAATAAATTAAGTGTAGTGATTAATAACAACAAATAAAAACAGTGTTACTGTTTACTTCACTTCAGTAACAGTGTTTTAATTTGTTGTAATAACGTTTATGATTATGTCTTTAGACTGACGATAATGTCGATGATAAGAAGAAAATATCAGTGTCAAGCCGTTGCAACGTTTATTCACTCTTATCTACCTGAAAAATCTGCAAATCACCTGCTGCAGGAACCGTCTCGATCTAGTTTTCCCACAATTAAGTGCAACGCGCCCTAAACCATCCGTGAAATTAAAATAAGCCGACAAATCACGAAGAATCCATTCCATTCTATTTACTTTCATAGCGCAATAAAATTAAAAAGAGTCTTCGTTGGAATTAAAAGAAGAAAAAAAAACGTTTCTCTGCTCCATTGATTCAGGACACAATTATTAGTGTAAATGGTTATTTATAATAAACGAGATCATCAGAAATAATGTGTTTTATAAAGGCCAAAAGACCAAAGGTAAGTAGATAAGTTGGACTTTAATAGGAAGTGATCAGAGTTTATAATGTTGGTTTACCATTTTCCTTTCTTTCATCGAAAGTCAACTATATTTGTTTGTGATTCGATATATTTATTGGACTTCAATATAAGTGATCCTTTATAAACATTCCTCGTTAGATATTCCATCTTTTATTTTATTAGATCATACCAAGTGAGAATTAATTAGGTACTTTTAATTAAAACACTTGTTATGTTTCATATTGTTGTATTTATTTTCCTGATATATGTTTCAATCATTTTCGGAACAACAGATTTATAAAACAACAATTTAAAATGATATAATTTGGTCATAATGATGGTTACGACCGTTACGATGTGGTAATTCATAATGAACAATGAATAAAACACTTACTATGTTTTAACCCACTATAATTTATTATAATATATAAATATATTACAATTTGTACGACTTAAGTTTCGACTTTTGACAGTCATTATCAAGATAATGATAATGACTGTCAAAAGTCGAAACTTAAGTCGTACAAATTGTAATATATTTATATATTATAATAAATTATAGTGGTTAAAAACATAGTAAGTGTTTTATTCATTGTTCGATATAATTTGGTTTTATCAAGAGTGCAATGAACAAAGTATCTACCGTAAGAATTAATTCATGAGACAAATTTTGCTTAAACAGATTTTACAGGATGTATCTAAAGATTTTTTGCATCCGATCTCCTCTTTAACTTTTTTTTTCAAGATCAATTGTGTTCGTTCAAGATCTTGCAAAATCATTTGAGATCGTTGGAAATCATTCGAGATCGTTCAAGATCATTCAGGGTAATTAATTAATTGATTATTAACAACCATTCATTGTAGATCATTCAAGAACAATCGAAATCATTGTATAACCATTTATGATCATTCAAGATTATTTAAGATCGTCCATAATCATTTTATATTTTCCGAGATCGTTCTAGATCATTTAAAAACCATTCAACATCATACAAAATCATTGCAGATTATTCATTATCATTTGAGATTGTTTAAAATTATACAAGATCATTCGCGATCGATCAAGATCATTTAAGACCATTTGAGATTGCTGGAAATCACTCGAAACCATTTAAGATCATTTAAGGTTGTTTGAGATCTCTCAAGAACTTTCAAGTTGGTGCATGATAATGCAAGAATATTCGAAATCATATAATATTCTTCGCGATCATTCAAAATCTTTCAAGATCATTTGATATCGTCGGAAATCATTCTAGATCGTATTCGTGATCGTGCAAGATCATTCAGAATCATTCGAGATCGTCATGATTATTCGGGACCATTAAATATTATTCAAGATCGTTATATATCATTCAAGAACATTTAATATCATACAAGATCGTTCAAAATCAGTAATGATTGTTGAAGAATATTTTAAATCGTCCAAGGTCATTCAAGATCATTTGAGATTATTCGAAAGTATTTGAAACCGTTTAAGAACATTTAAGATAATTCGGCATCGCTCAAGTACATTCAAGAATGTTCGAGTTCGTTTAAGATCATTTAAGATTGTTCAAGATCATTAGAGATCGTTCGAGATATTTCAAGAACATTTAATATCATACGCGATTGTTCAGAATCAGTTGAGTTTGTTCAAGATCATTTGAAATCGTTCGAAAGTATTCGAAACCGTTTAGGATCATTCAAGATTTTTTGAGATTGCTCAAAATCGTTCGTGGTGCTTTCGAGATTGTTTGTTAAAAGTTAAAAGTTGTTTATTATTTTAATAAATCAATTAAATTTGTTTTAATAGTTAACATTTTATTAAATATTTATTAGTGATTTGTAAGTGAAAAATAATGAAAAAAAGGACACATTTTTAGAATTTATAGAAATTCGAAATCATTGTTTAACCATTCAGGATCATTCAAGATTGTTTAAGATTGTCCATAATCATTTGATATTGCTCAAGATCGTTCTAGATCATTTAAAAACCATTCACCATTAGTCAAAATCATTCCAGATCGTTCAAAATCATTCCAGATCGTTCAAAATTATTCAAGATCATTCACAATCATTCGAGATCGTTTAAGATTATACAAGATCATTAGATATCAATCAAGATCTGTTGAGATTGCTGCAAATCATTCGAAACCATTTAAGATCATTCAAGATCGTTTGAGATCTCTCAAGAACATTCAAGATGGTTCATGATGATTCAAGAGCATTCGAGATCATATAATATTATTCTAAATCGTTAAAGAACATTTAATATCATACAAGTTCATTGAGATTGTTCAAAATCATTTGAAATCATTCAAGGTCATTTAACATTATTTGAGATCGTTCTAAACTATTCGAAACCGTTCAAGATCGTTCAAGATCATTCAAGATAGTTAGAGATCGCTCAAGCACATTGGAGATTCTTCGAGATCGTTTCAAATCATTCTCAATCGTTCAAGATCAGTCGAGATCATTCGAGTTCGCCCAAGAACATTTAAGATCGTTCATGATAATTCAAGAGCATTCGAAATGGTTCGTGGTGCTTTCCAGATTGTTCGTGATTGTTAAAAGTGAAATAATGAAAAGAGAGATTTTTTTTTCAATTTATAAAGATTTAAAATCATTGTTTAACCATTCAAGATCATTCAAGATTGTTTAGGATTGTCTATAATCATTTGATATTGCTCAAGATGGTTCTAGAATATTTAAAAACCATTTACCATTAGTCAAAATACTTCCAGATCGTTCAAAATTATTCAAGATCATTGAAAATCATTCGAAATCGTTTATGATTGTACAAGATCATTCGAGATCTATCAAGATCTTTTGAGATTGCTGGAAATCATTCGAAACCATTTAAGATCATTCTAGATCGTTTGAGATCTCTTAAGAACATTCAAGATGGTTCATGATAATTCAAGAGCATTAGAGATCATTTAATATTATTCTAGATAGTTAAAGAACATTTAATATCATACAAGATCGTTGAGATTGTTCAAAATCATTTGAAATCATTCAAGGTCATTCAAGATTATTTAAGATCGTTGTAAACTATTAGATATTCGAGATCGTTTAAAATCATTCAAGATCATTCGAGATCGTTCAAGATCTTTCACGAGCATTTAATATCATACAAGATCATCAACTTAGTGGAGATTGTGCAAAATCATTTGAAATGGTTCAAGGTCATCCAAGATCATTTGAGAACGTTATAAAGTATGCGAAACCGTTTAAGATCAGTCGAGATCATTCGAGATCGCCCAAGAACATTTAAGATCGTTCATGATAATTCAAGAGCATTCGAAATCATTCGAGATGCTATCGAGTTCGTTCATGATTGTTCATTATTTTAATAAAACAATGAAATTGGTTTGATTAGTTAACATTTTATTAAATATTTATTAGCGATTTATAAGTGAAAAATAATCAATATGGGGACACATTTTTAGAACTTTTAGAAATTCGAAATCATTGTTTAATCATTCAAGATCATTCAAGATTATTTAAGATCGTCCATAATCATTTGATATCGTTCTAGATCATACAAAAACCGTCCAACATCATTCAAAATCATTCCAAATCGTTCAAAATCATTAAAGATCATTCAGAATCATTCGTGATCGTTTAAGATTATACAATCATATCATTAGATATGAATCAAGATCATCTGAGATTGCTGGAAATCATTCAAAAACCATTTAACAACATTTAAGATCGTTTGAGATCTCTCAAGAACATTCAAGATAGTTTATGATAATTCAAGAGAATTCGAGATCATATAATATTATTCTAAATCGTTCAAGAACATTTAATATCGTACGAGATCGCTCAAAATCAGTTGTGATTGTTTAAGATCATTTACAATCGTTCAAGGTTATTCAAAATAACTTGAGATCTTTCGAAAGTATTCAAAACCATTTAAGATCATTCAAGATAGTTCGAGATCGCTCAAGAACATTCAAGATTCTTCAAGATCGTTTGAGATAATTCAAGATCGTTCAATATCGTTCAAGAACATTTGATGTATTGTTCAAAATCAGTTGAGATTGTTTAAGATTATTTGAAATCGTTCAAGGTCATTCAAGATCATTTGAGATCGTTAAAAGTATTTGAACATTTACGATCGTTCATAATTCAAGAGCATTCGAAATTGTTCGTGATGCTTTCGAGAGCGTTCATGATCATTCGAGACTGTTCAAAAATTGTTTATTATTTTAATAAAACAACGAAGTTGGTTTTAATGGTTATCATTTTATTAAATATTTTTTAGTGATTTATAAGTGAAAAATAGTAAAAAAATTGAAAAATTTTTAGAATTTATTGAAATTCGAAATCATTGTTTAACCATTCAAGATTTATTAATACATTTTTATCATTCCAGATCACTCAAGATTGTTTAAGATTGTCCATAATCATTTGATATTGTTCAAGATTGCTCTAGATTATTCAAAATGCGTTCCAGATCGTACAAAATTATTCAAGATCTTTATTCAGAGTCATTCGAGATTGTTTAAGATTATACAAGATCATTCCAGATCGATCAAGATCATTTAAGATCATTTGAGATTATTGGAAATCATTCTAAACTATTTAAGATCGTTAGAGATCTCTCAAGAACTTTCAAGGTGGTTCATGATAATTCAAGAACAATCACGAACATTTTATATTATTCGAGATCGTTCAAAATCTATCAAAATCATTAAAGATCGTAATACATATCATTCAAAATTACCCAATATTATTTAAGATCAATTATAATAATTCAAAAGCATCAAAACATCTTTTATGAGTGTTGACAATCAAGTTTCAAACTTCAATTCAAAACCTTCAATTTTTAGCTTTCACTTCTGAACCTTTGAAGTTTAATTTCTAATTTTAAACGCTCAAGATCATTTAATATTGTTCTAAACCATTCGAAACCGTTTAAGATCATTCAAGATCGCGCAAGAACATTCCAAATAATTTAAGATTTTTTATTATAATTCAAAAGCATTCGACATCGTTTAAGATCATTTAATATCGTTCTAGATTATTCAAGATTATTAGAGGTCGTTAAAAGTTTGCGTAATATTTTAATTAGTTTGAAACAGTTAAAATTTTATTAAAAATTTATTAAGAAAAACAAGTGTAAAACAATTAATGAAAGACCAATTTTTTACTAATAAAATATTCAAGATCATTCAAAATCATTTGTGATCGTTCATCATTCCAGATTGTTTAAGATCGTGAAATATCTTTTAGGATCATTCAAGATTGTTCAACATCATAAGAGATCGCTGAAGATTGTTCATGATAATTAATTCAAGAGCCTTCGAGATCGTATAAGATTATTCGAGATCGATCAAGATAATTCAAAATCCTTAAAGATCGTACCAAATCATTCAAAATAGCCCAAGATCGATTATAATAATTCAAAAGCATCACAACATCTGTTATTAGTTTTGACCTTCAGGTTTGAGACTCAAAGTTTATTTGTTTAAGTTTTTTAATCAAATGTGCACGTTTTAAGTTTCAAGATTAAATCCGCAAACTTCAATTTTTGGCATTCACGTTTGAAAGTTCAATTTTTGTTTATATTCAAATTCTTTAACTTAAATAACGAATTTCATTATGAATTTTTAATTTTCAACTATAGTTAAATGTATGTAAAACTGATAGAAATTCCGTCAGATTCGAGAAAATGTAGAAGAAGTCAACGTAGACTAAGAAGGAGTTAATTTTATAACTGTTAATAAACTTTTATTTCTTAGACTTGCAATACAGTGTAGCGACTTCTTCATATGAAGAACTCTTAAATGAAGTTCATCCAAAATTTTATTTCTAATGTGTAACACGAATTTAGCTATTAATCAAAATTTTACAATTAATACCTATGATATAATCCATCGAATGAACTGTATTATAATAAACATCTTTATAACACCCTTCTTGGAGACACTTGCTATAATTTTTTTTAAAGTCCATTGAACTCGTTTATTTCATCCAATATTCTATTTATTATTAGAAAGCAATAATTCTAAATTTATGAAAACATTGCGTGTATTTTTATATTTCGCTGAAATAAATGTAAGCAATTGATCTCGCGTTTTACGATGATGAGGTAAGGGGCGGCGGTGGACGAGGAGGGGCGCGAAGCGCGTGATCTCCGGAGGAGGCGGCGCCAGTTGTTCGAAGCTCTTGCCAGCGGAATTTTTTGGCAAATTACCTCCCGCCTATTTTTAGATTGTTTATCCGTCGGCCGAGCCGTGCCATTTTTCCAGTCTCGAGATTGCCACAAATTTCGTACAAGACGTTTACACGTAAACAACCAAATATAATTAGAAAAGTTTTATGGTTACATCAATCCAAAGAATAATGTAACATCTGACAATAACTTTTGAAAGACAGTAAGATAACTTTGATTCATCTTCGTTAATGTTACAGGACTCTACTTTATTGTTAGAGGTTGTAGATAAGTTAATTAAGTGGTCATAAAGATTTGAAATGAAAAATTACCAAAAAAATTAGTAAAACCCTCTGTGTAACCAATTGTAATTTTATAAACAAAGCAATTAAAAAAAATAGTTGACCGCCAGAAAAATAGTTGGAATTTTACCTAAAAAAATGGTGATGTGGCCATCATAGTACTTTCCCTATATTTTACTCCAAAACTATGCGGTTTATGCAAAAAGGTTATTCTTAATAATTTATTAAATTTTGAATTCTCTACAATTATTTGTTATATAACTTTCATGTTACTTCAATATTTTATTAGCAATTGGCAAAAAAAAGTCAAAAATTTCAATTTTTATTTTTTTTCTCGAAAGTTAAGAATTTTATGAAAAATATATGTTAACAAAATTTGTTCAGTTTCTTATTCTCTTTAACTTTTATTTGAAAGGTTTTGTAATATTTTTCATATTAAAAAAATATCGGAAAAAAACAAAAAACGCCTCGAGTAAACACCCACTTCCGGTTTATGAATGTTTACCAAAAGCTTTTTAGTTCCAGTTTTTAACGATAAAACCTTACATTTAAAGTTTCATCTCAATCGGATCAGTCGTTTTTGAGATACAGCACCCACGGACAGACAGACAGACAGACAGACAGACAGACAGACACACACACAGACACAAAAAAAATTTTTCTAGAAATTAGTGCAATGGACTCAGGGGACCTCAAAACGGATATTTCCGCAAAAAAAATTTTTCAAAAAAAAATCACGATCACAATACTTCCCCTATATATACTTCGTATATAGGGAAAGTAAAAAGAATTGAAGATTTACTGCAGAAAAACTTTTAAAATTCGAACACTGAAATTTTGCCAAAGAACGAAAAGAATTGGCCAAAAAATTCAATTGAAATCTTTAAAATCATTTTTTAGATTAGAATTAGAATTGATACGTCTTCTTAAAAACAAAAAGAGATAATGAAAATATACTAAAAAACCGTACACGACTTTAAAAATTACTTTAAATTTGGTTTAAAAAAAAATCTACAAAAGTGTTAAAAGGTCTATTTATCTTTTTCTCTTAAATGATGAGATAGAGAAAGAGATTTTATTTTTTTTTTCAATTACCTTTTAATAGATATAGATTAAATAGCTGTAAAGTGTTCTTCTTTTTGACGCTAATAAAATCGAAATTAAAGCGTTCAGATTTACATATTATAAAATAAATAGCTTTAAACTTACAATTAATTTAATTAACAAAAGAATTGCTCGTTGAAAGGATGACTAAAAGTTGCAAGTATTGTAAAGACAAGCAAAATATGAGCTCTCTAAAAATCTTATGCAATTTCTCTATGCTAAAGATTAACAAAGATTTTAGTACAAAATGAAAACATAGAATTTTCATTCTTGAGAATTCAATTTTCAATAATTTCAGAATTAGAGAAAGAGAGAGCCTTTTTATTGACATTAGCATAAAGACTCTAAAATATATTATTAAATATAATAGAAAAATGTCAGTCAAATTTGTAAAGAATATCTCTCTATCTCTCTCCTGTCTCTCTTTTGATTTAGATACAATAATAAAGTACCCTTTATTTGTATTATACTAGGAATAAATCTTATAAGTTAGATTTGTATGTACTATGTATACACTTACCAAAGTGTTTAATGCGTAAACAAGTTTTATTCTGAGTAAGCATCAATTTTAAATTATTTGCCTATTTTGTCGAAGTCTCTGGAATTGAATTTAGATACTTTAAAAGCCAATACAACATTATAAAATTGTTAAAATTGATATCTTGTTATTATGGGACTAGTACAATGCAAAATAAATCGATCAAATAACCATTTGGTATAATGAAGATTTCGGTTTTTTTTTAAGGATGGTTAGTGGAGAGCTACCAGATGGTCGCAGCATTTTGTGCCATCTCCTGAGCCCTACCCCTAAAGTTAACCTAAATTTCTTGTGAAGTCGAATGTAGCCTAACTTTGACCAATCTGGCCACTTTTCTCCAAATGCGGACCACTTGAGATATTTAAGTGATTCGCAGTCACGCATAATGTGTTTTAGGGTCTCCTCTTCTTGCTCGCATTTCCGACATCTTTTGCCACTCCTATCTTATGGAGGTGCTTGTTTAGTTTTCAGTGCTCAGTAAGGGTACCGATTATCAGCCGTAAACTGTTTCTTGGTAGTTCAATGTTTTTCCTGTTCAGCTTTGGTGCCAATCCTTCCTGGGTTTCCCAAGGGAGTTTATTTTCCGTATTTGGGAGATAGTAAGTGATGCTAGAGTCAACGACTTAGCGTAACTATTGTTTGCGGCAAGTTTTTCTAGAGCTTGCTTGGGCTCCAGTATTATACTTCTGGCCACCCTTGCTCTCGATAGCGCTGCTAAGCTTGACTTGCAGTCAGTGAGGAACAAAATGGATTTGTTCCAATAATTTCCTAGTGCCTTCGAATATCCCGAAAAGTTACGTTTGGGTAATTTCTACCTAAGAGGATGCTGAATTAGGTCAAATTCTTGAGCTGGTCAGTGTTTTGCAATGTCAGAAAATGACACAGGATTCCTTAAGCTTGTGTTCGAAGTGGTTTTCCCAGTTGAGCTTGGAGTCCAGTGTTATACCCAAGTATTTCATTTTATTTGTCAAGCACAGCTGGTTGTTAAACAGTTTGGGAGTCCTACATATGTTGATCTTCCTTTTTCTTGTGAACAGTACTAATTCTGTCTTCTTGGAATTAAGTGAGAGCGATTATTTTTCACACCATTCCTCTATGATTTTGAGAGAGCTCTGCATTAGGCTAGATAGAACTATATCGTGTTTTTCAATGAGTAGGATAACCACGTTATCTGCGTAACCCTGCATGGTTTAGTGGCCGTAGTGAACTATCCGCATCGACATTCCATGGATTAACTCCACCCCGCCTATGTACATCCTTTCGTGGCAGCTACTGTCTGGCTTTTTTTTTTCTATGATTGTTTGCATGTGGTCCCAGCTTTCTTAGACCTTGTTCTATATTACCCTAGAAAATAAAATCAAAAATTCCTTCGATGTCTATAAAGGCTCTTCGCCCTTATTAGCCAGCGATCCTTTAATCCTATATACAACGTGATGAAGGGCCGACTCAGTCGATCTTCCTGGTCTGTAGGCGTATTGTCTCGGGTGAAGCTCACTGTTGAAGCAAAATTACTTCCTGATATTATTGTCTATGGCAATCAGACTTCTTACTAAGTTTATACTTTTACAAATCCTTGCAGCAAGAACAACTCCATGTGTATTCTAAGAATCATCGCATACAAGAAAAGACATATGTGCTATTACATTTGGAAAATGAAAATTGGTATATTCTAATTTTTTAATTAATCTTTGGCGTTAAAAAGTACAGTATTTTTCGGCCTATAAGACGCACTGGAGGATAAGATGCATCTCAAATTTAGAGACGCACCAAAAAATTGAGTCCATTTTTCTATGTAAAAATATGCGTCTTGTAGTCCGAAAAATACGGTATATTTCAAAGTAGGTCTAGGTAGGTTTTCTAAATATTCCGAATTGAATTCTGTTATTTCGATTAATTAATGCAACATCTAGGAAGGAAATCAACTCTGTTATCGTTAATTTTATTTTTGGGCCAACACTATTAATTAAGTTTAAAAATTGATCTAACTGACGTGATGTATTACTAAAGTATGGGATCACATCATTTACAAATCTAAACCAAAATGAGATGTAGTTCAAACCAAAGATTTGTTTCTTCTATTTTTGATATGAAAATATTCGCTAATAATCTCATCGCCAATCCGTTACCAAATTCAAGGAAAGTTCAAGTGCGTTGGATAATTCTGATTTTACACTAGGGTTAATGTTGGATTTTTTTAAAAGAGTTTCTGCTATTTTAAGGCATTCATCTGTAGGAATATTAGGAAACATGCTACTAACGTCAAAAGAAACCAATCTCGAATTCTTGGGTGTAGTGATAGACTTTAGTTTTTGGAATAATTCGAGAGATTTTTTAACCAAATATTTAGGAGTGAAATTCGTAAACTTTTTAAAAAGCTTGTTAACTGTTATTCATTTATTCATTTAAGCTTTATGGGATTTGATTATTCAAAATATAAATAACAATGTAAATATATTGCTAAAAAGTGGTTAATTAGGTTTATGGGGTTTTATAAGTCCATAGAGACAAGGTGCTAAAATTACAAATGTTTCTAAATAATGTTGTGTGTTTTGTTTTATAGGAAAGGGTACTGTTTGGAACATTTTTCAGATTGGGAACTAAATGCCAAATATTACGTTCTATAGAGAATTTTTAAAAGGAAATTAAAGGGAGCTATTATTTGGCCCACTTTAAACAACATAAACAACTGTGTGAAATCCTTTCTGTAGATCTGATTTCTTTACAATTTAATTTCTTATGGAAAAGGAAATATTTTGAACGGTATCAAAATGTCAAATATTAAATGTTGTTACAAATAAGCAAAAGGCACTTAGAGAAAGTTAATATTTGTACTATGAGCAATTTTTTAATAATTGAAAAAATAAATTTAAATTTGACATTTCAATTTCTTTTGTTGTAAAATTTCAAATGTATGAAGTTATTAAGAGCTCTGATTCAAAAAGTATATTTTTTTGAAACTTAAATAGACAGTTTTCAACTCGTTTGATTTTAATTTTTAGTTTTAAACTGATTTTTATCAATTTTTAGGCTGTATTTTTTATGCAAAATGTTATACTATGTATGTTACATTTTAGCTGTTGCAGGTCTTAATAAAATATGTTTTCTTATTAATTATTTTACGATTTTTATCTAAATTGTTTTTCTTAATATTTTGAATTTTTTATATTTTTGTTTAGTTTTCAACTTATTTTTGTTAAAGTAATCTCTAATATATTTTGCAGAAAATTTAAAACATTTTTTTAATATGTTCTAGTTTTAAACTATTTTTTTTACAAATTTTCAATTGTTTGTTTTATCTTTAAAATCTGAAAAATTTTTAAAGACAATTTAAAAGTTTAAAGTGGTATAACATAGTAAAAGGGTTTTCTTTATTCTTAATATCAAAATGTACCATGAAGTGAATGCATTTAAGATCCAAGAATTGATAAGATTCTATCAAATTAACATAAACATAGTTTAGATTTTATTTTCGCTAAAACTCATGCAGTTTTAAGATAAGAATTTTAGTTTAGTTTTCTTATTAGAAACCAGATATTCATGGTAAATCTCTAGCTTTCTGTTCGCAATATATTCTATATTTTTTTTTTTTTTTGAAGAAGAAGAATTTTAAAGGATAAAAATATGTTTCTAGATATTACTTTCTCCATAGTACTAGGGAATATTTACTTGAATAGGAAATATAAATAGTTTAAAATTTCTATTCATTTAACTGTTATTTATACGTAAGACGAAGGCGAAACTATAAAATACAAATTAAAATCGTTGATATAATAATATGAATACGAATAGAGTGAAAGTGTTATGAAAGTAGATAAAAATTACTTAAAATATAAAAGCTAGTAACGCATTTCTGTCCCTCCTCAATAAATTATATATTAACTTAGCGTACTCCTGACCTACATCAACAAACTATGCGTTAACCTAGTGTGTATGTTCTCGCTTGAACAAGCGTACTCTTGACCTACCTCAATGTATAATTTATTTGGGCGGGTTAGAAGTACGAAAGGTCATTGTATTGCTTATTGAGGTAGGTCAAGAGTACGCTAGAACCAGTAATGATCAATTTTATAATTTTCTATGAGAATATTATTATAGTTTAAAATAATTATTATTACAATATCTATGAAACAAACTAGTTAAAAAAAACTTTAGAAACTAGTTGAAAATATTAGAGTTTGGAAAAAGAATCGAAAATAGCATTTAATTATTGACAAAAAAAAAATGAAAATTCCTAAAATAAAGACACTTTTATTTCTGAAACAATTAAATGATAATCAAGAAAACAATTAAAACTGTTAAAAATTAAAGGAAGAAGATAATCGATTAAATTTGTTAAAAAAATTGACATAAAAACAATTGGTAATAAACAAATAAAAGTGATTAAATAATTAAATTTCTATTGAACCTAACTAATATTTTTTTAGAGGTTTACAAAACAATTTTTAGGGACTTAAATAATAACGAAAACCTTGACAGATATAATCAATAGAAAATTATTTAAAAATTGATAACAGTGCTTAAACTTAAATCTAACTAGGAACGTTATCAAATGATAAATAAAACTTACTTTGTTAATATCACACACGGAATTTATTTCGTAACTATAGTTTCAACCTTACAAGGCCATTATCAACAGTAATTGCACAAGTGCATTGAAAATTATCGGTAACAAGTTTGCACGAATTCGACAAACAAAGTCGTATTGCTTGGCAACAGGCCCGAGCCCGAAGGGCGAGGGGCTGTTGCCTAAAGCAATACGACTGAGTTTGTCGAAAGAGTGCAAACTTGCGATAATTTAAAATGCACGAGAGCAATTTATCAGACTATATCTCAACAAAAATATTACAATAACAAAGGCATTTATTATGTATAAAAATTAATCATATTTTTGGATGGTAACTTACTTTTTGGCTCGGCGTCTTTTACCTTTTCCTGAAATACCTATTGTGCTGTATTTCCGAATCGTATGTTTGCAATCATTTTTAAAAAGTTCACAAAAACTGACGTTTGTTAATTTTATTTGACAGTTGTTTGATGTATAGCCCAATCAGAAAATTGAATAATTAATTGGGAACCAATCACGTGCCGAAACATAATGCGAGTAGAGAACCAATTACAGTGCCGAAAATGAACTCTACATGAATTTGTTATCGCGGCAACAAAGTTCTCTAGAAGCTGATTGGTTCTAATTCGTCCGTGTTTCGGCACGGTGCCTTTGGCGGGATATAGTCAAACGTAGTGTTATATTAACAAAGTAAGTTTTATTAACCATTTGATAAAGTTATATCACAAAGTTATGGCTTCAAGCATCCAACATATATCTAACTAGAAAAGCAATTAAAATTATTAGAATTTAACGACAATCGATAAAATCAGTTGAATATTTAAAGAAAAAACTTGGGGAATGAAAACAATTCAAAATTATTAAAAAGGGAAAACGGTTAAAACTCAGAAAGATGACAAAAATACAGGCATACATTTGAAATTCATAGGTAATTGCATAAAATTAAAATTGGCAATCGAAATAATTAATAAATTATTTAAAAATTCAATTTTAAACGCAAAACATTTAAATGTCACTAGAAAAAAATTGAACTTTTGAAAATAGAGGCATTTACTTCGTGGTAAATTTTTAAATTGTATCAATTGAAAGTGTTAGAAATTAACAATGAACAAAATCAATTTCTTGACAAAAAATGAAGAATGAAATAGTTTTAATTCTAAAAATCGTGCGAGAAAAGATAAAAAAGTTGAAATTGGCAATAGCACGAAAATAATTGAATAAAAAAAAGAAAAAGAATTGAAATTGCAAAGAAAAGACATTCGATAATTGATAGAAGTTGGATACTAACAAAAAATTGAAGAACGCAGACAGTTGAAAATTATTTTAAAAAATGTAGTGATTAGAGAAGGCGTTTTCAAAATTGAATGACATCAGAAGGTAATTGAATTTTTCTAAAAAAAATTCAAGAAATATAAACAATTTACAATAATATTGAGGAAAAAAGTTGGCGATTATTTCTAAATTTCTGTAAAACTGGTTTCTGTTTATTACAGATTATTCAAGCAGAATCAATTATGAATAAATTGTATTACCTTAATGTTAGTAATAATAATTGTTTTTCAAGTTTTTACCGATGAAATAGAAGAGCAAATCGGAAATTAGAAACCTCGTCTTTTGTGTGATTATTTCTGAATTTCTATAAAAAATGGTTTCTGTTTATTACATGATATTTAAGCGGAATACATTCTCAATAAATTTTAGTACTTCAACTTTAGTAGTGATAATTGTTTTTCAAGTTTTTACCAATGAAACAAACCAGAAAATCGGAAATTACAAACCGCGTGCTTAAGTGCGATTATTTCTAAATTTCTATAAAAATGGTTACCGTTTATTACAAAATATCAAAGCAGCGTCAATTCTGAATAAAATTTATCTATTAAAGGTTGTTTTTCACAATTTTTTTATAAATTTTTATCGATGAAACAGAAATACAAACCGTAAATTACAAACTGCGTGTTTTTGTGCGATTATTTCTAAATTTATGTAAAAGTGGTTTCTGTTTATTACAGATTATTCAAGTTTTTTTTAAGAAATAGTTGAAATTATACCACATTATATGTATATTAAATAAAATTTGTAAAAAGTTTACACAAAAACAAATTGTCAATGAATAAACATTAATAATGATTGAAATAAATGAAATTTATATTTAAAAAAACGGTTGAAATTGAAAAAATTGTAGTGATAATGCATTTGAATGTTTCTTGCAAAAATTGAAATTTGTCAAAAACAATTAAAAGCTCTGAAAACGCTAAAACAATTTAATATCATATTAGAAGTCAAATGTAATTTATAGAAGTCTACAAAAAAATTAACAGCCGATCAAATCAGTTAAATATTATCGAAACCAACTTAAAAAATAGAAACAGTTTATATTTATAGTTAAAAAATAGAAACAATAAAAAATAAATAAAATCTATCGAAAAAACAGTAGATGTTTAAAAAAATAATAAAATAGTTAAATACGACTTCAGAAAGATATTTAAATTGTTAGTATTTAAAAAAAGAAACAATCGATAGTCAACAAAACCGGTTTATCAATTTTTTGTCAAATTGATTAATGAAAAGCAATAAAAATTATTAAAATCCTTCAAGTTACAAAAAATTTGGATAAACAAAAAACAAGTGAAAATTATTGAAATGAACAGCTGAAATTATTAAAATTGCTACTAATTCTAGAAAAGAATTAAAATTCTTAGAAATTTATAAAGAAAGAAAAAATAACGTTTCATAAAAAGTAATTGGGCTATGACAAAAAAATGACTAACAAAGACAATTAAAAATGATTAAAAAACAGTGTGACGCTTTACAGTACATAAAAAATTGACAATGAAGCCTTGAGAGGAAAATTTAACGAAAGAAAATAATTTAAATATTATGTAAAAAAACAGTTGAAATTAACTGAAAGTTCTAAAACAGTGGAATGTATCTACAGAGAATAGTTAAAAATTGTCAAATGAACAATTAAAAGTAATAATACAATTGAATGTCAAAAAAAAAACAATTGAAGTTTATAAAGGTTTGCAAAAACTGCTTTTCGATCCAATCAGTTGAATATTGACGAAAAACTTGAACGTAAACAATTAAAATTTATTAAAACAAGAAAAGAGTTAAAACTGAAAAATGTGCCGAATGGCTAAAAATAGTTCAATGGGTAGATAATTGTAAAAATAAAAAGAAGAAAACAGTTAAAACTGAAAAATGTACCGAAATACTAAAAATTAGTTCAGGTGGGTAGATATTTGCTGAAACAAAAACAATTAACAATTATGAAAAGTAATAATAATAAAGTTTTGAATAAAAAAAAAAAATGTTGAGACTAAACTGACGAACGAAAATAATTCAAAACTATGCAAAAGCTTCTTAAAAATTGAATGACACTATTTAATTTAAATTATTTAATATAAATAAAAATTAACAAATGAGACATTTTAATATTCTAGAGTTCTAAACAAATGAATGTATCTGCAGAAATATAATAAAATAAATGTCAAAACAATTGAATACTACTCTAGCAAACAATTGAAAATTTTAGAAATTAAAAGAGACGGCTGAAAAATTGACTGTATAAAAAACTTCTTTGGGACAAACAAAAACAATTAAACACTATTAACGAAATGATTAAAAACTCTAGAATAATTAAATCTTAGAAAATAATTGAAATTTTTCGGAATTTGTGAAGAATATACAATTGACAAAAGGTAACAAAAACAATTGACAAACAAAAATAATTGAAAATTATTAATAGATAATGACTTTTACATTAAAATAAAAAAATAAATAAAAACAATTGAATTGGAAAATTTAAGAACCCTTGAAGAAATGAAAACAAATCTAGATGAATAATTGTATAAAGTTCTTTTAATTTGGCAAAGAAATTTGTGGAAAATTCAACAATGAAAAATTAAAGAAAAGTTGTTATAATATTTTAGAAACGCAAAAGAATCTTGTAGACAGCTTTTAGAAATGATTGTTTTAATTTTTTTAGAAAATTCTTAATTGCTTAATTAACCTACTGGAAAATTGAAAAGAAATTTTCTGAAAACTTTTAAAACTCTCAAACGAAACCTTAAAAACTATAGCTGGAAAAAATCTTGAAATGTGTGAGAAACATTGCTAAAAAATTCAAAAACCATTAAAGATAAGTAGAAAAACAGTTTCAAAAAATAATAAGTGAAGAAAATTTGCCAAGAAAAAAACAATTTAAAAACGTTGAACCAATTGAAAATTACATAAATTACATAAGAAATCAATAAAAAATAAAAGAAATTTGCAGAAAGAGAAATTTGTCTATTATACAACTACTGAGATTTTTTAAAATTTAATTGAAAATTATTTTAGGAAAAAAACAGATAGTACTGAAAGGTGCAAAATCTTTTTTGCCTGTGATTTTGCACCTTTCAGTACTATATGTTTTTTTTTTCTAAAAGTAGAATTTGGTAAATAATTGCAAAATAATTGATAATCAATATAAGTGAAATAATTGAAAAGTATTGAAAACACAGTAGAAAAAGTTATTACTTTAGAGAATAATTTAAATTGTTATAAATTTAAAATAAAATAAAAAAAACAGCGACAATCGATAAAATCAGTTTATGGATAAAACGAATTTTTAATGAAATTGTTAAAAGCATTTTAGCCGAAAGCTGTTTAGCTCTTCTGAGAAAAAAGAAGCTTAGGATTAAAGTTTCAGTTTGCGGTTTTTTAAGTACCACAAACAGACCCGCATTTCATAGAGAAAGACATTTTTTAGTAAATCTACAATAAAAAATCTCATTATAATTTTCAGATCTTTCGATAAATAACAGATGATAAAGATATTAGTTTCAGTTCAAACTCTTAGCTGTTTTTGAGGTACACACACATACACAAACAATCAAAAATTTTACCCAAATAAATGATTTACATAAATAATATTATTACATGATTAAATATTTAGAATCTAGAATCCAGTTTCTATGAAAAAATAAGAATGATTTTTTTAAATATTTAAATAAACCTTTAATAAAATAACAAAACGATAAATAAATTTATCCACAATGGAATGATATAAAAACTGATTAAAAATCGGAACTCATCCTTAAACGTCTAGCCTTTTGAAGTCTTTCACGCAAATCGAGTATATCCTCAGTTTCCTTCAGCTCGACGCTAGTAGTCATTTCCTTAACCTTCTCCTTCTTAGCCTCCACAATAAAACCCTTTATACCATCCAAAATATTCTGCTGCCGCAACTTTTCCTGATAAATCCTCTTCCTGCGCTCATTCAATTCCTCCTGCATCTTCAGCTTGAGTAAACCTAAACGCTCTTGCAGTTCAGCTATAGACATCTCATTTAGAAGACCTAAATTGGCGCATTCGGTACGATCGTAATCTTTAACATACGTGGCTGCGTTGAAGTGCTGAATAGCGCGGATCTCCTGTATTAATTGTAGCTTACGCGTGAATTCCTCTTCGCGTTCTTTAGAGGCTTGTTGTAATAATTTTTGCGTTTCGTAATCGATTAGTTTAGCATTACAACGCTTCTTTTCGATGGATTTTTTCTCCGCTTCACGCGCCGCTATTTCGATTGCTTGCGCCTTTTCCACCATCGCTTTATTCCTCTCCATTTCTGCATACTTAAACTCCTCAATATCTTGGAGTAGTTTAACACGTTCTAGTTGAAATTCTTCCATTTTTAATCGATTAGCTTTAAGCAATTTTTTCTTCGCTAATATTGCTTCCTCATAAGTTAATAATCCTTTCAGATGTTTCCTTTCGATCTCCTGAATCCTTTCCTGTTCCCTAGCCTTGCGCAAATCCTCCACCATAGCTTCGTAATGATGAAAATCGCAAGATCCACTCATCAGCTCCTCAATTTGTTTGATTTCATCCTCGCGTTCTTTTATAAGGATAGCAGCGTCGCGTCTTAACGTAGCGTTTGTAGTTTTTACCTCAACATCAGAGAATTTTGGACAAGGTTTTGCTCGTATTATATTATTAATAGGTTCTGGTTGTGTTTTCGGTTTTATTGTAGGATTTGCGCATTTGAATGAATGTTTCCGCGCGTATTCGATTAGTTCGAATGCTCGACGGTGATTCGATGATTTTGCTATTTCTAATTCCATCTCTAATTTCATCGGTGGTGTTTTGTTTGATTTTGGTAGTTTATTCGCTTTAAATGTGTTAATTTTTACTGGTGTTGGTGGTGGGGCTTTTGGGTATTTAATTTTGTTAATAAATGAAGGTGGTTGGGGAATAGTTTGTGGTTTCTTCTCTATCGTCTGCTTCCTCTTGGATTCCTTAATCAAACTACTGTGTATACAAATAAGTACGTTTTTATTTTCAATGAGTGGATTTATAATATTTTCTAAGATGTATTCATTATCGAAAAATTGGCAGGCGATTTCTACAATTTTCGTCATTTTTGAATCATCATTAAAAAACGCTATTAATTTAGTGGATAGTGGGATAAGGGTATCTAGGAATGTAAGTATATTGCCAAAATACTTTTCTTTAAGCTCGAAAATGATTGTGTATATCATAACCTCTAAAGATTCTTGTTTTATTAACGAATTTTGCGTTGAGTATTTTTCATCCAGCGCATCGAGAAACGCTTTCTTAGCGAGTGTCAAAAAATTTCGGACTCTAAACGCTTTTAGGAACATACTTGCAACACTCTCATCCACTAGACTATCGTCGTCTTCAAGTTTCATCTCAATAAACTCCGCAGCCGTTACATCCGTCGACATGTCGAACTCCTCCAGCAGCAACTTGAGACTCCTGAACGCACCAGGATCGTACTTTAACGCCATGATCGTGTTGTGCGTGCAAAATTCTTTTCTACGCCGTCACGCGTCGTTCGGTGACGTTGCCATAAATAGGCGTCGGTGTAACCGGAGTTGAGGTTTTGCGTAATGGACGTGTCGCGTCGCCCGAAATCCTCTCGGTTGCGTGAAAGTAGGAAAAACAGATTATCGGATTGGGAAAATTCGTTCCAAAATTATGAAAAAAAAAAAAAATTGGCAACTTGACACTGACACAGATGAACGGAAATAACGGGACGTCGTCGTTCTAGCACAACTGAGATTTTAATGGGCGCTAAGCCGGGTTTATTTTTACGTTTCATCCCAATTCCGATTGGGCAATGCCAGAGAGAGAGATGTGCGCAAAGGAAATGGGTCGAGTGTTGAAAGCGGTTTGTTTTGAATGTAGAAAAATAATATTTTTGCTTTCGGAAAACCTTGTCAAAATTACGTAATACTAAAAAAAATCTTTTGATGTGCTTTAAGAAAACAAAGGAAAATTTTTGGAAGCTAAAAGATCATGAAATTTAGAAAGCTAAGAATTGTAAAATTTGCTTCTAAGCAATTTTGATAACTATTTCCCAAAATATTATTAGTTTAAAGCTATTATTTTTAATATTAATTTTGTATATTTTGGTAATCTATTTATTGATTTGTAGAAAGTAAAAACAGCAATAAAGTTTCAATTTCCGTGCTCTAAATCTCTTCTTCACCGTTGACGTGCGTCCGTCGTCCGATGAAATGAAAAGTCGGGTCTCGGTCGTGACCCACATACCGTTCTCGAAATAATTTCGGAGACGCATAAATTTCGCAACGATGACGACGACGACGACGACGCTGCTCGCCGCGACGCCGAAATCGATACCACGTGACCGCATTCCGCCCGGTCGACGGCGACGCCAAGGGCGGGTTTTCGATGCAGTCGAGAGGTTCGTGCCGTTTCCGGTTCCGGTGCGTTCTTCCGCAAAACCATTAATTACCCCTTTAATGCACACGCCTCCCGTATAACTAATTCTCGTTAAGACAATGACTTGCGTGCGAAATAATTACCGAACGTTCTGTACTTGTAACAGCATCAAGATTTATTCGGTTTTGCATAAGTTATTTTTAATGATATGTGCAAGATACAGTATGGTATATACTCTATTAAGATTAGTAATACATACTTGTCATCTATTTGCTTGAGATGTATCTCATAAAAAAAAATGGTGATGTGGCCATCATAGTACTTTCCCTATATTTTACTCGAAAACTATGAGGTTTACGCAAAAAAACTATTCTTCATAATTTGTTCAGTTTTGAATTCTCTACCATTATTTGTAATATAATTTTCATGTAAGTCCAATAGTTTGTTAGCAATTGGCAAAAAATGTCAAAATTTTCAATTTTTATTTTTTTTCTCGAAAGTTAAAATTTTTATGAAAAACATGTTCGAACAAAACTTGTTCAGTTTTTTATTTCCTATAACTTTTGTTGGAACCATATTTTAAAATTTCCCATATTTAGAAAAATATCACAAAAAAACAAAAAAACGCCTCTAGTAAACATCCACTTCCGGTTTATGAATGTTTTTTTTCAGTTCAGTTTTCCAGTTTTTGACGATAAAACCTTAAGTTTGAAGTTTCATCTCAAACAGATAATTGGTTTTTAAGATACAGCGCCCACCGACAGACACACACACAGACACAAATTTTTTTTTTCTAGAAATTAGTGTTTTGGGTTCAGGGGACCCCAAAACGGATATTTCCGCAAAAAAAATTTTTGAAAAAAAAATCACGAAAACAATACTCCCCCTATATACTACGTGTATAGGGAAAGTAATAAATACTTAAAGCTTCAAATCTCTAAGAGTATTTTAATTTGATTAAGTTAGGTTTGTTGAGATTAACTCAAGCTAGGTTAGAGAATTACTAACAGTAACATTTAACATTGAGTTAGAATATGAGATATGCCTTATGGGTGATCAATACTATGGACACCAAAGAGAGAAAAAACTTGTGAAACAAGAAATAAGAGTTAATACAGAATGATCAAAATCTATTACATGTCGAAGGGTTCTCTCTCTCTCGTAAATCAACTAGCCTAGCTATCACATAAAAGATATCAAGGGTTGTGTAGAGTAAATTTCCAGTCAGGGCCAAGAATATTTAGTAGAATCAAATATTAAAAATTTAAACGAAAAGCTGTTGCTGACTAGGTTAGTTGGTAGATCAGAGAAAATAATCAGCCTGACGAAGGCCTCGAGCTTAAACAATTGAGAGTGAATTTTGAAAATTGAATAAAACACGATAACTTTGTTTGTATAACTTGAAAACTTTTTATTGTGACTAGTTTCGACAAATTTAGCTTGTCATTATCAAACACATAGTAAATAGAATTTTGAAGTCATTGCCCTAGATATCAACTATGTACAGAAGTTGAAAAATTAAGCAGCGGACACGTCTATAGCGATTACGAGCCTTATGACTACCGAATGAGAACTTTAAGGGCAAATAGAAGACGATTCCAGGGATTGATACTATCCAAACATCTTAATATCTCTCCGGTGAGGTTCGGTTGTACAGAAACACAGAGGAAAATAAACAGACTCTCAGGTAGGAAGCAAGAAATTTAAAGACCGTACCGGTATATGCAATTGAAATCTTGTCTCGGACTTTTAGATTACCCTAAGCTGAATGTAGAAGTGTGCGGTCTTGAATAATTTGTTTAAAAGGAAGGTGAGATACTTGATGATTACAATTAATAGGCTCATTAAATTAAGTGACACGACCTAAATATTTGCATATAGCTCGAAAGTTTATCAATACCGATGAATATAATCAGACTTTCATGCTGGAAACGCTGAAGTTAGGGAGATGCTAAAGGACCATCCCGGTGGGTGCAATTAAAGTCTTCTTCCAGATTTTAAGATTATATTAATAAAGTATCAAGTCCCTAAAAGTTTGCCCTACCTAATGACTGCATAATAACAGGTTTGCTGATTGAAAGCAAATAGTCGTAAAACCATGATTACTACCACCAGCACCTTTCCTGTGATCAAATCCAGTTCCCTAATAATTAGTTATTTTTTAAGTGTGTTTACTAAATAAGAAAATCTGCAACTTGGACAATTACGGACCTACTGGGGAATCGTTCTATCTAATATTTGCGTTTCACTGGATTTTCTTATCTTCTTATTTAAACGCCTTCTGGAGTCACAGTAGTGATCATAGCAACATCTTGTAGTATTAATTATATTCTTATGAATTTGTAGGTGAAAAAACGATGCCTCAGTGGATTCGTAATTATTAGGGCAATAGTTATTAGCAACGAAAGAAGCCTTCAAAAAGGATCGTGACCTGTATAAATAATTATAAGAGGCATATTGATAGCAAGACAACTAAAAGGATAGGGAGGTCTGATTCTGGTCCACCATGCAAACCCCAATGGAAAAAAAGAGTTGAGGGTATCAAGTAGAAAAAGTGGTCTAAAAGCAAGTCCAGAGGAGCAAAAGCATATAATAATCCTAGTTTATATGATGCCATGTAATGACTGGTTAACCGTAGCGAATTTATCTTAAAAAATAGTTATATTTTGTAAATAATCTTTAGATTAACTGATTGAGATTTGCCAGAATTTTCTTTCAAGGAAATTTTTTTAAAAAGTTTTAAGTGAGGAAGAAAACGTTCACTAGATATTACAGGTATCATTGCTATGGCTAACTCTAGAAGGCCCGTAAAATAGTAATTAGGAAAAGCATAGATGCTTTTGCTGCAGCAACTCACTTTATGAGCATAAGGAAGACGTCTTGTAGTCATGCTAATGAAGGAGAGAAGTTTGTGTAGGTGAGAGTACTTATTTTTGTGATTTCTTAATACTTGATTATTATATACATAACCGTAAATATAATTTAGGTTATAAAAATCTTGGGCGACGTTCACTCCTACAGTATGATCTTTTATTCAAACATTAATTTTTGGATCTGCCATAATACTTTCTGTTGTGCCAGTAGCTTTTATTATTTCATATTAAGTTTACTTTTAGAACAAATCATTTTTTTCGTAATGTCAATATTACGGAATTTAGATCTAAGAAATTTTTGTATAGATAGGATAGGATAGGATAAATAATTGGACAGATTCTTTAGGGCAATAATTTCAGAGCTTAGAATTAAACAGAGGCAGAGTTAGATCTAGAAAGGACAATGCCACCAGGTTTAACTAATAAACACTGTTGTGGCCTGTAAGTTAGTAGATAAAATAAGCCAGTAAACAAATAAAAGAAAGTACGATACCCAAGTAGGGGTCCGTAGCCAGCGATGCAGCACCGCTCCAGAGAAACGAGCATAAATTTTGGAAATCAGCAAGACAATTAATGGATAGGGATTCGATGGTTTTCATGCAGATACATTTTATTAGATTGTGGAAACGACTGTATGAGAAGAAAGGCAGAGCTAATATTATTCATTTTGAAGGCTTCTACTTTGTTATATACAAGCGGAGGACGTTTTTGCGAGTTTACAAAATAGATGTATTCTCATATTGAAAAAAAAAGAGAAACCGTCGAACCACATGACAAGAGGTAGCTGGCGTGCTTGTAGGACACAAAGGACAAGGTGCTTAAAAGCTTGTCAAAAAAATCGATTTCGTGTTGGAGCAGCACATTTTCTATTATCTTTTCCAGTTTCTACTTAAATATTTGGTGTTTTTAAAGCGTGTTTACTAGATAAGAAAATGTTTGCATGGTGCGCCAGAATAAGACTCTATTGTCTTGCTGACTACCAATTATTTTGCTCGTGTATTAGTAATGTTGCTCAGCAATGTAGCTACTCTGCCTCTTGTAATTTTTTGGACAGGTCAGAACCCTTTATTAAAGCTTTAACTTTTGCTAATTAGCTATTACTTTAACAGTTTAGCACAGCTATCCCTACCGGCGCACCATACGTTCTCTTATTTGTAATAGGAAAAACTTCTCATCTACTTATTTGCAGGCTTTCTGGATTTAATTATAAAACCTATATATTTCTGGAATTAGCCATAGCAGTGACATTTGTAATATCTGTTGGCCTCTCCTTTTCAGACCCTACTTCTGTTCAATTCTAAGCTTAGAAACTTTCGCTATAAAAGGATCATACTGAAAATAAGGAACCATTGACGCAGATGGCAAGAGATAGCTGGTGTGCTTTTAGGACACAGGGGACACAGTGCTTGAAAGTCTGTCAAAATATCAAATTCGTGTTCAAAGATAGTAAGGTTTTTGCAAGGGTAGATCTAGTGTTGTGTATTTTTAGAGCTAAGAAAATAGCCGCCTATAAGTGACCATTGAGAAGCAGGAAATATTACGTGGATATAGCAATCGTGTTAGCAAAAGTCTTCAACTCCTTCCTGTAGAAAAATGTAATGTAGGTAAATGCCACTGAACCCAGCAGAGAATCAGGATTCTACTGTGGAAGTGCATGTAAAGGAGGACACCGGATACTAAAAAAGAATCAAGCTAGTGTATAGGATGTCATTAAGACCTATAATTATATTCTATACACCAGCTTGATTTTTGTAGTTTTCATTTAGTATTAACTGATATGGCTAATGTGATTGGATTTTACCAAATGCGAAGTAATAAATCTGCCACTCAAATGCCCTTAGAGTCATCACCTTAAAATGGAGGAATAATTTTCTACGCGCAGAACTGAGAGAGCCCAGCATAAGAAACTATAGCAACTAGGTTAACAGGTAATGATTCACACTAGCACGACGATGATTTTAATTAACTTAGAAAATTCTGGAATATGCTACCGGTTTCAGAATCTTAGTAAAAGAAGGAGTTAGTAGTTAGAAGCTCTTTTAAAGATCGAGGTTTTAAAATATAGTTAGTAGGCCATATTTATCGATGGAGATGCCACTCGATAGTTGGACCTTGATTCAAAGATTTTCTTGAAGGACTGCATTCCGAAAGGCTCTATCTGGTATCAAAGAGGCTCCTAAAGCTACTGTACATATATAAACGGATAGAATGAAAAAAACAAAAAAGTACCGGATGTAGGTATACATTGTGCTGAACTGAGTCTGGAACTAAAAATACCCTTAGGGGAACACAATACAATCATAAAGGTGGAATTCACACGGACACTTGTTAGTGTCAAAAAAACTAAACTGGGGATAAAAGGAGAAAACATCTGCATCCACACAGACAGAAAGACCAGTCTTGCTATCTTAACACATCACAAGGTCTCATAAAGACTGGCAAATGAATGTGTTATGGCTCTGGAGGCGACATCTGTAAATAAAGAATTACCTTATCCTTGGCCAAGGTACACTCAAACACGAGAGGAAACAATAGAGCGAATACTCTAGCAAGAGATGGAGCATCTTTAAAAATCAAACGAACTAAAAGACATGATTAGAAAAAACACGAAAATATTTCGTAAATTTACATTTTTATTAAAAAACATGATTCTAGCAGAACACAAACCAAGGTGAAAGAACGTTGTGCTTATTTCAGAAACACAACACAAACATTCTAAAGTTAATCGATCAAGGTCAAGCCTAAAATTTTTGCCTGGTATCTTAATTGGGCATTGTCAGTTAAAGAAGCACATACATGTATTAGCAATAGCTAAGATCTCAAGTGAAGAAGCGGTGTTCGCAAAGAATATTTTGTGTGTCGTCCATTGAGAAGCAGAAAACTTTGCATGGCTATAGTGTTGAAAAACATCCTCAATTCTCAATGTCTCAATTATAGGTCGTTGGCTTGGGTTTACAGGGAAGGTTGATATGATTGGATTTGCCCCAATACTTTAATAATCGTGTAGAAGATATATATTACTATGACTTGACATGTGGCTTTGCATTTCTCTGGGATTAATTAGGGAGGCTTTGGTGATTGGATTTTCCGATATTTTAATTATCAGAGGAAGGTATGAGCATCCAGGGCAAGTAAGGAGAGGAATGCCACTGAAGCTAGTAAAGGATTCTTCAGTGAAAAGTTACCTGTAAAATGAGGACACCAAATTTTCTGAAGCTACCTCTCTGACATATGGCTCATCTTCAATGAGGCTGGATATTAAAAATATTAAGCTGTTGTAGCTAAAGTGATTGGATTTTATCAAATGCGAAGTTACAAATCTGTTAGAATTATCGCCAAGAAATGAACGAATAATTTTCTATGTGCAGAACTGCGAAAGTCTAACAGAAGAAGCCTCATTAGTTAGATTAGGAGGTTGTGATTAATTCTAGCATGAGATATAGGAGAGTGATAATAATCTTAGTAATTTATAAAATATGAAACCGGTTACAAAATTCTAGTAAAAGGAGGAGTTAGTAGTTAGTAGCTCTTTTTAAAGATTAACGTCGAAAATATGGCCCAGGAGCAAGTTGATGCCACTTGATAGTTGGGCCTCGATTCAAAGATTTTCTTGAAATACTGCTTTCCGAAAGCATCTAGCTGGTGTTGAAGACTACCAGTGGTTTTCTTAAAATACTGCTTGACAAAAGTATCTACCTGGTATTGAAGACTTTTAGGATTTTTCAAGAAATAGCACAAATCAATCCTAGAAGTAAGGAAAACCTAATAGTGATACATTCTAGAGTAGAAAACTTTGTATGGCTATAATGTTTTGAAACGCTCTCAAGCTCCCTATCATAAGGACTATATTCTAGTGATGGTTTAAAGAATCTCTTTGATATGTGGCTTATTTTCAACAAACAGAAGAGCTCACGTGCGATATATCTCAAGGACATTTATAGGTATTTGGCTGTGGTTTACAAGGGAGGTTAATTTGATGGGACTCGCTACGATATTTTAATAATCGTGTATAAGATATACATACTAAGTGTAACTTAATATGTGGTTGGGTATCTAAAATTAATTTTATGTGTGAGAAATTTTTTTAGAAACTGAATTTTTCAATAGAATTTTATAAGAATTAAAATTTTTATAAATAAAAGGTTTTTTTGAGAAATATTTATCTGCGAACGACGGTGAATACGAATTTTCGTTTTAATAAGTTTTTTACGAAAGCGATTTTATAGGAATTGAAATTTCCGAGAGTAAGTATTTTTGGAAGAGAAATTATCTATGCATAGAATTTTACAAGAATTGAAAAAAATTAAAAGTGAAATTCATTTTTCTGTGATTACAATTTATTATATTTTTTCAATCAAGATTTCATTTTGCTGCACTTTTTTTGTGTAGAAGAAGGTGTAAGAACTGAAATTTTTGAGAGTATTGATTATGATTAGAATTTTATAGAAAATAAAATTTCTATTACTGAAATTTTCTTCGGTGGCTATCTCACAAGTAATTTTTTATAAAAATTATATATTTCTGTAAACAAAGTGAATTAGAATTTTATCTAAAATTAATTTTATATAAAAAAAAAATTGTGAAACCAACCAGGTGGCTTTCTATAAACAACCCTTAATTTTAAAAATGTTTTACTTCGTGATAAACGAGAATCAAATTCAACAAATTATATAGATGGGATTTTGTAAGAACTAACATTTCTAAGAATAGAACTCAATAATTGACATTTAATTATCTGTGACTTAAATTTTACATTAGTAATTTTTCTGAAAACTATTTTCTTTCGCTGGAAAAGAATCCAAATTTTCTTCTGATATACTGCAATAGAATTTTTCAACATTTTCTTTCCTAGAACTATCTAGCATTGTTTCTTCTCGATTTCTAAAAGTGAGAGAATTATTTGATCTACTATATCGAATTTTAACCAATTTTTGTACCAGATCTTTTTTTTTAGATTTTCTGGTATTTTTGTAATTATATCAGAATTTTTTCACATTTTTAGAATTTTACAGAATTTATCGATTTTTGTATCAAATTTTTTTGTGTTCTTCTTTCAAATTTCTAGAAATATTCAGAATTTTTCTTTTTAATTGATTTTTTCTGTAATATTGTATTAGAGCTCCTAAGCTGTTCTTCTTATTGATGCCTTAAACATTTTTTTTTTGTGAGAATAAGCAAGATGTCCTAAGATCGTACTAAAGAAGGTGGAGAGTAACTTGTATTTTTTATATAACTTAAGTTGTATTAGACTAAGATTGCATTGGAGAGTATTTTTCTTTTTTTAATTTCTTCATACTTTAGTATTCCCATATACATAACCGTACATATAATTTGCGTTATAAGAATATTGGACGTTTATTCCTTCAATATGATCTTTACGAAAATAAATACTTAAGTTAAACAAAGTTAAATACGGGGAGATAGAATAGGATGAGGTAAATAATTGAGTAAATTCTTTTAGGGCAATAAATTTAGAGCTCAAAATTGAATAAAAGCAGTGTTAGGTGTAGAAAGAAGATTGCCACCAGATGTTTCAAAAATCACTGCTATACCTAACACCAGAAAGCCTGTAAATAAGTAGATAACAAAAGCCAACAAATAACTACGATGTCCTTCTAGGGGTAGCTATCCGTAACGATCAAGGCAGTAGCCACTAAGCAACAGAAGTGGAAGCTTTTAAAAAGGAGACGTGACCTGTCCAAATAACTACAAAAGGTAGAGAAGCTGGATTACCGAGCACCACTCCAGATACACGAGCAAAAATTTATCAGAAAGATAACTAAATGAAGAATAAAAGAAGGTCTGATGAGTTTATGGTATTCATGCAGATTAATTTTATGGATTTATGGAAACGACTGAAAGAGAAAGATGAGCAGAGATAATATTTGTTTATTTTCTTCTTTGCTATACAAAAGCAGAAAACGTTTTCACTTATCTACAAAATAGTTAAATCTATCCTCATGTTGAAAAAAGAGAAACCGTAGACCCCGATGATAAAGGATAAAAAATAAGCTGTAACAATTGGTTTCTTGCTGGACACCATGTGGACTTTCGAAAATATATGACTTAGAGATCCAGGCTAATTGATCACTAATTAATGAATCTAAAATTTTAGGAATAACTGACTTTATGCTAATTTTTAGAGCTAAGAAACTAATCTCCTATTATAGTGACTATTAAGGAAAAGGAAATATTGCATGGCTATCATGTTCTCAAACTCCTTCCCGTGGAAATATATAATGTAGGTAATTGAGAAAAATTGATACCCGACTATCTAATAATGATGTTTTGAAGGATCATCTTCAATGTGAACGGGATTCAGGGTTGATAAGGGAGGCTAATATGATTAGAATCTTCGGTAATAATTTAACAATCAGAGGAAGGTACTGAAACCAGCAGTAGATCAGGATTTTTCCGCGGAAAGTTATCCTAGAAAAGGGAACATCGGATTATCTTATAGCGATGTTTTATCTTTAACGGAGATAGATACAAAAAAAAATCGATCTGGAATGGGATACAATTATAGGTCCTTCAGCTGATATGGCTAATGTGATTGGATTTTACCCAATGTAAAGTACAAAATCATGCTGTTAGATGACCTAGAAATGGAGGAATAATCTTCTATGCGCAGAACTGGGAAAGCCAAAGAGAAGAAGCTGCGCAGCTAGATTAGTAAATTGTGATTTACCCTTGAGAAATCTGGGGGTGACAATTATTTTAGGAAATTCTGAAATACAGAACCATTTTCAGATTTCTAGTAACAGGATGAGTTAGTAGTCAGTAGGTATTTCTAAAGAGCGACATTGAAAGTATGGTCTACAAGCCATGCGACACAGATTCCAGTAGGTAGCTGGATTTTTATTCAAAGATATTCTTGAAGGACTGCTTTCTGAAAGGTTCTAGATGATGTCAAAAAAATTCAGTGGTTTTTTTAAAGGACTGATCTAGCACAAATCATTCCTAGAAATAAGGAAGATTGTCACCTCACCCAAAGGTGGTTTATTGCGGAGAAATAATGTTTACATGGCTACAGTGATAAATCCCCTCAACCACCTACCATAAGGACTATCTTCAAGCGATGGTTTGGAGCTATCTCTTAGACATGTACCCTATTGCTGAAGTGCGATATATTTCAATAATTGTGATCTTTGGTTGAGGTTTGAAAAGTTGATGTGATTAATAATCGTGTAGAAGATATGCATACTAAGTATGACATAACATGTGGTTGGGCAAATAAAATATTAGGTATGAAAAAAGCTTAAATTATGTTGTTAGACTAGCTGTTAAATTAAATATAAAATTATAAGTGTTTATTTAGCATAAATTTGCGAAAATGTTCGTTGTAACTTATTTTGGAAACCAAAAGGGTTTGACCTATGTATAGAAAATTTTCGTGTTATATTGAAACCTATTAATTTACTTTACCTTATGCCAAATATTTTATGAGGAGACTCACCTGCAAATAAAACAAAGCATTAATTATACATTTATAAATAAAAAACAAAATTTAAGATTACAAACTACTTTAAGACAATTGACAAATTTTACATATTTACAATAACATAATAAATAATGAATGAGGTATTAGTGTGTTAAACTGTCAAAAGGCTATCTACCAGATGTCTTTCTGCCTTGTTTTGTCCAATCATATTGCGTCAGTCGTTAATGCGTAAAAGAATGAAATGATGAAATGAAATCGAATATGGTTGAATTGGGATATTTAAATTTAGTGTTATACTAGGGTTTCTAGGAACACAATATAATATATTAAAGTTGAAACGATTTTAAGTTAAGATTATCCAACAAATATTTAATGTATATAAATTGATTGGATATCTGGAGACAAGCAATAAATACTTATAAGAAATTAAGTTGGAAATGTAAAAAAAATATTCAGCTCATAAGATCTCAAATGCAAATTTAGTTTTTAATATCAAGATTAATTAAAATTTTATAACACTAATAAAAGATATTGTTTCGTAGTTTCTATCCAAATTTTACTATTATTTTTCAACAATAAAGAACTAAACTAAAAAGTGTTTACCTATATAAAATATGGTGTTCATATTTAACGACGCAGTATAAGGTATTGCGAACGATAATTTATGTTATCTACGTCATTGGCGCATGATTATCTAGGACTGCAACCTCAACAAATTGGATATCATTATCATGTCGGGCCATTGTCGTGCGGCGATTTCAAACAATGTGCAACCTTAAGCAGTATTATTACTTGCAATTCCTTTCCGGCTATCGTCACCTATTCAATGCCAAACAAAAATTTTAACGAACACTTAATCATTTAGGGGCTTTATATGAAACATATTTTTCTTAAATTTTAATTCAACAAAGTTTTACAATTTCAAGAAAAACCACTTTCATTTTTATACAATTATCAAGTAACAAATGCTAGATTTTCGATTTAATAAATAAAATACAGATTTTTAAAATTTAACTCTTTGTTTTTATTATGGTGAAATATTATGATATAATGATAATGGTGTAAAAAATGAGACTAGTCGAGTAAATAAAAATTTGTGGAACAAACTAAGTGTCACCTATTATTTAGCTATTATATAGCTCTCTTTATTTCTTCTAGTTTCTTTAAATACAATTTAAACTTTTTAACTTCATTAATTTCTGTTCTTTCTTTAATGTTAAATATGTCTCACCACACACGCTTCTTCCGATATTTTAAGTTTATTTATTACGTTAAGTCCAGTAATAATCAAATTAAAGGACATGACAATATTTTCCGTATGATTATTAAAAATATTCCAAATTTATTACATAAAATTATAATTTATTATTATTATCCTTAAAAACCTCAATTCTATCATAAAAATCAATATTTTTATGTAGAGCTAAAAATTAATTAAATCGATTTGATTATAAAAAAGTTTCTGGCGTCGAGATCCTGCTAAATCAGAACTCGTCAATTAGTTTCAACCTATGTTTCTCTAAGACTTCCATTGAATATGATAATTGTTTTTGAAGATCGTTAAGGAACATAACACCAAAACACTCCTCAAGGATCACCATTGTAAGATTAGTAGTATTGAATGTCCTTGAGAAACAATACTTTTCATTATATTTATTTTGAAATTTTGAATTTCTATTTTCAATTGCAAATTTCACGATTTTACTTTTTTCAGTACATTCACTTAGATATTTCTAGAATGTTCAGTCATTTTCTATAAGAGTTCTAGACCTTTTCAGAAAATTTTCAGAAACTTTTTTTCTCACATATTACTAGAATGTTTAAACTTTATTCCAGATATTAAGAAATACTTTATCTTTGAGATGTTTGTGATTTTCTGGCATATTTTCTTCTATTTGAAAAAATTTTCTTCAAGAAATCGATTTTCTAACAAATTTTCTCCAGATTAATTTTACTGATTTTTTTCAAATGCCCTTTCTGAATTGCCAGAATTTTCGTCTAAATTTTTCCATTTACTTAAAATTTCTCAATATTTATTTCATCTTAAAATTGTTTACGGTTTATCTTACAGATTTAAATAATTTTTAGTAATTACAATTAATAATACATGTTAGAATTCACTTTCTTCACAATTTATTTTGTATTCACTAGAATTTCGAGCACTAATTAGTTAGCTAATGATAATGAGCACTTAGTGCTCGAAATGTACATCTAGTGAATACAAAATAAATTGTGAAGAAAGTGAATTCTAACGTCTTTTATTAATTGAAATTTCTCTTCGCGTAACTCAAAAACCAATAATTTAAATTTTTAGTAATGTTGCCCCTAAGATTGGTAGAATTCTATAGTTTTTTACAATTATCTTTAGATATTTATAATTTTGCACCATTTCTCGCTTTATATCTATTATGAATTAAATAGTATTTACTGTTCTAGAATTTTCTCTACTAAATAAAGAATTATTTTCTATAACTTTTTCAAGATTTTTCTTTAATATTTCTTCGAAAATTAAAAAAAAACAATCTTTCCTTATTTAATTCTATTCAAATATTCCAACAGATATTTTTGAAATAACCAGCATTTTCTAAATTGTAGGACTTTTTTAAGAGTTCTAGAACAGAAATTTTTCTAGATTTCCTTTTAAAAATTTCTTTTCTTACAGATTGCTAAAATTTTTATTTTAAATATCAAAAGACTTTTTCAGTTTATCTCTGAAGTATTAAACCATTTTTAGAATATTTTCTTTAGTTGCAGAATTTTTCATCGATATTTCTAGAAAGTTTCCAATATTTTTTCTTTTAAGAATGATTGTTATTTTTTTATTTCTTAGGCATCGTTCCAAGAATAAAGAATTTATTTCTGGAGTCTTATATTTTTTTAACCATCACGCTTTTCAGTTTATCTCTGAAATATTAAATCATTTTTAGAAAATTTTCTTAAGTTGCAGAATTTTTCATCGAGATTTCTAGAATTTTCGAATATTTTTCTTTTAAGAATGATTTCTTATTTTTTAGGCATCGTTCCAAGAATAAAGAATTTATTTCTAGAGTTTCATATTTTTCAAGCCATCATTCTTTCAGATTTTTAGAATTTTCAGGCATTTTTTGCTAATTTTCTAGATTTTTTCAAAATTTTCCGTTCTTAATAATAATAATAATAGTAATATTTATTGTGTTAATACATTACAATAAAATGTTTACACTCGTCCAAGAAAACTATACATTAATTCGGTATATACTCTCTTCACTGCACTCTTGATGAAACGAAATTATAATATTAGGTAATTTCAAATTAAAACACTTGTTTAGTTTCATATTGTAATATTCAGTTTCCTGACACGTGTTTCGGTCAATGACGACCATCATCATTGACCGAAACACGTGTCAGGAAACTGAATATTACAATATGAAACTAAACAAGTGTTTTAATTTGAAATTACCTAATATTATACATTAATTGTTCATTTTTTTCTTTTTAGTTTATCTTTTATATCTGTGCAGAATTCTTTACATTCATTTTTCTATTCCTTTTAACATTTCCATTTGTTTAATATTTATTTATTTATTTTAAAAATATGTAAATAAATGAATAAATAAATTAAAACATAAATAAATACATTTAATAGGAGTATAATTCTTTAAGATTGTTTACTTTTTTAAGAAAATTCTAGTACTTTTGGTTTCAGATTTTTTTTTCAAGACGAAAGAATTTTCTTCTGTTCTTAATTTTTCTAACAATTATACTTTTAGAATTTTAGAGTTCTTTTTTCAAAATTCTAGATTTTTAATTTTAGTTAATTAATTTCTTCTCAGTTTTTCGTTCTATACAATTTTCCTGTTGTTTCCAAAAGCAGTTTTCTTTATTTTATTTGATATTCTAGTTACTTTCAAGGAATTTCTTTTATTCTAAAATCTTTATTTAGCAGAAATCTCAAATCCATTTTATTAAAATATAGATGCATTTTTATCTTTCTAAATTTTCTAGAATCTATTTTAGCAAAAAAATTACAATGCCCTTCCCAATTTTCAGAATCTACTTTTGAATTATTAAAGACTTTTTCCTTTTCCAAATTACTTAGAATCTGTTTTTAGAAAACGCAATACAAAGCCATGTTTCCCTTTCTAAATATCCTAGAATATATCTTTTTGCCAATCGAGATTACTTAGAATCTATTCTAACGAAAAAAATACAAATGCAAACATTATTGTCTTTCCTAGAATCTAGTTTATCAAAAAAATACAAAAGAATTTTCATGTTCCAGATTTCTAAAAATCTATTTTAACAGAAAAATGTATGCCTTTCCCAATTTTCTAAAATCTGTTTTAACAAAAAATTTACAAGAGAATTATTGCTCTTACAAATTTTCTTTTTGGATTAGAAAAGATTTTTCCTTTTCCAAATTTTAGCAAAAAAACCAATACAAAAAATACAAAAGAATTTTCTTTACATATATTTTGGAATCTATTTTAATACAAACGAATTTTTTTCTTTCCGTTTTGCCGAAAATCTAATTCACAAATGAAAATACAGAAGATTTTTTTCTTTTTCAGCTTTCTGTAAAATTAAAACTACAAATGAATTTCTATCTTCTCAAATTTCCTAGAATCTATTTTAGGAAACACATTATTAAAGAAATTTTACCTTTTCTTTTTTAAATCTTTGTAAACTCTACATAATCTATTTTATAAAATAGTGTACAAACGTACTTTTCCTTTCCGAATTTACTACAATCCATTTTAGCAAAAAATTCAGACTATTTTATTTTCATTTCCAGATTTCCTACAATCGATTTTAACAATAAATAGACTATTTCAGTTTAAAAAAATACAAAAAAAAAACGATTTCTTGTAAGAAATTGTGTCGTTCCAAGTTTCAAAAAATACAAAAGACTTTTTTTGTTCGATTTTTCTAGAACCTATTTTAGTAGAGAAATTAAACATTAGTTTTGTTCTACTCTAGATTTATTAGAATATATTTTAGTGGAATCTATTTCAGCAAAAACCTACAATAAAATGTATTCTTATTTAGATTCCTTAAAGTCTAAATTGAGTTGGTTGCTTGAGTTACGTGAAGATCAAATTAATTTGACAAATAAAGCACTAATAACCTTTCTTCACAATTTTATTTGAATAACCAAATGTACATTTGGTTATTCAAATAAAATTGTGAAGAAAGGTTTTCAAATTCTTAAAGTCTATTCTAGCAAAAAAAATACAAAAGAAAAAAATTCCTAGAATCTATTTCAGCAACAAAATACAAAAGACTATTTTTTTGTTCGATTTTATTAGAATATACTTTAGCAGAGAAATTAGAAATTATTTCTCTTATATTTTAGATTTATTAGAATATATTTTAGTTGAAAGAAATATCTATTATTGTTTTTCTTTCTAAATTTCTTAGAATCATATACAAATGATTATCAATAATGGTTAGTCTGCTCGTTTAGGCTATCGACCATCGGTCTTCCTGGCCATGTCTTTTTATTTTATCAAAAATACAATAATTTAAAAAATCAAATTTTATAGAATCTACTTTTGAATAACAAAAGATTTTTTCTTTTGACATAATTTTTATGATGTTTTTTGGAAACCATTTCAGTAAAAATATACAACAAAAACAATATTTTGTCAACAACAAACCAATATTTTGTCTTTCCAAATTCTCTAAAATCTATCTTAGCAAAAATAATTCGGATTTTTTTTCTTGCAAAAAAATACGAAAGGATTTTAGTCCTTTCCAGATTTCCTAGAATATATTTTAGCGAAAAAAATACATTTTTTTCTTTCAGATTTTGTACAATATGTTTTAGTAAAAATAGATTTTTCGTTTTCAAGTTTCTTTTCACCTTTTTTAGCATAAAATACGAAATAAGTTTTGCTTTTCTACATTTTTTACAGTCAATTTTATATAAAAAAAAACAATACCTAAAATTAATTTCTTTGCAAACTTTCGAGAAAAAAATACTACAGAAGTTTCTCCTTTTCCAAATTTCTTGGGATCTGCTTTGACAAAAAAATACGAAAGGTTTTTCGTATTGTTTTATTTAGATGATTTAAAATCTATTATCCATTTTAGATTTCTTATTATATTTGAGCAAATAATACAAATACAATTACAAGAATTGTTCTTGTCTTTACAAATGTTTTAATTTTTTTTCCATTGTTTCCTTATTCAAGACTTTTAAAATTTTCAGGAATATTTTCTTCCAGATTTGTAGAATATTTCAATTTCTTCTCTGGTTTTTCATTAGTTCTTTCTCCAGGTTTCTAGAATTTCAGGCATTTCTTCTTCCAAATTTCTAAATATTTAAAAAAAATATATTTTTAAATTACAATTTTTTATACGAATTCTAGAATATACCTTTTTTATTATATCTTTTAGATCTATACAATTTTTGTGTCACTTTTCAAGTATTTTCATTTATTTGTTACTTCATTGTATTTTAAAAATTTTTAATTTTTTTTCCAAATTGCCAAAATTTCCCTAATTTCAAGAATATTCTTGTTCTATTCTATTTTCTTTAGTAGTTTTTCTTGCAATTTTTTATTTAGAAAGATAGTTTACCTCTCAAATTACTAGAATTTTCTCAAAATTTTATCAAAAATCAAATAACTAAAAAAATCAAATTTTCTAGAATCTATCTATGGATAACAAAAGACTTTTTCCTTTGACACAATTTTTAGGATGTACTTTTAGCAAATTAATGAAAAAGAATTTGATTGCTCAAAAACAATTATTTTCTTGGAAACTATGTCAGTAAAAATATACAAAAGAATTTTTGTATTTCCAATTTGTCTAAAATCTATATTAGCAAAAATAATTCAGATTTTGTGTTTTAATAATTTCCTAGAATCGATTGTAGCTAAAATTATTAAGGATTTAGTTCTTTCCAGATAGAAAATAGATTTTTCGTTTTCTTAGAATATTTTTATCAAAACAAAATACGAGATAAATTTTGTCTTTCTACATTTCTTACAGTCTATTTTAGCAAAAAATAAACAATACAAAAGATTTATTTCTTTGCAAACTTTAAAAAAAAAATGTTTCCTGTTCCAAATTTCTTGGAATCTACTTTGATACTATTTGATAAAATACAAAAGGTTTTTCGTATTGTTTTGCTCAGATGATTTAAAATCTATCCTAGCAGAAAATTACATTAGGTTTTTTCCATTCTAAATTTCTTATTATATTTTAGAAACAAATACAAATACAAACACAAAAATTGTTCTTTGTCTCTCTTCCAGATTTTTAGAGTATTTCCATGCCTTTTCTTGTTTTTCAGTAGTTCGTTTTTCCAGGTTTCAAGAATTTCAGGAAATTCTTCTTCCAGATTTCTAAATATTTTACAAAATTTCTTTTTAAATTGCATTTTTTAAGAATTCTAGATTATACCTTTTTTTTATTTTCTTTCAGATTTCTACAATTTTTGTGTCATTTTTAAGTACTTTCATTCATTTCTTATTCCATTGTATTTTAAAAATTTTAGATTTTTTTTTTCCAAATTGCCAAAATTTCCCTAACTTCAAGAACTTTCTTGTTCTATTCTTATATGGAAGGGTAGTTTACCTCTCAAGTTACTAGAATTTGCTCAAAACTTTTATCAAAAATCAAATTTTCTAGAATCTACTTTTGAATAACAAAAGACTTTTTTCTTCGACACAATTTTGATGATGTTTTTAAGCAAATTAATAAAAAAAATAATTTTATTCCTAAAAAACAATTAATTTTTTTGAAACTATTTCAGTAAAAATATACAAAAGAATTTTTGTCATTCAAAATTCTCTAAAATTTATATTAGCAAAAATAATTCATAATTTCCTAGAATCGATTGTAGCAATAAAAATACGAAAGAATTTTAGTTCTTTCTAGATTTCTTAGAATCGATTTTAGCGAAAAAAAATACATTCTTTTTTTGTGCAGTATGTTTTAGTGAAAATAGATTTTTCGTTTTCTTAGCATCTCTTTATCAAAAAAAAAAAAAAAAATACGAAATAAATTTTGCCTCTTTTCTTGCAGTTTATTTTAGCAAAAAAACAATACAAAAGATTTATTTCTTTGCAAACTTTAGAGAAAAAAAATGTTTCCTGTTCCAAATTTCTTGGAATCTACTTTGACAAAAAATACAAAAGGTATTTCGTATTGTTTGGATTTAAAATTTATTATAGGAGAAAATTACAGTAGGTTTTATCCATTATAGATTTCTTATTATATTTTAGCAAAAAATTCAAATACAAAAATTGTTCTTGTCTTTCCAAATGTTCTAAAATCTTTTATTTGTATTTTCCAGATTTTTAAAATTTTCAGGAATATTTCCCTGCAGATTTTCAGAATATTTCAATGTTCTCTTGTTTATCAGTAGTTCTTTTTCTAGGTTTCTAGAATTTTAGGCATCTCTTCTTTAGGATTTCTCAATATTTTACAAAATTTCACTTAAAATTACAATTTGTTTTTAAGGATTTCAGAATATACTTTCTTTGAATTTTCTCTTTCACATCTCTACAAATTTTGTGTCATTTTCAAGTCATTTTAATTCATTTGTTACTTTAAGTATTTAAAGAAATTCCTAATTTCAAGAATTTTCTTGATCTATTCTATATTTTCAGTAGTTTCTCTTGCAAATATTTAACATGTTCGGGTAGTATACCTTCGAGATTAATAGAATTTTCTTAAAGAATTCTCCGGCCGTTCTTCTTTCGTCCAAAATTTTATGTATGTTTTTATAATTTATTTGTTTTTAATATTTGTTTTTAAGAACAAAGAAAACACTTTTACTTTTTTCTTAATATCGAAATTTACCACGAAGTGAATGCCTTTAAGATCCAAGAATGATTTGTTACTAAATCTATTTTTTTAAGAAAGATGAACAAAGAATAAATAAACAAATAAATAATAATTTAATAAATTTCCTTCTTTGAAAACTTTGAAAGTTTGTGTTTTAGTTACAACACCTAACAGTGAACTTTCTTGTTTCATTCTGTCAATATTTTCAGGCATTTTCTATTAAAATTTTAGTCAATAAATTCAAAATACTCAGACAGTTACATTATATTATCATCAAAACAGTATTTATATTATTTTAATCAAAGCCGTAACATTAAGAGGCCGATAGCCTACTGCGATAATTATTACTTCCTCAATTATTAATTGTTTTAATAGTTTTCCGACGCAGATAATCCAGATGAATCACATCAAACGTTAACCTCAGTCTTATCTTCTTACGACAAACCTTACGAAACGAGACATGATTAATGTAATGTTTTAAAATTTTATATATTATTTCTCAATATATATAAAAAAATATTAATACGTTGACAAAATTATTTAAAACACGTTAAATGTTACACCAGGGCTTATGTGAGAATTTAATTCATCGTTAATGCGTTTTTTTTTTCTTAAAAACATATTTTTCTTAAATCTTAATGCTACAAATCGACGATTTCAACGATTTCAACGTGAATCTAGAATCAATGTTTGGGTAAGGGTAATAGAATATTTTATCAATGCTCTCATTTTCTTTAGACTTTTTACAAAACAGTTTTATAGATTTAATTCAAGATTTTCCATTAAATTTAAGAATAGTGTATCCTTTTTTTGAATAAAACAGCGCCACATTTTCAATATAATATTCAAAACTACCTTAATCATACCTATATAAACCGATTGTTAAATCATTTTCAAATTTTAATGAGACACTCTGTATATTATTATATTAAAATAATTTTCTGTTGAAACAAAATTCCAGTCGTCGTGAATTACGAAAAGTTTCCAATTACTCACACCTAGCCGTGCTTCTAACGACTTCCATTTTAATGAGTAAACGTCAACTTTGGAAGTCATCGTATGGACGATAACGAGCCCACCTTCTTATCGTCTCCGCATTTGCATTTTCAATTACGTTTCCATTGTTTCCTGTTACGTGCAATTGTACGAGATAATCAAGCGCTGGAAACAGTGGAGGAGATTCATCGGTACGGAGACAATCAACAGATAGAAATCAAAATGAGAATTGAAGATAGATGTGTAAAAATGTGTAGTCTGCAATTTTTTTTAAGAACTAATTGTTTAATCGTTGAAGACATAACCTCACGCTATATATTAAAAAATAAATCAAAACCAAACATTTTTTAAATTTATGATATACGAGGGGCATCCGGAAAGTATTACCAATTTTGGAATATAAATTAAATTAAAGAAAGTAAGTGATTAATTATTGCTAATACTCAAGGTTTACACACGTCAAAAAATCTATATTAAAAAATGGCATATATTAACAAATATGCACATAGACAGCTGTAATATAACTAAACATCTGACGGCTACTCTATTCGCCAGTGCTCGGTGCAATCTAATACTAATTTTCTACGATACCTCGTATAAATTGGTTTAGCTATATCTGAAGTTTAAAAATCTCTTTGGCAAACTAATACTAATTTCCTACTATACCTCGTACAAATTGGTTTAGTTATATCTGAAGTTTACAAATCTCTTTGGTAAAACTTTGTTTTCTTGTCTTTAAATGCGCTACTCAGATAAGATCCAACATTTTAAACAAACTCATTTCAAATTTTAAGATATTAACAGAAAGCATTTTTTGCATTTAGATTAAAATTTAAACATTTTGACACACTCAAGTGATAAAATGTAATGAAGTCTTTTACGTTGTAGAAAACTAATTAATAAAACTTCATAAGACTAACCTAGTAGATAGAATAAATATAAAAACACATTCTATTATTTTTATACATCAATTAAATTCACATAATTAAATAATACATTTCTTCAAAAGATTATTTCAATATTATTCATTAGTTCAGGAATAAGATTTTATATTTGTACCAAATCAAAGATATTACTTATTTTTTTATATTCCTCGAAAATATTTTACAGTTGATGAAACATACCACTCTCACGTGACGACGTCAGTCAGCGCATTTTTTCTGGTTTTCAGTTACTCATCATCTCGTTTTCTCCCATACCTTTCAACCCGTCTTGAATTACGTTCCCTTGAGTCAGCAGATAAAGTAGATCTCTGTACCGCATGTTTGGTGATGACTCAACGCGATGACTTATTTTCGTGTGGTGGCATCACTGCTTGAATCACCACCATCCTTATATTTTTTTGTAAACAATTTACGACCTCAAATAATACTTAATTACTTACTAAACTGAAGGTGAAAAAGTTGTGTCAATGTTAATTAGTGATCGGGATACATATATCTTTATTGGTTCCAATTTCCTGTCTAAATTATTTACTCGTGATGATTAAATCTAGAAAGGTGTGACCAAGATTTGATGTATAATTTACACAATAAAACAAAATTAATGGTTGTGAATGTTAAATTATAACCTTTTGTTAATTGATCACAATATTATGAATTGAAAAAACTGGATGTTTATTACTTAGATTGAATATTTTTATTTGTCTTTTAGTTTATGGTAATTATGTGGTCTATAATCAAAAATGTTATTGCTCAAATGCCTCACGATTTATTAAATTCTCACTTAACCCGTGGTAAAACATATTTATGTTATGTAGAAGATTAATTAAAATATTTGGTTTTGTTACACTGGTTCTATATATTTCTTCGGCTAGTTTCGATATCTCCTTGAAACAAAACTACGGGTTTTAATAAATCTTCTAATTAAATGCTCAATATTAGTTTAGAAGCTGTTCAAATTTTGGAATAAAATATATTTGAAATGTTTGATATCCCCTTGAAATAAAACCAAATGTCAGTTTGAAGTTTATTAAACACATCCCGAAATCAAAGAAAAAATAAGCATCTAAATGCCAAACAAAATAAGTAACCAATGCTGAATCGTTTGGAACAGCGGAGGAAAGTATGGATTTGAATGGATGAACATTCAGCATGCTGACAAAATTTGTATTTTTTATATGTATCTACTATTTTGTGCCAATTTTCGTTAATATTCTTTTATAAAGACAAATATAACAATAAATCTTCTAATTAAATGCCTCACATTAGTTTAGAAACTCTTCAAATCAAAGAAAAACTCACATTTGAAATGTCTAGATGATAAGAAGAAAAATATTAAATTATTGTTTCACTGTACACATCAGCCACTGACCGATTTCGAACTTTTTGGGCCTTGAAGAAAAAGAAACAGAATTTTTCCACGTAGTCTATAAACATCGGATTCTCCATTAAGGACAGGGATACTACTGCAATGACCTCTATTGACTAATAGTTGCACCCGTTTTCCTAAATGTGTAGACAATTAGAGAACGGGAAAAGAAATCATTGGAAGATTTAGAAAATCAATATAACTTTATTGGTGTCTCTATTATTAAACAAAAAATATTCGAAAAATTTGTTAAAATTCCAAAATTGTTGTTGAGTATAAAATTTGAAAATAATAACGAGAGAGATACGAATATAATAATATAATATTTATTGTACCACTTTATTTTAAAATGTACTTTACCAAATATAGACAAAAAGCAGATTATAAATACCTAGCTTTAATTCCACACAGATTAAGTTTTAAAGAAAATAAAAAAAAGAAGTAAAAATGAAATTAGTTCTAAATAATCGATTTTTTTTATAATTCTATACATTCTAAACACATTAAAAATTCTAATAATTCTATAAAATTTTTTATATTTCAAAAATTTAAATGTTTTCTAATAACTCTAGAAATTCTAAAAATTCTAATAGTTCTTTTGATTTTAAATATTCTAGAAATTTTATACATTCTAAACACACTAGAAATTCTAATAATTCTAAAAAAATTATATATTTCGAAAATTTAAATGTTTCTAAAGATTTTGAAAATCTTCAACATTCTAATAACTTTAGAAATTCTGAAAATTCGAATAGTCCTCATGATTTTAAATATACTAGAAATTCTATACATTCTAAACACACTAGAAATTCTAATAATTCTCAAAATTTTATATATTTAAAAAATTTAAACGTTTTTAAAAATTTTGAAGAACTTTAACTGTAGAAATTCTAAAAATTCTAAAAGTCCTAAAGATTTTAAGTATTCCAGAAATTCTATACATTCTAATCATTCTAGAAATTGTTGTAAATTCTAGAAATTTTATATATTCCAAAAGTGTAAGTATTTTTAAAGATTTTGGAAAACGTAAACATTCTAATAACTCCAGAAATTCTATAAATTCTGATAGTCCTAATAATTTTAAATATTTTAGAAATTCTTTGGATTCTAAACAATCCATAAATTCTAATAATTCTCAAAATCTTATATATTTCAAAAATTTAAATATTATTAGAGATTTTGAAGAACTTTAACTCTAGAAATTCTAAAAATTCTAAAAGTCCTAAAGATTTTAAATATTCTAGAAATTCTAATCATTCTTGAAATTGTAGTAAATTCTAAATATTCGAATAGTCCTTATGTTTTTAAATTTTCTAGAAATTCTATACATTCTAAACACTCCAGAAATTTTAATAATTATCAAAATGTTATATATTTCAAAAATTTAAATGTTTTCAAAGGTTTGAAGAACTTTTTTTAAATTCTAAAAGTGTAATGATTTTAAATATTCCAGAAATTCTATACATTCTAAACAATCTATAAATTCTAATAATTCTCAAAATTTTACATATTTCACAAATTTAAAGGTTTTTAAAGATTTCAAAGACTAAAAATTCTAAAAGTCCTGATGATTTTAAATATTCTAGAAATTCTATACATTCTAAACATTCTAAAAATTTTTAATATTTCAGAAATTTAAATGTTTAAAGATTTTGGAAAACAAATTTATTTAGTTTATTTTATCAGAAACAATTAAAATATTTGAAAAAAAACGATTAATAAACATTTAAAAAATGTTTTGACACCATTGCAAATTGACACAAAAATTATTTAGCATAGAAAATTAAATTTAAAAAACTATTGAAAATTTACAAAAACAATATTACATTTCTTTTTTTGTTTCTGTATCATCAATATCAAACAAATTTTCAATATTTATGTTCAAATTTTTCACCATTAAAATAAACATTTAAAAAATATATTTTGAGATCAATGCATTTAGCAAAAAAAATATATAGAATAGAAAAGACAATTAAAAATTTACAAAAATTAGCACATGTTTTTAATACACGTCATTTGTTTCTGTTTCGTTTTTATTTCATCAATATTAATTTCCTTTAGAAAAATTTAAGAGTTTTTGTTTTTAATTTATTTCGGTTTAGTAGTAGTAGTATTTGGCTATCGACCACGTGGTCCTTCTGCCGTGTTATGATTTCAAATTTAGCAAAAAAAACGTTTCAAATATTGAAGGAATTAAAAGAAAAACAAATGAAAATTTACAAAAATAGTACCAAATGTTTTTTTAGTAAACGCTATTTGGTTCTTTTTTGTTTTTTAATGTCCTCAATATAAACATTATTTGTTAAATATTACCACTTTTTTAAAATTCATTTTGGTTTAAGTTTAAAAAAATAACCTACTGCTTTTAGCAAGTAGCTTTAATGTATCAGGTATAATTAATTATTAATCAATTTTGGAGGGAAACGATTAAACATCGAAAAATTGGTGGTTTGAGATCGTTAAAATTTAGCAAAAAAAGAATAGAAACTTAAAAACAATGGGTAATTTACAGTAACAAATGCTTTTTAATAAACGCCATTTGTCTTTCCAACGTTTGTTTCCTTAGATTTTCTTTAGTAATTATTTTTCAATTTAATTAATTGATTTTTCCAAAGTGAGAATTTCTTTAAAAAACTGCTTAGAGCAGTACTGTTAGATTTAAAAAATAAATCTGTAAAATGTTGGCAAAAATGATTAAATATTTATAAATGTCCTGAGATCATTACTAATTATAAAAAATAATAATTTAGAATAGAGAAGTAGCTTTATAAAAAACAATTGAAATATTACGAAAACGGTGTAAAATACTTTACAATAAACGCATTTAGTTTTGTGTTCACTTATTTATTAATTGTTAGATGTACATTTCATTCACAAGGTGAACATAATCTATAACAAACTAGTGAGAAAAATTGAAGTCAGGAATAAACTATAGTGTTATTTTCATTTTCAAAACACTTCACGTAAACTCAAACCATCAATTGAGACTTTTTAGTTTTTTTTTTTAAATAACTAGTTATCCTTGACTTTTTTGAACACCATAAAAAAGCAATTTTTTTCATCTCGTAAAACTACACTTCTTTTTTCATTAAACCGTTTTTATATCCTTATTATTTAAATTAGCAAAAAATATTTAGAATAGAAGTAACTTAAAAAATCAATTACAAATTTACAAAAAACAGTACCTAATGCATTTTAATAAAAGTCTTTTTTTTATTGTTATTATAACCTCAATATAAACTTTATTTGGAAAAAATCATCTTTATTCTAAATTTATTATGGTTTAAATTTTTCAAAATTGACTAATGGGAATTTGCATTGAAAAAAAACGACTTTAAGTCGCTACTTTATTCAAATACAGACAAAAAAAAATCAGTTACAAAATGCTTGAATAATAAACAAAAAATGAGATCATTGCAGTTTAGTTAAATAAAATATTTATAATAGAAAAGTCACTTAAAAAAACCATTCAAAATTTACAAAAAATAGTACCTAATACTTTCTAATAGATGTCATTTGTTTTTTTGTTATTATACTTTTAATATCAACTTTCATTGGTAAAGTTTAATAATAAAAAAATTTAATTTATTTTAAATTTATTTCGGTTTAAATTCTCAAAAAAAAAAAAATAAATGCGAATTTGGTTTCAAAACACAAACGACTTACAGTCGTTACTTGGTTTAAACAGAAACAAAAAAAATTGACAGAAAATACGTTTAAATATTAAAAATAAAATGATCTTGAAATCGTTGTAAATTAGCAAAAATAAATTATTTAGAGTAACTTAAAAAAACATTTGAAGAATTTATTTCTCATTTAATAGGTGATAAATCATGTTTGTATTTTTGTATAAATTATAATGTTGACTGAAGCTCTTAATATTGTTTCACTTGTAAAACTAGTCAAACAAAACAATTTTATTCAACAATCAAATTAAAACAATTGAAAATTTGCAAAAAACAGCATCAAATGCTTTTTAGTAAATGCCACGTGTTCTTATATCCTAAATATCAACTTTATTCAAGTAAAATTTACCATTTTAGATTTATTAAAATATTCCAAACATAACAAATGAAAATTTACCCAAAACAATTGCTATAACTTTATCTTTATTTTTATTATTTCTTTGAACTCATTTTCTATAAAATAAATATCACAAAAAATACATTACAAAATAATAGGGTAGGGATGTGATGGTTAAAGGGAATTTTGGAAAAACTTAAGTATAGAAGGCGTTCCTTGATGGGGATAACAGAGGTAGAGTCATATAGGAGTTGGTTAGAGGGATTGTGTAGAGGATTACTGGGGTGGCGGATTTTGGTTGAAGTTCTTAGGGAGGATCGCTCGCTAACTTGGATATTGTGGATAGTAGGATTGCAGGAGTTGGAGAAAAGAACATTACCATAGTCGAGTAGAGGAAGGCATGTCATTTTATAGATATTAACCGCTGTTTTTATAGATATACCGTTCTGTTTGTAAGTTAAGTTTCTGAACATTTTGGCTCTAGCTATGATTTTTGTTTTGTTTGAAGCTGTATGGTGTTTGAAATAGACTTTTCGATCTATGGTAATGCCTAGGTATTTTATGGATGTAGAAGGGGAAACGGTTGTGTTGGAGATATGAATATTGTGTGCAGGATTATTGTTACGGTGATAGGGAATCAGGAGCTGGGATTTGTGGGGATTGATTTTAATTCGCCATTTAGCAAACCAGTGTTGCAGGGATCAATTTGCTGCTGGAGGGATTGAAGAGCTTTAGGAACGGTGGGTGCGTGGGAAATTACGGCTGTGTCATCTGCAAATTGGAGGAGATCTCAAATTTGCATATTTATATTTTTGCTAATTAAAAGCATTGTTGGCTATGGTTTTGATCTATGGCTAACTATTTTTCATTTGTAATAAAACCGTAACTCATTTATAGTTTCCATTAAAAAAATGTAAGTTTCCGTTATATCTCGTGACGATCAAGATTGTCTGAATATATTTTATTAATCTACGTAAAATTTGTAATCCTATCTATCTTTCATAATAACCGAGATATATTGTGTTGAAAAGAATGACACTTTACTTTTTTCAAAATATCTAGTTAGCCATGACTTTTTGAAAATCTGGAATGTGCAGTTTTATTCGTCTCATAAATCTACACTTCTTTCCCTATTTAACCGTTTTCGTATCTCTAATAGTTTCAGAGATTTCCATAGAGAAAATCTAAAAAAAAACTCAGTTAATAATAAATTTAAATGGTTGAAACTACACAAAATATAAAAGCAGTTGTACATGTATTTAAAAAATAGTCTAAAGATTTTTCAAAGCAAATTAATTTTGCTTAATTTAATTAAAATAACAATCGTGAATTTGAAAAATAGTTTAATTAAAACCTTTCAAAAACTACCACAACAAATGTAAAAATAGTTTAAAATATTCCTTAGTTTCCTTTTTATAAATTTTTAGAAAAATACTTTTATCAAAATTTTTATAGAGCCAGTAAATATAAAAAAATGTATATTTTGTTCGAAATTATTTAGAAAAAGAAGTAAATGTTTCATTTAAAAAGACTATTAATAATTTTCTTAAATGCGTTGATAATGGAAAAGAAAGTTTAAAATTTGATATTTTAAAACTTTTTTACTTCGTTCGTTTTCAACGGTTTTAAGCAAATTTCATAGTCTATAATGAGGTTTGTTGAGAATAAAATTTAAAAAAATTATAATTTGCTTAATAAAATCACATTCTTTTATATAATTTATTTATATTAAACAAGCTAGAAAACAATTTAACACTTTTTTTAAAGAAATGGTCGCATTTCTAAACAGTTTAAATTTTCTAGGTCTCTTTAAAAAATCTAAGTATTAGCTGAAAACAATTAAAACAATTTATATATATATATATATATATATATATATATATATATATATATATATATATATATATTGTAATTATTGTAAATTAGCAAAAAAGTCACTTATTTTGTTTTACAGAAAACAATATCTAATGCTTTTTTTAATAAAACTCATTTGTTTTTTTGTTATTGCAATCTATATATCAATGTTATGTAGTAAAAATAGTTTTTATTTTAAATTTATTTTGGTTTTAATTTTACAAAAATGACAATTGCGAATTTGTTTACAAAAAAACAAAAAGCTTATATCCGTCACTTTGTTTAAACAGTCATCAAAAATGTTGGTTAAAAGAAACATTTAAACATAAAAAATAAATTGATTTTGAGATCATTGTTAATTAGCAATAAAAAAAATTGAATCATTAAAAAAGAATGAAAAATAATTTGCTTTTTAATAAACCTTAATTGTTTTTTGTTCTTATATCTTTAATATCAACTTTCTGCGGTAAAATTTAATAGTTTTTGTATTAAATTTATTTCGGTTCAAATTTTCTAAAAATGACAAATGCGAGAGAGAGAAGAGAATTCATTTTTTTTTAAAGAGAAATAAAAAATGATTAAACATCAAAAATAAAATGGTTTTGAGATCGTTGTAAATTAGCAAAATAAAATTATTTAGAATAGAAAAGTCACCAAAAGAAATTTAAAAAAATGTTAATATTTTCATTTTTTTAGATGACTTTTCTATTCAATTGCCTTTTAATCAACTTCATTTGTTGTTTTTGTTGTTGTATCTTTAATATTAACTTTCTTTGCTTCTAAAAATCGGCTTACAGTCGATACTTTTGGTTTGGTAAAATAAGATTAAAAATAAAATGTTTTTGAGATCGTTGTAAACTAGTAAAAAAAATATTTAAAATTAAAAATAATTGAGGAATTTATATACTTACTTTTTTTTAAATAGAAACTAAAAATGTAAAAGACCGTTTAAAAAAATAAAATGGTTTTGATATTGTTGTAAATTTAAAAAAAAATAATGATTTTAAATGAAAAAGTAATAAACAATTAAAGAGTTAATTTAAGTAAGAAATTAATTCCTCAATTGTTTCTCTTTAAATTACGCTTTTATTTTAAATAATTTTTTTCCCTGTGGTGAATCATTTTCTTGTATGTTTGAAATTAATAACCTTAAGTTATTTTTTTAAATGTGTAATCAATATCTGTCCAAAGTATTAATGCTTTTTGATAATATTAAGTTTCAAATTTAAAAAATGCCATTTTTGGAAAAATTACACCGATTTTTTTTTAATCAAATGTGTTTCTTATTATATATACTTATCAGCATTATCAGCTTTCTCCAAGTAAAATTGAATAATTTTTTAAAATCTTTTTCGGTTGAATTTTTCCAAAAATGATATTTGCACCAAATGCGTTTTAATGAACGCAATGGCGTTTTGTTTTCGTAAAAATTTTGTATTTTTAAGTTAGTTTTCTATTCCAAATATATATATATATTTTAATTTTAGCTAATTTGCAATGATTCTAATGATTTTTTAATGTGCAATCATCAAATTTTAGTAGAAAATGGTTTTTAATGAATATATACCATCTACAAGCCAAAAAGAGTATCATTGTTTCCAAAATACGCGTTTGTTGTGACTTAAATATATTGTAAATAATAATACAAAGTGAAATTGTTATATTTTTTTATAAATAACATTAAAGAAAAAGTTTCTAAAATTCATAATAAATTTTAAAATTTTATCAATTCTGTTCACAAAGAATTCTCTCCTTATCACTACAGAGAATAAAAAAACTTTTAGCACCTCCCTGAATTTTGGTTATGTGAACAGATTTCTCGTCTTATTTTCTCGATTTTTTTTTGGCATTTCTAAAATTTTCGTTATATCTTTCAACTTCTCCTATAAAAATTTAAGTATTTTATTTTATCTGTATTATTTATTTTTTATAGTTTCTTCAAAAAAGAAATTCTCAAATAATGGGAACATTCATCATCAACAGGGTTTGAAGAATAAAGTCCGCCTGTGATTCCTGTGCTAAAAATTTAGTGTATTTTTTATGTATCTGTATTTTAATGTATTATGTTAATACATTTATGTAGTATTGTGCTAACGTAATCCAAAGCATTATAGTAATAATAATCTCAATATACCTTGTTTATTTTTGAAAAACCTTTCCTTGATATTTTTAGATCTGCATTTTTTTTTATAAATCTATAAATATGATTTTATTTTAGCATTTCTTGTTTAATTATATCAAATGGTTTTCTTAAATCTTAAAAAAAATATTTTTTCTTGCCTGATGAGTTTTCTTGAGTTTTCTTTGAGGTTTATAGAATTTATCATCAAAATTGTTTCCACATGTCTAAAACCTTTCTTAGAAACTTTGTAATATTCCTGTAAATCCTATTCCATTTTGCAAGAAGAATCCAGAAGGAAAATTGCTGATAAATCATTTAAACGTTGTAGAAACGAAGAAAACTTTCTGTTCTTCGTTTCTACAAGGTTTAAAGCATTTATCAGCGATTTTTCTTCTGGATTCTTCTTGAAATATATTCAGAAACAATTGAGAATGTATAAAAAATGGTTCTCAATACATTTATCTAAACGCTGTTTGTTTTGTGACAGTAGCTGTATATAAAAAAGAAATGTAATTAATTATTTAATAAGTTAAAAAAAATCATTTTTCATTAGTTAATTTTCTACAACAGCTCAAGGACTATAAAATATACTTTATAATTGATTATCTACTAAGCTACTAAAAACATTTTTTTATCAGAACTTTATAAGTATTTGAAGACAATTTAGCAGCCACTGTAGATAGAAAGTTCTAAGAAAATTTCGAAAAAGCTCCAATAAAACTATTTTCTTATTTTATTTTATGAATTCAATCGTATAAAAAAATATAGAAATTGAGCTTAAAATTGATATTTCCTCGAATGTTATAAGAACTACGAAAGTATTCTATTTGTAGTTTAATAACAAGAAAGTTGAAAGGAAAAGTTGAAGCAATATTCTAAACATATTTTTTGGTATTCGGAATTTACTCGAGACTCTATGAGGATCGATGGCATTTGTTTTTCTTTTGTATTTTCAGGCGATTAAAACTTGGAATATGCAACAATAAGTAAGAATTTTGTTTGGATTTTTGTAGGAATCTTTTGGAAAAAAAAAATTGTGAAGTACAATCAAATTTCACCGAAGAAAAATTGAAATCTATAGCATTCTTATTTTTTTAAAGTTAATTAAGCGACGTGAGAAACATATAAATAAGAAACTCTTGTAGATTTTATAGAAACTATTTTGAATTTAGTAATAATCTTTTTGAAATATATTTTGGATTTTGTTTTGAATCAACTTTCACCGTCGAAAATTTTAAATCTATAGCATTTCGATTTTTTTAAATCTATTGAGCGACGTAAAAAATTATAAGTCAGAATATCTTGTAGATTTTATGGAACTTTATTTTGAAATATATTTTAGATTTCATTTCGATTATCAAGCACAAACCATTTCAAATAATTCTGGAAAATTTAGTTAGTAGGTGGCATTTGTTTCTTTTATCTCGCCATTATATCTTGGATGATGCAACAAGTTCACAATTTAAAGTCGTTTCTTCAGATTTTGTAAATATCTTTTGAATAATAAATAAATTGACTTATTTTGTTTTAATCATCATATTAATGATTTTCAAAAATTTAACTTCGATGCATTTGTTTTTTTTAAGTTTATCAAAGCCATTATATATATAATTTGGATAACGGAAATAAGATTATTCGTATGGATTTTTGGGAAATCTCATTTAAAATAAAGTTTTTATTTTCTTTCGAACATCAAGAATAATAAAATTCATGGTCGTCACTGAAGGGTAAATGCCAAAGTCAATTCCTGCTTATAATTACCATTCCCTAACCAAAAAAATCCCATCTAACATCCTTACTTTTAAACAGAAAAAAAAACAAATACTAATAATTTATAAAGTCGATGGTTTTGGTTTTTATTCGTATTTTTTTTCAATTTATTACAATTCTTACGATGTAACATGTTCATAAGTGAAATCCTATGAAAATTTTGATAAATTCTATTTGATTTTGGAATTCGTTTCAAACACCAAGCCAAACCAATTTTAATGATTTTTAAATATTGCCTGTTTTTTTTGTATTTTCTTCAAGCCATTATAACTTGAACGACGAACGAGTTAAAAGTCAAAATTGCGTATAGATTTTGTGGCAATATATTTGGTTATTATATTAATATGAATATAATTTCGAAGGACGTTACAATAAAAGTTGGGCAACATCACAATTTTTTCATTATAAGTAATATCTAAGAAGACATTATTTCTTTTAATTTTAAACTACTCAAATCGCACTTTTCCGCTCAGTATCGCGGAAATTGAAAAAAAAAAATAATGAAAGGAAACGAAGTAAATACTGTTTTCTAAAGATCTACGTTCTGCCTTCACTGTCAAGGTCTGTGCAGTGTTACTGCGATCGTTATTTCTTCGCATCTGGTCGGTCGCGCGGGATCTGGTGAAATGGTTTTAATGAATGGAATCAAAGTTCAATGAATCGAAGGTGAAACCAATCGATCGGCAATAATTTAACGGCCGAGACGGAAAAATAAATATTTACATTGCAAATAGCGCGAGTATTTAGGTAAATGCAAATCAACCAAGTGGTACAGTTAATATATTTGAGATAATCCACTATTAATTGGTGTATGGTATATAGGAGGGTATTTAAGAGTAAAAATTTTATTTTTATTCCGTACTAAGCTAAAATTTAGCCATCTGCAAGTACTGTTCATTCTAATAGCTTTTTTGGCCACAACTAGTAATTATACATAATAAATAGAGTAATTAATTGAAAGGAAGGGAGGAATACGTATTAAATACTGAGAGTTTTCATAAATAAAAATCTTTTAAACTTTGTTTGTGAAGAATAATGTATAACGAAGTAGAAGCCTCCACCGTTAACACACAGAACACCAATTGATAGGTTAGAAAGAAATTCCAAAATTAAAATTTTGTTGTTAATGTTATTATTTATGGATATCCTCTACAAAATCCACGAAAATTTTAGCAACAAGTTGAATCCTTCTAATTTTCAAAGATTGTTGATTTTGACAAGGAAAACTCTAATAAATAACTTTTCTTCTAGTAATATTTAATTCATACACCTTCTAAAACGTTCTAAACTATCAAGGATTTGATTTAATAAACTCTAAAAGTTTTGATTTAGTGAACTAAAATATTTTTCATCTAGTTTGGAAACATTATGACAATCAATTTTCTGCTGCATCGTCTCGTATGCAAAAACGTCCAGCGTTGCCGCATCTGTTGGCGCGATGCGGTGCGGATTTTATAGATCTGGTCGAGGTCGTTTTAGGGGAAATATGCGCCGCTTTATTGTCAGTCTGCGAAGGAAGAAGTGGATGGTGAAGAAGCAGGAGGAGGAACGGCGGGACTGGTCGAAAGCAGGTGCCCGCCGCCGCCTGCGACCGGACGCGATATTTATGCGGTCTCCGCAGGAATTTCAAGAACACCTGACCTAGAATAACGCCGGGGACGTTGTTGCCGCACCTCGGCGACAATCCAAAATGAACAAGACAAAAAAGAAAGGAGACGGAGGAGCAGCTCATCGTCCAGCACCGACTCCCAATCCGTTGGAGAAGGAGAAGAGACGTGTCTCGCCGGCGACGAGAGAGGATATTATTTTTAGACGCCCTCTCCATCCGTACACCATATTCGAAATTGATCAGATGTTTACACTTGCACTTACTTACACCATCCGTTCAATTAAAGATATTATATTTCTAAAAAATTGGAACATAATTAATCAAATCCAATCAATACATCCAATACATTAAATGAAATTTCTTTAGTATGGATTGCCACATAGTATCATTCTTTAGATTTTGACATTAATTTTTATAACTGTATAATTTTAGATTAGTAAAGACTTTTCAAAAAAAGTCCTAAGTTTACCTGGAACAAGAAAAAAATTTCCATTACGTAAGTGAAGAAAACCAGAAGTTAAAACTTGATATCAAGAGAACAAAAGAAATAAACTTCTGTGGTTAATCGCAAAATTACGACTAATACATTTAATTGAATAAATGAACGCAATCAGCTTCGGGATCATCAGACTGTAAAAGTGGTCGTGTCGATCCAGAATTCTCAGAATTGGATAAGTGCACGGCGATTAAATCTTCTTCCTAGAAGGTTCGCACCGAACGCTAACATATTTTGGACACGACGAAATCGAAAACACTGCAAACCTTTTCGTTCGCGAATCGCATCCACAAATTATACAGATTCGAACTTTGATTGCCCATAAAATGCAGTCCAAGTTGATAACACTGCAAACCTTTTTGTTCATGAATGAAATTCTCAAATTATAAAAACTCAAACTTTGTTTGCCCATAAATTGCTGCCCAATTTGTTTAGAAAGCAATTTTTCGTGATCAAACAATGGAAAACCTTTCTATGATTGAAAAATAATTAATTTTGATTTGATATATATTATCTTCTTCTGGCAATATAAAGCAAAACTTTCTAATTTCTAAAACAAAATTCCTTTTAACTTGACGGACAACGTTTCCTGGCAATATTAAGCAAAGCTATTCTAAGTAATTCATTTCGATTTGACAGATAATTTTTTCTGATAATATTTAAAAAAAAACCTTACTATTTCTATAAAATATTATTTTGATTTGGCCAACAATTTTCCTGATAATATAAAGCAAAATTTTTCTATTACTAATCAATAATTCATTTTGATTTTACAATGAGTTTTTTCTGACAACTTTTTTATTTCTAGAAAAAACAATTCATTTTGATTTAACATACAATTTAAGCAAAACCTCTTCGATTTCTAAAAAAATTAATCATTTTCCGACAATATAAATCAAAATATTCTATTTCAATTTCTGACAAAATATAATTCGATTTGATTTGGCACACTCTTTTATTTCTGAAATAAATTCAATTTGATTTGATGCAAAAATTCCCCCAATAATACAATAAAATCTAAATAAAATTTTGATCAACCAACCAACTGAAATCAAGGATTTTTAATAGATACTTTTCCGCATTTAATTTCTGAATTGCACGTTATTTTGATCAACACCCACATTTTTTCCAGATAATCAAAAGCAAAAATTTCTGAAGTGCAGTCGAATTTGATTGGCTCACAAAACTTCTCGATAATACGTTAAGGTTATCAACGCGATAACGAAATTAATTACCATCCTTTGGATCGCCACAGTTTTTACCGCGATACGAATGATAATGCGGTTAATTATCAAAAACCGTCACTGATATCAGCGTGTTTAATTAATTGATTATATTCAAAACATATTTAATTGAAAGAGAGACAACAAGGACTTCGAAATTTGATTCAAAATATTTTGCTCGGCGTAATTAAACGTAATTAGAAGCGATTATCAAGAGGAAATAAAAGTTATAAAGTGATAAACAAAATTGTATAAAATTAGTCATAATATTCAATAAAGTTTTAGTTCAAAAAGTGTCAAGAAAATAAAAACATGAATCTAGGTCATACTACTCTTTTGCAAAAATAAGGTAAATACTAAAACAATAAAGTCTATAATTTTTCTCAATTAAATGTTGGTCAAAGTTGGTCAAACAATCCACTAAAATTAAGTATTTTTAGTAGATAATTTAGAAAAGTTAGAATCTGTAACCTTACTATCAATAGGGAAAATCATCTCCATTGTTTTAACAGATAATCAATAAATTAAACCTTCAGTATAATTTTGAATCAAAAACCAATAAAAAATTTAGCAATTTGTCTCTCTATTAGTAACAATTTAGAAACATAAAACTAGCACATTCTATATTTACCTTTAAAAACTTCCAAAACAAAACGAAGAAGATTGACCCAATAAAATCTATATTTTTTTCCCAATAGTATTTTCATCAATCAATCATCTAAAATTTAGGAGACAAGTTTTGTTGAAACCTATGCATAATTTTGAATTAAAATAATCCAAAAAGGTTAGTTTATTGACTTTACAAGTCCTACAAAAAATATACAAAATAACATACATTCACAGAAATTTAGATCTTCTTCTTTCTTGTAGCACAAAAAGGTACCCGAAACATTTTCAAAAATGCATCTTCAGAAAATAAAAACGACAGTGTGGACAGAAATAAAAGCAATCCAATTTTTGCTATAATTTAGCTTACACTATATTTAATAAATTTGATTATTTAGAAAAAATTTAGAATAGAATTTATTTCCCTGTACTTAAAATTTATAATTTAAAACGTTTCAAAAAAAGAAAACTAAGTTGTACAGCCATGGAAAATGTTTACATCGTAAACGATATGTACATTTAGCAAAATAAAAATAAACCGTGGAGAAAGTGATTACAAGTTATTTTATATTGCATCATCTTTGAAGGTTTGAACATCGAAGATTTTATTATAGTTTGAAATTCAAAGAAATAAGTCAAAAATTGGATAAGTTATGGTTCTGATTTTTACCAAAACTGTAAGATGTGACTTAATACTGTCCAAACGATGACTTCTGATGATGATATTTTGAAAATTTTTGACGTATTGTTGATTTTAAGAAATGTAGTTCAAAAATAAAAATCGTTGCGATTAATTGTAAATAAGTCAAAAACCGGATGACGTATAATTTTGATTTTTACTAAAACTTTAAGACCTGACTTAATGTTGTCCAAATTATGACTTTTCATAACGATATTTTGAAAATTTTTGACGTAATTCTTGATTATATCAAATGTAGTTACAAAGTAAAAGTCGATGCGTTTAATTGCAAATAAGTCAGAAACTATGTTAGTTATTGTTTCAATTTTTACTAAAACTATAAGATCTGACCTAATATTATCTAAATTATTACTTTTGATGATGATATTTTGAAAATTTTTGTCTTAATTGTTGATTCTATAAAAAGTTTTTACAAAATAAAAATCGATGCGATTAATTGGAAATAAGTCAAAAACTGGGTTAGTTATGCTTTTCAATTTTACAAAAACTATAAGATCTGACTTAATATTATCCATATTATGACTTATGATGACGATATTTTGAAATTTTTTGACGTATTGTTGATTATAAGAAATGTAGTTCAAAAATAAAAATAGTTGCATTTAATTGTAAATAAGGCAAAAACTGGATGATGTATGGTTTTGATTTTTACTAAAACTTTAAGACCTGACTTAATGTTGTCTAAATTATGACTTTTAGTAAAGATATTTCGAAGATTTTTGACCTAATAGTAGATTATATAAAATGTATTTACACAATTCAAATCGATGCGATTAATTGGAAATAAGTCAAAAACAGAGTAAGTTCTAGTTTTGATTTTTACTGAAGCTATAAGAGCTGATTTAACATTGTCCAAATTATGACTGCTGATGAAGATATTTTGAAAATGTTTGACGTAATTGTTGATTATATGACATGTATTTACAAAATTAAAATCGAAGCGAATAATTGGAAATAAGTCAAAAACTGTGTGACGTATGGTTTTGATTTTTACTAAGACTATAGGATCTGAATTAATAATGTCCAAATTATGACTACTGATGGCGATATTTTGAAAATTATTGACGTAATTATTGATTATATGAAATGTATTTACAAAATTATAATCGATGCGATTAATTGGAAATAAGTCAAAAACTTAGTGACATATGGTTTTGACTTTTACTAAAACTTTAAGATCTGATTTAAAATTATCAAAATTATAACTTTTAATGAAGATACTTTGAAGATTATTGATGTAATCCTCCATTATATGAAAAGAGGTTATAAAATCAAAAATCGAGACGAATCATTGGAAAAAAAGTCATAAACTGGCTTACTTTTGTTTCCTGATTGTATTAAAACTATAAACCTGACTTAATATTCTTCAAATTATAACTTTTCATGAAGATATTTTGAAAGTTTTTGACGTAATTTCATTTTACTTGAAAATTAGTTATAAAATGAAAAATCGAAACAATTCATTGGAAATAAGTCAAAAACGGCGTTAGTTACATTTGAAATTGATTCTAAATCTATAAACCCTGTCTAATTTTATCCAAATTATAACCTTTGATGAAGATATTTTAAAAATGTTTGAGTAATTTCATTTTACTTGAAAAATTGTTGTAAAATAAAAATCGTGTCGATTCATTACAAATAAGACAAAAACTGGGTGAGTTACATTTTGTATATTTTCAAAAACTATAAAATCTGATAATAAATTTAAAAATACGAAAACATTTCGTGAATTGTAGATTCACGAAATGTTTTCGTATTTTTAAATTTATTATTTAATTTTCTACAACGAACTAAAGGATTCTAATATATTTTATTATAAAATCTGAGTTAATATTATTCAGATTATGACTTTTATTGAAGATACTTTGAATAATTTTGTCGAAGTTGCTTAATATATAAAATGCTGTTAGGAAATCAAAATTGATTTCATTACCTGGAAATAAATCAAAAACTGGTTAAAATATTTTTAAAATTTTTAGAAAACTGAAAGCCGGATTTAATATTATCTAGATTATGACTTATGATGAAGATATTTTGATGATTTTCGGCGTAATTGTTTATGATATGAAATATAACAAAATCAAAAATCGATTTGTTTGCTTCAAAATAAATCGAAAACTTAAATAAATATTTTTTAAATTTTTATCAAAATCATAAAGCCTATTTTAATATTATCTAAATTAGGTCTTTTGAAGAAAATTTTTTTAAGATTTTTGACGTAATTTTTGAATATATAAAATGTAGTTACAAAATAAAAATCAATACGATTAATTTCAAGTAAGTTAAAAAGTGGGTCAGTTATAGTTTTGATTTTTACTAAACCTATAAGATCAGACTTAATATGGTTTAAATTATGACTCTTGATAAAGACATGTTGAAGATTTTTGACGTAATTGTTGATTATATCAAATGAAGTTATAAAATAAAAATCGATACGATTAATTGGAAACAAGGCAAAAACTAAGCAAACTATGGTTTTGATTTTTACTAAAGCTTTAAGATGTGACTTAATATTGTCCATATTATGACTTTTGATGAAGATACTTTGAAGATTTTTGACGTAATTGTTAATAATATAAAATGTAGTTACAAAGTTAAAATCAATGCAATTAATTGGAAATAAGTCAAAAATTAAGCGACTAATGGTTTTGTTTTTATTAAAACTATAAAATATGACTTAATATTGTTCAAATTATGACTTTTGATGACGATATTTTGGAATTTTAAAACTTAATTGTTGATTATATGAAATGCATTTATACAATAAAAATCGCGCCGATTAATTGGAACAATTTTAATTTACATAATTTTGTTGTTCGCCCATGTTTTCACTGAATTTAAAATTAAATAAGAATTGCTATCAACTTATAAAAGGCAAAATATCTTTAAAATCGATTTTATCTTTAATTTCCATCAAGAGTTGATTAATTTTACAGTTGAATTTTTGGTTTGAAAATTTTATGTAATCAACTATTTTGTTTGTTCATGTTTTTATTGATTTTAAAGGTTAATGGTCAATTGTCATCTATACTATCTACTATTTAGACAAAATAGATGAAAGTTATTGAAAATCACATCTAGTTTTAGATCCTATCAATAACTAATTAATATAAGGCTTAAATTTTTTAAATTCCTTGCAAAATCAATTTATTAACGTTCTTGTCTGATCACTGATTTAAAGAGTTAAAAGAAAGACAATCACCGTCATACAAAATGGACAAAAATTATTTCGATTAATGTTTTAGTTTACCTTAATAATTAATTGATTTTAGGTTTGATATATCGAAACAATAATTAATTATTTTTGCTACTTTACATTTTCATTTAATTTAATTTAAAAAAAGTTAAAAATTTATAGCATATAAAATAGATAAAAGTAAATTTAAGTCAATAATACTTTTGTTTTCATGAATTAATTTAAAAAAAGTAATTTAATTCCATCTTGAATTTTGGAGGCGTTCACTTCGTAGTACATTTTTAATGAATAACAGAAAAACGTTTTAACTTTTTTATACTACTTTTTATAGTAGTATAAAAAAGTTAAAACGTTTTTCTGTTATTAATTTAATTCCTTTAATTTTTTAATTTCTTTATTAATACTTTGGTATTTTTTATATACATAATATTACAATACAAAAAATATCCCTCTCCACATTATTTTCATTATGAAACAATTCCTCTCCTATAGATCCCTAAAAGTCAAAATTCTCAACTCATTTTCTTCTTTCTTTACCCCCAAACAAGCACTCCCTCAAGGCTCTCCTTTTTCACCTCTGTTATATAACATTTTTTGCGTGGATGTCTACAACTAAATAAATATGTACAAAATTTGTCAATAAATATATGTTACTACTACTACAATACAAAAATATTTAAAAATTAATTTACTCATTATTATTTATTCGTGTTTTTGCTGCATTGAAGAGTAAGGAAAATAATTGCTATCGATTTGTAATATGAGAGAAAACTATTTATAGGAGATTTAAATTTTTAATAATAATAAACATCTTTATTTACAGAAAAAAAGAAAATAATTTACATATAATTAACAAAATGACAATGGAATTATATAATAATTTATTTTTCCTGTCAAACGGCTATCGACCCGCGGTCTTTCAGCCTGGAGTTATCTGTCTTACAAACGTCATGATTGCTAATGTCTAACGGAATTAACTGTCGGTTGTTCTTCAAACGTCGTGATCACTAATGTCATTATGAAATGCGGAAATGTACTGATGAATGGTGATTTCTGGATATTTATATCGGGGTGTTATTAAAGGATTGCGAGGGATACACATGTGGTTAAGGATGTCAATGGTATTAGGGTTAGTGGCGAATTTTTGAGCAAGGAATGTAAGGCGTTGTTCAATGGGAGTTAGGTTGGTTAATTGGTACAGGAGGGTGTTGGATGGGTTATGTAAGGGGTTAAGGGGATGTCTAATTTTGGTGAGTGTACGAAGGGCTGATCGTTCAGATACCTGAATACTTTTAAGAGCGGAAGGATGGGGTTTATAGAACAGGATAGCGGCGTAGTCAAGGAGAGGTCGGCAGATCATCTTATAAATATGTACAGCAGTTTTTGTCGATATTCCTTGATTTTTATAAGTGAGGCTTCTGAAATGCCGAGCTCTCTTCTTGACACTCGCTTTGAGGATTTGAGCGTGTGTTTTAAAAGTTAATTTGGGGTCAAAGGTTATTCCAAGGTATTTGCAAGAGGGAGATGGTAAAATAAGATGGTTATTAATGATTATATGGAATGGAGAATTCTGTGGACGGTGAAAAGGGATTAGGAGTTGAGATTTATTAGGATTAATGGTTACTCTCCATTTTGCAAACCAGAGCTGAATGGTATCAATCAGCCCTTGTAATGTGGTAAGTGCTTTTTGTAGGGTGGGGGCATGTACTATTAAAGCAGTATCGTCTGCGTATAGGAGCGGGTAGGATGAAGGGTTGATGTATTGTGGATTAGGGTTATAGATATCGTGAACATAAATGTTATACAGGATTGGTGATAGGGGAGATCCTTGGGGAACACCTTGTTGTGGAGTAAAGGGGCGTGATAGGGTATTTCGGATTTTAACTTGTAGGAGTCGATTGGATAAGAAGCTGTCAATTAAGTTAAGGAGGTAAGGTGGGATTTTTAGGGAATTGCATTTAAACAGCAAACCTCGATGCCAAACTGAGTCAAACGCTTTTTGTATATCTAGAAAGACAATTGCGGATTTTTGGCATTCGAGGTGTGCTGTTTGACAGTTAGAGGTAAGAATTGAAAGTGGTAGGGAGGTGGAACGGTGTTCAAGGAAACCAAATTGGTAAGGAGGGATATGGTGGGATATAAGGAGCATTAATTTGCTTTTAAGAATGGTTTCGAAAATTTTACCCAAGACTGGAAGAAGGGTAATCGGGCGAAAACTTGACACGTCTGATGTATCTTGGCCAGATTTAGGAATACATGTGATAATACCCTTCTTCCACTCCTTGGGTATGGTTTGGGACTGGTATATGTGATTGAATATGTGTAGGATGTGTTTATGGATGTTATCAGGGAGGGATTTAAGGATTGCTCTAGGAACGTTGTCATAACCAGGGGCCGTGTTTTTACCTCTATGTAGGCAATTAAAATATTCTTCCTCTTTTATATCATCCTCGGGTGTATGGGATGTGGGGGTATTTTTAAAATTGTCGTACCAAGTGTTTACAGTGTTGAAAAAGTCATTGTCAAATACGTCATTAACTGTCATAGTGTAGCTACTGTCAAAATGGTCTGCAAAAGCATTTGCTATCAATTGTTCGTCCGTAATTAAAGAATTTGAAATTGGGTCATGTATTTTCTGTAACAAGTCTGTTTTTCTGTATTTGGTCAATTTTTTAATTTCGTCCCAGTATTGTTTTCCCTGTTTGTCGTTGATGTCCTTACATGTCGTAGTCCATACGTCAGTTTTGTATTCCCTTATCAGTCTTTGTATCGTTTTATTTAGTGCATTAAATTTCTGTTTTAATTCGCCGTTATCTGTCAAACGTATGTCTCGGTACAGTTGTCTTTTGTATTTAATTAATCTCAGTATGAACTTTGGGAGGGGATATTTGTATTCTTTTCTTGTATAAGTTGGTGTGTGTTTTTTAACAGAGTCTGATAATGTCTTGAGGAATAAGGAAATAGAGGATGGGTTAACTTGCGGATGGGCTGAAATGATGTCATTTAAGTCTTTGGTCACTTTGTCAATGTCGCAGTCTTTATGTTTATATATAATTTTGGGGGGGTCTGGGGCAGGAGGTTGTTGTAGGATTGAGAATTGAATGGATAAATGGTCTGAGCAAAGATCAGGGATTAGGACAACATTTTGAAGAAGGTGTTGTATGTTACTTGTACATAACAGAATGTCGGGAGTGGTGGATTGGTTTTGGGACATAATAAATGTAAGAGCAGTATGGATACGTACAAAGTTTGAGTTTGATATAAAAGAGGAAAGCTGCCTCGCTTTTGTTTTATTGATGTTAAAATCCCCAATTATGACAACGTGGTCGTATAAGGATGCTTTTGTGAGGATCGTATCTTCAATGGAAGAGGAGTGATGGATGTAAATTAGAAAAAGGTGAAGTGTGAAGGATGGAAGTTCAATAGTGCAGTGCAGGCATTCATTTTTAAATTTTTATTAATAATTAATTAAACACTTGAATTTTAATAAAAAGTGATTTATGTTTATTCATTCGTGTTTTCAATAAATTCAAGAGTTTAAATACAACTTGGACGAGATGGATTATTACTTGAAATCCACTCAAATTTTAATTTTCACCCAATTAATTTTATTTTCAATTTTCAAAATGTATTCTTCGAAAAATAATTTATTTAATTTTAAACTTTGTTTTTAATTAACTTAAGAGCTAAAAAGTAATTTCCAGCTTCTTAAGATAAACAAAATTTACTTTATTTGATTGCAGTTTAATTTTGTTTTTAAACTAATTCATTTTACGTTTGAGGTTCCAAAAAATATCGGGGAAAAAAATATATTAAAAAATTGTTTGTTTGGTTCAACTGTAAAATAAATGAACTCTTGATGGAAATTAAAGATACAATCGATTTTAAAGATATTTCGCCTTTTATTGACATTGATAGCAATTGTTATTTACTTTTAAATTCAATTAAAACATGAGCGAACAAAAAATATATAAATTAAAATTGTAAGAAAATTAAAAAAAAAATTCAAATCAAAAATTAATTAATTAATAAGTAGTTAGTAATTTCTTTTAATTCATGAATTCAGTTGAAACTTGAATGCATAAGAAAAATAATTACAATTTTTGAAAATTTATTAATTCTCAATGGAACCTAAAACTACAAATAATTTAAAATATTTTTTTATTTGTTTAAGATAGATAGTGATCGTTTTTAAATTTTTAAATTCAATAAAAGCAAACAAAAAGTTAATTTAAATAATTTTTCATTCTGATTTGATAATTCAAACGTAAAATTAAGTAATTCTAGATTTAATAAACCGAAACTACAATCGACTTCAAGTAATTTTAAGTAGACTGTAATTAATTGTGTTTTGTACTTTAATTTTAATGAAAACGTGAATGAACAAAACAACAAAATAAATTAATTTTGTAAGAATTTTTTGAGAACTTAATACATTTGGTCTATATTGCGTAAATTTCAAAAAATTCTTTTTCAAACAACTTCACGTAAACTCAAATCATCAGTGAAGGTTCTAAATATTTTAGAGATTTCGAATCCATTTTATACCTTTTAAATATATCGAAACTTCTATAGTTTATGGGATTGTAAACATTTAGAATGCTTTAAGTATTCAAAATTGTTTTGTAATTTCATATATATTTATAGATTTTTCAATTTTTTCTATAAATAAAAACCTTGTATCCGTATAATTTGCTTCATTTACAAATAATTATGTAATATCTCAAAGGAACGTACTTTGGCACTGGTAATTATGTAAATTCTCGCGTGCGCACGTGTGTTTTTTTTTTATTTCATCTCGTTTTTTTTCTCTTCTGACGATTGTTGTAAATGATGTTCACATGTTCTAAAATTATTTATAAGCCTGATTGTTCATACACAACACTAAGTGGGTGATGAATGAGCGCCCAGTCATTTTGGCTTTGAGTCAAAATCGACAATCGCCAAAAATTATGCTTAATGCGTCGACGGAATTATAACGCGAACCGCACAGAATGAATCAAAAGTTGCCATATCAAATTACAAACATAAAAATAACATAAATTGTACAGAATGTACACATACAATTTTTCACCTTTTCATTTTACGTTGTTGGCTTTAAAAATAAACTTTATCAAAATTAATTCTGTTCATATTGGGGTGAACTAAAACACTTGTTTTGTGCCATAATGTTATTCTCAGTTACCTGGCATGTGTTTCGATCCGTTACGATTATTATCAAAGATAAAACTAATTTGACTTAAGAAACATTACAATATATTATATATTAGTTGGTGGAAATCACTTGCTTTATCTGTAGATACATAGTTTAATTTAGTTGATTACCTTATAAGATCAATTTAAAAAATACATAAAATACATCCACTAATACACTAAATCACTAAAATTGAAAGCATAGATCTTGAAGGCGGAGTTAACGACTTCTGGTATTCTTCCACTCGACCCATTATATCCTGCAGCTGGTGATAATATCCATCAGGTGACTGCAGCCATGGTAACATTTTTGCCATTTTTGGCATATTTAGGTCCAATTTTTGGTGACCATATTAATGACACGTATGTCACTTTTTATGCTTATTGTAACATTTCACAAAATCAAATTAGTTTAACTTTGGTAATGATCGTAACGGATCGAAACACGTGTCTGCCAATTGAGAATAAAATTGTGGAACAAACAAAGTAGTTTACCCAATATGAAAATGTAGCTGCATCAAGCAAACATCTGTTGCTAAATTTAATTGCAAATGCTTCTCTCTTTTTTGTTTTTGTTTGTAATGATATTTGGCGATCGTAGAAATTATTCCTGCGAACTTTTTTACCCGGAGAAATAATAACATAACAGTATTATGAAATGAAACTGATACGTTGCGAAAATCTGAAAATTTCTCTAATTTTTGGCACCGTCCCGACGTACGCAACGAAATTTTGCCAAGGGCCAAAAATAACTCGTCCGGTGGGGAACTATCTGTCGATAGTCGAATTACAAAACACGTTATTTATAACCGTTTTCTGGTGGTGAATGCGGCCGTCTTTATCCACTTGTTGCTCAGTAGTTTATAATTAGAAAATGAAATTTTTTCAGTGATATTTTATATACAGGATGTCCCATTCATGTGGGGAAATGGCTGGACCACACATTCCTAAGGCAAAAATATAATGATTTAACAACAAAATTAATAAATTAATTTTAAAAGGATTTAAAAAAATCCAAACTGCGAGAATTTTTTCAAGTTCTTGACTTTCTTAACAGTTTTTTCTCAAGATTTTTAGAATTTTATTTAATAGTAAAGAACTTTTCCTTTCAATATTATTGTTGTAGTATTGTTATTTTAATTCACATTTTTTCCTAAAAGCCAATTCTAGAAATTTCTCTTCCAAATTACAAACGTTTTCTTTAAAGGTTCTTTACTGGTAAGACTTGATATACGCTGTGAATCTTTTATTATTTATAATCCATAGAATATATATAAAGTTGAATTTTTAAATTTTTTAGCCAACTAGAATATTTAAATTTGGAGTCTAAATATTTATATTTTTAAATCTATTGAATTTTAATGAATAACAGAAAAACGTTTAACTTTTTATACTACTTTTTATTTTTATACAACACTTTGTGACTAGTTTCGAATTACACAGTAATCATTATCAAACTAAGTAACTTAGTTTGATAATGAAACTAGTCACAAAGTGTTGTATAAAAATAAAGAGTAGTATTAAAAAAAGTTAAACATTTTTCTGTTATTCGTTAAAAATGTACTACGAAGTGAACGCACTTTTTAAATAATTTAAAAGTTCCACAATATATCTAAAACGATTTAAAGCATTAGAAACTTTAGAATGTGTAGAATATTTTAAAAATATTTATAATCCTCAGAAGCTCTAAAATCGCCAGAATATTCAGAAACTTATAATCTATAGAAGTCTTAGTATATTTAATATGCATACAATTCCTACAATTTTAAAAATCCTTAGAGTATTTAGAACCATAACAGATATTGAGTTTTTGACCTTAGAATGCTGTTAGAAATATTTGAAATTCATTTTTTTGCTGATTTAGAATATTTAAAGCTTTCTAGTGCTTTAGATATTTATGATATTTTAGAATATCAATAATTTTGAATTGATTAGAACTTTTCAAATTTTTAAATTATCAGAATATTTAAAATTTTGAAAGTTTCAGACCTTAGAATGTTTATAGAAATATTTGAAATTCTATTTTTTTTATTACATATTTTAAATATTTAAAGCATTTTAAAACTTTAGATGTTTAAAATATTTCTGACGTTTTAAAATATCAATAAAGTTTTGAATTGATTAGAACTTTTAATTTAGAATGTCTAGAATATTTTAATTTCTTAGAATATTTTAATTTCTTAGAATCTTTAAAATTAGATTTAGAATCTAAATATTTTTTTTAATCTGTTAAATTATGGTTTTCAATTTTTAGTATTTCTGAAATTATTTACAAGTCATAGTAACTTTCAAAATTATCTAAATTGGTAGAATATTTAAAATCTTTAGAATCTTTACAGCTTTTAGATAATTTAATAAATTTGGGATATATCTAAAACTTTCTAAACTGTTGGAAACTTTAGAATCAGTAGAATATTTTAAATTATTTAATTTTAAAAATATTTAGAATCTTCAGAAGTTCTAAAATCGTCTGAATGTTCAAAATCTTATAATTTATAGTTTTATTACAATTAAAACTTATAAACTTCTTACAAGATTAAAAATACTTAGAATATTCAGAATTTTAACAAATTTTGAAAGTTTCAGACTTTAGAATTTTTACAAAAATATTGGAAACTCGATTTTTTTTACAAATTTTGAATATTTAAAGCATTCTAAAACTTAAGATATTTATAATATTTATTATGTTTTAGAATATCAATAATTTTTGAATTGATTAGAATTTTTAATTTAGAGTCTCTATAACATTTTAATTGTTAAGAATCTTCAATATCAATTATCATAAAATTTCAAATAATTCGTTTTCTGAAAATCTCCAAAAACGTTTTTAATTTTTAAATTTGTTATAAACTTTATAATTTTTTTATGGGGAAATGATATTATTTATAATCCATCGAATTTACACAAAGTTGAATTTTGTATTTTTTATTTTTTTAGCCAACTACGATATTTAAATTTAGAGTCTAAATATTTATCTTTTTAAAACTTTTGATTTTTGTATTTCTGATTTATTTTTAGAATTCTTAGGAACTTAGAAAAATAGAATATTTATTTTTGAAATTATTTTAGAAATTAGAATCTTTAGACTTTTTAGATAATTTAAAAGTTGCAAAAAATTTCTAAAACCGTTTAAAGTATTAGAAACTTTAGAATGTGTGTATTAATTTTAATTTTAACTATTTTTTTGTATTACTTTATGTTTATTATTTGGATTTTTTGAAATGTATGCAGAAATGTTTTTTGTAAAGGTGATTCCGTAAAATAAATTACACTTTAAAAGTATTTATAAACTTCAGAAGCTCTAAAATCGCCAAAATGTTCAGAATCTTATAATTAAGTTTAAAATTTATTTTTTAAATCTATTGAATTTTGGTTTCTAAATTTTAGTACTTCTCATTTTTTTAAATTCTTAGGAACCTATTATTTTTAAATCAGTAGAAAATTTGAAATCTTTAGAATCTTTACAACTTTTAGATAATTTAAAAGTTTTAGGATGATTCTAAAACTTTTTAAAGAGTTAGAAACTTTAGAATTTGTAGAATATTTACAAAATTTTAAATTTTAGAAATATTTAGAAGTTTTAAATAGTGTTTAGAATTTTATAATATATTAAAGCCTTAATATGTTTAAAATGTATAAAATTCTCTACAAGATTCAAAATCCTTAGAATATTTAGAACCTTAACAAATTTTAAAAGCTTTTGAACTTACCATGTTCATATAAATATTCACAATTCTATTTTTTTCAGATTTTGAATAATGAAAACATTCTAAAGCTATAGATATTTATGATGTTTTAGAATACCAATATTTTTTTAATTGATTAGAACTTTTAAAATCTCAAGAATATTTAGAATTTCCAGAATACTTTAATTTGTTTGAATCTTCAAAATCTTTCGAAATACGTCGTTTTCTGAAAAACATTTTTTATTTGTTACAAACTTTATAATATTTTGATGGAGAAGATTTATTATTTATAATCCATAGATTGTATATATATAGTTCAAATGTTTTTTTTTTTAGTTCTTTGTATTTTTTAATATTTTAGCCACATAGAATATTTAAATTTAGATATAAATATTTTTTTTAATATTTAGAATATTTAAAATTTTTCGATTATTTACAATCTTTAGATAATTTAGAATTTAGAATATCTAAGATTGTCAGAATATTTAGAATATAGTAAAACCTTGAAAAATTAGAACGTTTTTTTATCTTTAGAATTATTGTAGAACTTTGCAAGTTTTAAATTTTTGGATCTTAGAATGTTTATAGAACTCATTCGAATCTATAGAATTCTTTAATTATTAAGAATCTTTACTTGACGGTTTTAGGAATCTCCACAATTTTTTAAATTGTTCAAATTTTTTTTTAATATTTTGAATATTCAGAATCTCTTAGAATATTTAGAAACTTTAGTAACTTTAGAATTATTAAGATATTTAAAATAATTTGAATACTTATAATATTAAGCAACGTTTTAGTCTTTAAAATTGTTGTAAACTTCAACATCTATTGAATGGAGAAGTTTTAGGATTTATGATCTGTAGGATATGTATAGAATGTTTTTAATCTATAGAATTAGCGTTTGTAAACTTTAGGATTTCTGAAATTTTTTGAATTCTTTGAAACAGAATAATGGAGTATTTATTTAAAAAAAAAAAATTATTTTCGTGAATGACCTTAGTTATCGAAGCGCCCTACAAAACCAAACCTAAATCTGTTTAAATCGGTAGAATACTTAAAGAACTTTGAATTGAGCTCTAATTCTAATTTTGATTTTTATTGTTGGTTAATTTTTATAATATTCAAAAACGTTTTAATCTTTAAACGTTTTACAACTTTAACATCTTTTAATGGCGAAGTTTTAAAATATGTGATAACTAGATTGTTTATAGATTTTTAAATTAAAATAATTATGCTTTTTCAATTTTTAGTTTTTTGGCAATTCTTCATAATCTACAATTTTAAATTATTTAGGTTTTAAATATCTAAATCATTAGAGTTTTTTGATAATCTAGAATCCTACAATCCTAATTCCTAACATTTAGAATCTTTAAAGCCAACATAATATGCACAACTTTATCTTTAGAAATGTTAAAATCTTTAAAATGTAATCCATTTTTATAATCTTTAGAATTAATTATAACATTTAAACGTTATTTATTTATATGCGTTTGAAATAGTTTATACAATTTTTTGAAACCTATAGAATGCATTAAAAGTTTAGTATCTTGAATTTTTAAATTTTCTAAAATCTTTACTATATTTAGATTTTTTAAATCTTCTTCAAATCGTTAAAATTATTAGATAATTTAAAATACTTCTATATAGATAACTTCGTATTATCTTCAAAATCGTTTGTATCTTTAAATTCTTTATAAACTTTAAATATAGAATTTAGAATTTTAGTTTTTATTATTCATATAAAGTTTATATTTTTTTGAGTGTAAATAATTACTTTAATTCTTTATTATTTATTTAAGTTTTAGCTTCACCTATGTAGAATGTTTTTAGAAAATTTTAGAATAGTTATAATAATTAGATAATTTTGAATTTCTGGAATGTTGAGTATATCAAAAAATAAAAAAATTTCATACAATATTTAGAATTTTTAAAACTTTTGCAATTTATAGAATATTTTGATTGAGAAATATTATTTTTATAATTATTATATTGTGTATAAACTTGTTTCAGCCTTTAGAATTATTTAAAAAAATAAATTCTTGGAATTTTCGGACAGTTTATAATTCATAAAATACTGTAGGAATCTTTAAATTAATTAGAATCAATTTAGACTAGTTAGAATCTTTAAAATCTTTATACTTTGATTGTGGAGGCGTTCACTTTATAGTACATCTGAAATATAATCAAATTAAAGTTCATAACTTTAAATTCGATGAGGTAAAACACTTAAGTTCCATAAACTTTAATTTACCACTATATTTGTAGAATTAACTTAAGTGGCTATTGTTTCTGCTAATTGATAGCCATCATCAAATATGAAATACCCTCAAAATAACGAATTGAAAGGATTCGTAATTTTAGGTTAGTTTAAGTTTGACAATGATCTATTACAATATCTGTAATTTATTTGCTTTTGTTTGCTTTTACGCCAGTACTATTTTTGCAATATTAATGTTTAGTATTAAGCAAATTCATCCCGGATCTGTTGCCAATTATTGCAATATTTATTTATATAAATTTGCGATCGTTTCCAAAATATTTGCCCAATCATTCTCATAAATATAACAAGTTATTGATTTAAAACGATAATCCTCGGTTTCGTACGTTTCAAATATTTATTTTCCTTATCGTATTGAGGAACGGCCGTTCTTTATTTACGCACCAACAGAGATTCTATGGAAAATAATTTTAGCGATGATTTCACGCGAGCTCAAATCAGTGGCCGCCTCTAATTGAAATCAGCCATTAATTGGAATGGGAAAAAAATTGCAACGTATGTGCCTCGTATGCAACTAATTACTGCGCATTGCACGCAATTGAAAAAAAATGAATAAATAAATGACGCTGCTTTAATTAATATAAAAGGACAAACTAATATAATAATTATATTAAAAATTATAGTTGGCTTTGGTTTTACATGGCAATTAGTGTCACAAAATTAAGCAACGATTTGAATTTGCCGCCATTCGTATCAATCATATTAACTGCTAATAATTTAGGGTTGGTAAAAAATAAGGATTTATACGATACAATAAATTGTTTTCATTGTTGAACAATGTATCAAAGATAATAATAAAAGTTCGAAACTTTTGTATTATATATGGTCAGAATAGTGATTTAACTTTGACAACTGTGAAGATTATATATAATATATATTTTTAAAGATTTCCACAAAACTCATACGAGATTCTAACTTATGAACTTGCTATAATATTAAATTGAAAAGGTGAGAGGAAAAATTTAATCGACTTGTAATCAATCAATCAAAATAATCAAAATTGGATTGTTCATATTGTTCAGAACAAAATCCAAAATATGTTTTAATAGATTTATACAAAAATGCAATAGGTTAAAATTTTTAAGAAACAGATAACATCTTTGCAATAAGAATTTATAGGATGCCAAGAAATTGTTACAAAAACATCCCCTGATTTTCCGGAAACAATTTTAATAAATCAAGAACAATTATTACGTCAAATTAAAAATTCAAATGTTCAACAATTGCTCCTCTGCAGTAATTTTAATAATAAATTTTATTCCTTTCAATTTAACGTGGATTTATTCTTTTCTTCCTAAATTTTTAAACTCCAATGCAGTCAACCTTCAAACGTATTATTTCCGATAATCGAGTTCTCTCGGTCAAATTCTGGTTCGTTTATCGGACAATGGAAATTCTTGCATTTTTATTCAAAATAACAAAAAAGAAATACTTAATCGACGTTCCTTATCTCCACGGCGCGTAATTGCGTTTTAAATATTTCGAGCCGGGGCATTGAAAGCGAATCAGATAAGCGCAGGTTTGAATTCCATTTATAACGAGTTTTGAAGTTTGTACAATTATTATTTAAAAAAAAAAGAGTGGAATACAATGAAATCGAGTTTTTGAGGAAATGCGCGCTGTGGAATTAGTGTCACGTTGAGATATAAAATTTGTTTATTTGAAACGGATTTTGAATAGAGCCTCAAAATGTCAATAAAAAATACAAGTATGATTAATGGTGGTTACAATGAAGTTAATAATCATAAAATATTTTATTAATTAATTATTATTAATGGTGGTGTATTATTTAATTAATTTGTAAAAAATGAACTAGTTTGTTTGGTGTTTAGAATTTACGGTGATTTTACTAATGCACATTTAAAATAATCCAAATTTCTAAGTTTATATAAAGCAATATTGTCGTTATTGAAATCTGTCCTCTCATTTTAATTTATATTAAAAATGAATAAAATTTTTAAAGATTATTTAAAAGTAAATCTCGCAATATGAATTTTATTTTCATGTATTAATACAGGACGTAAAATCTCTCCAAATTAGGACATTCGTTCAAATACTGTTTGTCATTTTTGAGCCTCACAAACAAAGCTTCTGCTTCAATTTTTTAGAAATCCAATAAAAAAAAACTGTGATTTAAGTAATGTTTTAAAAAAATCAATAAATAAAACATAAGCGACAGTCTTGATTTCTAATTTGATTTTTAAGAACTCTTGTTAATTGCATTTCTTGTAAACTATTCGTTAATATAATACAATTGTAGGGCGAAGCAGCGGCCAGCTACACACCCTATATATATACCAGTATTATTGTAGTAGTGTAAAAAAATTAAAGAAGGTACAGTAATTAAAGTGTTTTGATATATGCAGGGAGGGTGGTTGGCTACTAAGAAAAAGTTTTCAGATATTTTCTTCATTATGAATCGCACTTCCAATTTCCAAAAATGTGAATAACCAGTAATTCACTCTTTCATCTCTTTTTATTAAATATTTTTATTTTTTCATCTAAAATTTGATTGATAATCCATGAAGTTACATTAGTTATTAATGGCCTGACACAGTTTTATTGAATTGTTTTTATCAAGAAGAAATCTACAAAAGTGTTTCTCTGAAATGGTCGCTTGTCGTTCATCAGAGTTTAATTTCCAACAACACCATTTGTTGTCCAATAATTTTGGAAAAGTATTGATTGATAATCCATAAAGCTACACTAATTGTTGATTGCATTACATAGTTTAATTCATTTGTTTTTATTAACATCTAAATTAAAATGGTGTTTCTGCGTAAACGTCAACTTTAATTTATCAAATTTTAGTAAATTTTAGTTTCTAGCAACGCTATTTCATACTAAATAATTTTAGACAAATTTTGATCAATAGTCCATGAAACTACATTAATTGTTCAGTGTTTAGCATAGTTTTATTCATTTACTTCTATTAGTTTAGAATTTACAACAGTATTTCTGCGAGAACATCGGGTTTTCATTAATCAAATTTTGGTTTCTATCAGCATTACTTTGTATTAAAGAATGTTGCAAACATTTTGATTAATAATTCAAGAAGCTTTTATTTCATAGCGTAATTTTGTTCATTTGGTCATATCAACGTCGAAATTACAACGCTGTTTCTGCAAAAATGTTAGATTTCATTAATCAAAATTTAGTTTCTAGCAACGCTATTTCTTATCTAATTATTTTAAAAAAACTTTGATTGCTACTCCATGAAGCTACACTAATTGTCAATTGCTTGCCACATTTTTATTCATTTGTTTTTGTTAATATAGAATCTACAACAGTGTTTCTGCGAAAATGTCAAATAACATTCATCAAATTTTAGTTTCTGGCGACACTATTTATTATTAAATAATTTTAGATAAATTTTGATCAATAGTCCATAAAACTACATTAATTGTTGGGTGTTTAGCATAGTTTTACTCATTTGTTTCTATTAGTTTGGAATTTAATACAGTATTTCTGCGAGAACGTCGGATTTCATTAATTAAATTTTGTATATTGCTAATTTCAATATTGACTTCGATTTTTTTTTATATTAATAAGTGATAGAGAGAAAGAAAAAATATTGCTATAATAGTATTTCTTCTTTATGTTTTAAAGTTGTAAAGAAGTATGTATAACAATGTCTTTGGGTAAAAAAACACATTTCTTTGAATTTATATATTTAAATTTTTCTTTTCGTCTAAAGATCAATTAAAACATACAGTTCCTTTACAAAAGAATATTTTAAAGATGGCGATGTATTAAAAAACAATATTAATAGAACGTTTTCTGTTTACTATTATTGTATACAATGGCTTTGTTATTACTTATAAAATTGCCTTTATTGGAATATAATAAAAATGCTTATAATAATTTCCTTCTTTCATCATATTCCTACCCTAATTTCATCACTATCTTTACCCCGGCACCATCTTCCTTCAAGGATTCAGTCACCGTTGTGTTGCTTCCCACCCATTCCTCACACATTCCTTCGTATACTTTTGCCAAATGCTATCCCTTTCACTTACAAATAGTACACACTTTTTCATAACTTTCTTCCATTCTGTTCATGCCCTCTCTCACCTGATCCACATCTAGCTCTTGACGAAGAGACCTTTTTCTCTATGTCGAGCTGACTGTTCAGGTATTCAGGTACCTTGGCACTCTTCCGTGTACTTGCCACCTTTTAAACATGTCATCACATTCACTCTCTTCAATAAAACCATGCCTTTCATGAATCTTTCCTTTTCTTTTTATCCCATGCTCTTATCAACTATTGACTACATTCTCCGATAACTCTATTTTTTCATACATTCCCTTTCTATCAATTTCCTACTTAGATTTCTCTACACTCATGCACGCTTTCAATATCTCTCTTATCAGTCTCTCTTCCTATAATCCAGACAACTTCATTTCATAACAAACCATTCTCTTCAATGCTTTACACTGCTTTTCAAACGCAGGCATATGCTACCATAGCTGCTCTCTTTCTATGCAATCATGCATTCTTGTTTCCCATAGTCCCACCTATTACGTTAAAAGAATTCACATACGCATCCCTTTATTTACATGCCACTCTAAAATTGTTCTCCAACTATTTTACCCCACTTTTCTTTAACAATACTTCACGCTTTTCTTGCCGTTCCCTGCACCTATTTTATATGTTCTACGTATCCGCCTGTACGTTTACTAATAAATACTTTAACCCTTTCAATTGCCCTACCTTTCTAACTCTTTTAGTCTTCCCTCCTTTCCTTTATTCATAAAACTTATCCACTTTGCCTTCCCTACATTCACACACAGTCCTTTCTTATTCATATATTTTTCCCCTCTCTTCAACATGTTTTTCATTTCTCCCAAAACTCTACCCATTAATATCCTATCATCTGCATATGCCAACATCCACACTTAGCTTTTGTCGATCTTTACCCTACCAACTTGTTCTTTTCTAAACACTTTTTCTAATTCACTAATATAAAAATTAAGTAGTTTAACGGACACCCCTGTCATACAAATCTTAAGTTATACCCATACAAGCCTTAAATTTATCTGATACATTTCCACTTTCGTAACAAGTAACCTTCTTATACAATATACTATTACGTCACTTATTCCTTTTCCTTCTAAGACATTCTAACAATTTTTTCTATCATACGCTGCTTTTAATTTTAAGAATATTGCATATACGCATCCTCTCTCTTTCAACACTATCTCTACTACCCTTGCAAGAGTAAAGACCTGGTATCTTGTCCTCCCCTCCCCTTCCTCTTCTAAAACCTCTTTGCGTTTCTCATAATAAAGTGCAATTTTCAACGCCCTTCTTTAGCCGGTTTTTCAATATAGTTTTTTCAGTAGAGTTATATTCGATACTCATTACTGCTATTCCTCTTTATGTGTATATATTAGCAATATATCCTCCTTTACGTATAGGGCACATAATTCCCACTCCCCATGATGCCGGTATTTTAATATTTTAGTTTCCCCTCTTCTCATCTGATGTAGCAACTCCTTAAAACTTTTTTGCCCTCTATTTCCAATTTCCTTCCACATCTTAGCTTTTACTTCGTATGTACCTGCTGCTTTTTTTGTAACATTCCACATTACTGCTTCATTTCTAAACATTCTCTTCACTCGTTCGTTCCAGAGCCTGTCTCTTTTTTCTTACACATATATTCTATTTAAAATTATTTCTTGCTACACATGCTTTACATGTCGACATTGAACCATTTACACATTTTTTTCACTTTTCTTCCGTATTCTACTATGATATCCTCCAACTCTTCCATTGACCTAACTTCAACACACTTAGCCTTCTCTAGCCTGTTCTTCACATCCCTAATAGCTTCTGCGCCACTGTCCAATTTCTCACATATTTGTTTTTGCTCCGCTTCCTTATCTTTTCCCATCTGTATGTATATTTTCAGTAGTAAATGATCTGATCCTATTACTTCTTCTACTTGCATTCTCATTTCTTGCTTTGAAAAGCCCTTGATGACTACATTAATTACTGTCGATCTAAGTGGAGCAATGTATGTGTTTTTACCTTCCCAATCCCCTTCTGTGCATCCATTTTGTATTTCCTATATTTCTTCCATCACCCTTTCTTCATTATTCTACCCTATTTGTTTATTAACTTATCCTAAGAACTTCTTTTAATCATTCTACTGTTATCGCTAATTTTCTTCATTTCTCAGCGAAATTGTAAAAACAAAGTTCTGTATCTTTAATTGGCAAAGTAAAAAGTGTGTTTAATTTGTAATTAGCAATGAAATTAATATTTTATTATTTTGCTCTAAAAAGCTACCTTATCTGTTCTTATGTGTGATGGTCAATAAAGATGTTTGTCTCTAGCTTTCCTTTTCTTCTTCTTTACAAAATTTGCAAATTTGCATATAATACTTAAGTAATACTTATCAGCGTAGTTTATTGCTTAACTATTTTAAGTTCAAATACCAATTGTTGAATCGCATAAAAAATATGTTTTAGGTGAAAATATTTCTTCTACAAATTAGTGTCTCTAATTTAGAAAAAGTAAGCGGGTCGCCAAAATCCGATCCTTGAATAGGCTATATAAGAAGTACTAATTTAACACTAACTTAAAAAGCTTGAATGGAAGAAAAATCCTTAAATAATAAAAATATTATAACGATTTTTCTTGCCTATTCCATATTAATAAGTCAAATGTCAAACATGTTTTAAACATTGTGGTTTGTAGGTTTAAAATTTCTACTAACCCTACTTCTATTTTTAATTTACTGTTACTATTTAAATCTTGTAACAATACGATGAATTAAATTCTCATTTAACCCGTGGTGAAACATTTTTATATGAATTAGAGGTTAATTAAACACTTGTGTGTTTTTTGTGTGAAACAAATATTAAATATTCTTCAATTAAGTCAAACGCATGTAAGAGCAAGTATGATTTTAGTTTGCCTTTAAATTCCTTTAAAGAAAGGTGTCTAGTTTGTTCCCTTCATTTATTAAAAAAATAATTCCATAATATTTTATTCTATTTTCAAACTTTTCAAGTCGAAATTAGCAATGGAAAAGATAATTTTTATTTCTTGTCATATGACAATGGTGGCTCTGTGTTTTGAAATCATCTTGATGATATTTTATATAACATAAACAATCTAGGATTAATAAGCATGGAAACTTTAAGTTTCGATTGCGTTTGATTTGTTCTTTGTAGTCATGTGTGTAACCAATACGACAGATTACACGCAGAACACGTCTCTGAAGAAAAAGAAAACTCTTTGGCGTGTAGTAGAGTGTCCCCAAACTAGGATACCATATCACAAATGTGATTATACTACTGCAAAGTATGCTGTGTGTAGATTTGTTAATGGCACCCGAGAGACTAAATTCCGAATACAGTATAAATTTCTCGGAATAATTCCATAGATAACATTACCAGGAGAGTTCCATGAAAGAGCAGCATCTATATGCATCCCCAGAACACAGATGGATGTATTTTCATTACCATTTGTTCTTTTAGAAATTATCTGCTTTATTTTTAGAGTCATTAAGATGCAGTTTATGAGACTTAAACCAAGACTTTGCAATTTCTAATGATGCTGTATGTTCCTAAAAGCATGATTATAACGATATTTCAGTATTCAAGATTGTTGTATCATCAGCCAATAATATTTCATTCGTATTTTCAAAACAGTTAGGTAGATCATTAATGTAAATTAGGAATAAATTCGGCCCTAATATCGATCCTTGAGGAACAAAGATGTTTATTGACCAACATTAACCACCTGTTTCCTATTAGATAAATATAATACAATAAGCTTTGTACTTATATTATTAAAATTATACATTTGTAGCTTATTTATAATTCTTTCATGCGATACGCAATCGAAGGCTTTGGTGAAGTCCAGATTTTTGTTTTGTTTTCAAAACTCTTATTTATTATTTCGGAAAGATCAATCAGGGCATCCAACTTCAATCGACCCGAACGAAAACCAAACTGATTCTGAGAACTCAGGTTATTGGATTCAAAGTTTTCAATGATTTGGGTTTTTAAGATAGTTTCGACAATTTTTGAAAAATATGATAGTAATGAAATGGGTCGAAAATTATTTATATCACCTTAAAAAGTTTGAGAACATCGGGAATCGTTATAATTTTGTTAATTAAGATTGCTAATGGCTTAACCAGAATGTTTAGGCTACATTTTATTACGTCAGCATTGAATCCATAAATATCCCTTGATTCACTACATTTCAATGCATTTATTGCTTCCCGAACAGTGTGCTATCCAAATTCTTTTAAAAAAAACTGTAATTTAAAATTACTTTCAATTATTAAATATTCAGTATTTATTCTATAAATCAAAAGACACATAGAAGTTTCTGGTTGATCCAACGATCTTAGAACTAGTAAGTAAAAAAATTGATAACACTTGGTGTGTTTCACTGAAATCATTGAACAAACCAAGTGTTTATCAATTCATTTCATAGTATTTCACCAAGAAATAAGTGAGAAAATAATTATTCAAGAGATCTTAGAAAATTTGTTCAAAGTGTTAATTCTTCACAAGTAATAACTGGATGTTGAAATAATTTATAGATAAAAATTAAATAGATATGATTTTTGGATCTTAAAGGCACTCACTTTGGGGTACATTTCCATATTAAGAATTAGTTTGATAATGATAAGCGTGTAGTCGAAATTAGTCACTACAAATAAAGTTTAAAGTGGTATAGAAAAGTAAAAGTGTTTTATTATTCGTAAATAGATACGATTAAATCCTCACTTAACCCGCGGTGAAATATATTTATGTTAGAGGATTAATTAAATCCAATTTTAAATTATACCACCAGGAATTGAAATAGTGTATTATTACATGTATACCAAAACGGAAAAGACTCCTTAGAAGTCTATTACATCATATTGGATTTTTAAAGCACCGTTATACACATTAATCAATTCTCACTTCAAATTGTTAGATGACACACATCAAAAATTAAAAATCTGTCTTCTTAGATATTTACAACGACTTCGATTAAGTATGACATCGAGGTTTGCTGTTTACGTGCAATGAATTTAATCTTTTCAACATAATTGACAATTTCCTTCTATCTAGACTCCTCCAAGTTATTCGACACATTTATTTCCATTAATTTGTCCCTCAATAAGATGTTCCACAAGGATCCTCATAATTCCGCTCCTTTATAACATTTTTGTTCATGATGTATATTATCCTAATCTTCTTTATTGAAGTCCTTGTGTTTTTTCTCTATTGTATGTAAATGATACGGTACTAATAACTCGTGAACTAACCATTAATAAAGCCATTACTACACTTCAGGAGATGATCGATTCGATACAAACGTGGTATGTAAAATGGAGAATATCAATAAACTCCAACAAACTCCTCATCCCATTTCATCCTCCTCAGAATAATATTACTATAAATAATCACATAATTTTACTTTCCAAACCTGCAAGTATCTTGGTGTAACATTTGATGCAAAACTAATATTCAAAATTCATACCCAAAACTTTAAAGCAGAGATCAGGAGGAAGGCATGGCATTTTAGAATAATAACTTATCAAAATCAAGGAATTTATAAAATAAAAATAGTGGAACGCATGATCTTTTGCCCTCTTCTTGAATACCCTGCTATCCTATTTTATAATCCTCGTCCCACCGTGAAAGATTACAAACAATATGAAGTGTAAAATTGGTCATCGTTGGTCCTTATGGTAAAATTTGCAAGTATCTGAACGAACAGCTCTTCGCATTCTCACTAAAATTTGACATCCACTAAACCCTATACACAATCCATCAAATTTAATCTTATATCAATTATATGTCATATATATCTGTCATGCTAACATAAACAGCCTAAAAGTCTCCCCTAAAAAGAGGACAAAAAAGTAAATGCAAAGTATTTAAAGAAGAATACAGATTTCCAAGAGGATATTTGCACCCTCAGCATCATGGACAAAAACAAGGGTTGGAGTGGAAGAACGTAGCAGCTGCATGAACTCCGCCCAGCTTCATTCATCCAAAATTTTTGTACGGTTTGTTATATTTTTGTGTATATTCATATATGTTTCTTTTTTTGTTTGAAAAAAAGCTAAAGACTAATAAACCCAAACCTAAACCTAACAGAAATAAGGGAGAATTTGAAGAACGTTTAAAACATCTATTCATAAAATCAATATAACCATCATCAACTTCATTTCTCGTAATCCTCTGATAATTCCGAAGACAATACACCCTAAAATCACCATTCATCAATCAATTTCATCCACTCATAATGACATTAGCGATTATGACTTTTGAACAACAGAAGAGAGTTCTATTCGTTAGACATTAGTAATCACGATGTTTGTAAGACAATTAAATTCAGGCTAAAAGATAAATAAAACCATTTGATTCTTTTGAAAATTAATTTTGAAAATTCAAATAATATTTGTGATAATAAATAAAATAAATAAATAATTGTGGAGGCTTTCACTTCTTTCTTTCTTTCACAATTAATTTGGTTGATTGGTGATATCAAGTTAATTATTTTATTAATTTTGAATGATCAAAATCGTCCACAATTACTTATTAATTTTAAAAGATATTTGTTGTTATCACTAATATTATAGTGGAATTTAATCTGAGAGAGCAATAATCCTAATCTTATTTTTAATAGCCACAGCTATAAAATTTTTGGAACGAATCAAACATCCAATTGCGTAAATTTCCACACTCTTACAGCAATAAACAGTTGTATTTTCGATCTAGAACGAGCTCGACGATAACTTTTTAGAATAAGTAGTGTGCAAAACGTTGATGCTTTATAAATAACATTTTTTTTTTGAGTTAAAACTCTCAAAACTGGGTTATTACTTTGGTTTTGGGTTTTCCCTAAAAATAGTTCGAAATTCAAATTTGAATGACAAAATTATTTAATTAAACAGTAATCATAATATATTATCTAATTCCAGAAACAAATAATATAATACGATACAATTTAATTAATCTTCTAATTAAATAATCTAGTAATAATAATTATTTGTCTTAAATCTTAAAGGCATTCACTTCGTGGTACATTTCGATATTAAGAATAAAGAAAACACTGCGAAATAATGTTTAATGTAGTATAAAAAAGTAAAAGTGTTTAGTTATTCTTAATACTAATTTTTATTTTTCAATATTAACAATATGATAATATAAAAGAAAACTTAATACTAGAATGCATTACTTTTTGACAGAGATTCGTGTTACAATTTTAAAACAAAATAAAAAGTTGCTGAAATAACTGTAATATTACATTTTCAAATATACATTAAAATTTTATTATATAATTTTAGAAAAAAATTGTTTTGGTTTAAAGTTATAAATAAAACTGTTTTTTCTAAAGCACTTGTGTAAGTTTATTTTTATTTTGGCCTGGGTAGCTTAATTTCTTTAATTTTAGAAAAGAACACTTTAATAACTTAGTTATTAATAAATCGTTCTTACGAAGATCAGTTTTCAAAACAATTCACATTTTCAGCTTTCCTTTATTTTAGAGTGGATATGTTAATTCTATATAAAATAATTTTAGCAAGTATCAATCTAAAATTTAAAATATAGTTATAATTACGACACAAAGCAGTTTTTAATTGATGGACATATTAATTTCTTATAGTTTCAAAAATCAAGTCTTCACTATTATTATTTTTTTTCAACTGGACCTATTAATATTACATGAATTAAGAATTTAAGATAAATCTTCTTTAAGATATCAATATTAAGCAGTTTCTAAATATTCAGGACTTTTTCTTTAATGATTTTCTCATTTACCACTTGATGAAACAATGTAACCTTCATTAGGACTTTTATGTAATTTTAGAAAAAAATCAAAATAAAACCTAAAAACTTTAATTAAAAGAGTTTTTAATAGTTTAGCATTAAATAGGTTAATTTAGGGCTTTTCTCTGTTGCAACAAAGTAACCGACCGGATTTGTTGTCGTCGCATGTTTAATTTTGAAACAATTTCTGCGGCGTCCTGACGCAGGAAATCTAATACGGACGCACTAAAAATAGCACTTTCCGCACGCCTCGGGCGTATCCCCGCCCTTACGGTCCTGTTACGCAATTTCGCGAATTTCGCAAAACCAAAAAAAAATACTAAAAATATTAAGGAACCAGATCGGGTTACCTTTTGGATGACTAGGGGTGCGGCGAAGTCGACTCCACCCTGCAGCCTGAAGCCGAGGTTCGGGGAGTCGCCCTTGCTCAGGTTTATGGTCATCATTTGGGCCATCCTGGTCGCTTGTTCAGGTTCGCACGTTCGAAATTATTACTTTTTTTGGAAAATCAAAAAATTGGGGAAAAGTCCACTCCGGAATTTTCTTGGTCGGGCGGGATGAATTTTGGCACTCTCACGCACTGCACACACACGCGGTCCGTTTTTTTGCGGCGCGCAAATTGGTTTGGTTCGTTGTTGTAAATGAGTGTGTTTCGGTCGGGCTGAAGCGGCTTGCTTCTGGTCCGCCGCTGGTGATGACGGCGGTGGTGGTGGGGACGGAGGACTCGTGCCCAGTATTAATAACATGGGAAAAATTTGAAGCGCGCCCGCGAATCATAATTACCATAATATCGGTGTATTTTCGGATATTGGGGAATTAATTGGACGTTCGGTGCGCCAGCAGGAATTAAAAGCGAAACCGGCTTGTTCAACAGCAGTAATGATACGAAAACGGGTATTGTTTCGCTTTGCATTATCACCAAACGACCTCAAGGTCTTTTGTGTGTATTAGTTGGGCGATCAGCATATTTTTGAATTCGAAATGATTTGTTACCAAAAAAAAACATGCAAACCAAGTATTTTTTTCCGCATTTACTTCGTACGATTAAGTACTCTAATAAATCAATAAATGTCTCAAATATTCTTATATACTTCAAACTCTTCCTTTTTGTAACCAATTTTTGAAATGACCTCAGAATAATGTCAAAATGATTTAAATAATGTCACCAAATCCCATCTTACATTCGCAAACAAAATATTTGTGGCAGTAAAATAGTATCAGCAAGATCAGAAATTAAACTAGAATGAATGAATCCTTGTTTATATCCACCATTCCTCCTCTATTGAAGATACAATCCTCATAAAAGTCTTTTTATACGACCAGATTGTCATAATGGGAGATTTCAATAATAATAAACAATAAATTAATTTCCACTCACTACCCTTCTCTCAAATATTTAAACATCCCACCTTGAAGGCAGAGCTTCAGCAGCCCTATTTTTAGATGTCCAGAAAGCTTTTGACTCTGTCTGGCATCAAGGCCTATTATACAAGTGCCACCTTCTTGGGGAGGGATATCCCCAAATCTTTTTCATTATTAAACAATTCCTCTCTAATAGATCCATAAAAGTCAAAATCCATAATTTATTCTCCTCTTCCTTTACTCCCGAACATGTACTCCCTCAAGGCTCTCCCCTGTCGCCTCTGTTATATAACATTTTTTGTGCTGATGTCTACAACCCTGATCCTCACTAATTGAATCCATCCAAATACCTCCTGCAATTTGCAGACGACACTGCCCTAATCACTCATGCTCCCACACTACCAAAAGCCCTTCAATTCCTCCAAGAGCTTATTGACTCCCTTTAAAGGTGGTTTGCAAATTTGGCGCATTAAAATCAATCCCCACAAATCCCAGCCCCTAATTCTCTATCATCGCACCAATAACTCACCTTACAAAATCCATATTTCCCAAACTATGATCCCTCCCACAGCTTCAATTAAAAATTCAATTTTAAAAAACATGCAGCCATAATAAAAGGTAAAATTACTAGAGCAAAATGCTTTATAAGTTTAACGTATAAAAACAGTGGTATAAACACAAGAACAGCTGTTAAAATATATAAAATGATCTGCCGTTCACTACTTGACTATGGTTGTGCCCTCTATACCAATCCCAGCAATCCAACCTCCCGCAATATTGAAGTTAGCGAGGGTGAATCCCTCCGTACCCTAACCAAACTCCGGCATCCTCTTAATCCTTTACACAATCCATCTAATCAGCTCCTCTATGATACCACTTTAGTTATCCCTGTCCTAGAACGCCTTCGATTCCTATCAGAAAAATTCTCCAAAAATCCTTTCAACTTCCATATATTATCCCAATATTGTCTTCCCAGAAACCCTAATATAAACCCTAAATTTATAAATCCCAATTCAACCATATTCAATTTCATTTCATCATTTCATCCTTTTACGCATTAACGACTGACGCCATATGCACAAAACAATTTAAGAATTTTGTTTTGTTTCGTCGGGACCGTTCGATTCTCACTAGCGATAAATCTCGGGGCGGTGGTGTCCTTATTGCTGTTCGTGATTCCATTAGTTCTTATGAAATATCATTACAGGAAAGATCTGTTGAACAATTATTTATTTTGTTAAAAGTGGGTTCTTCTAGAGTGGTTATTGGTGAAGTTTATATACCTCCTAACATTAATTTGGATAAATATATAAAACAGACTGAGACAGTTGAATATTTAGTACTTTCTCATTCGGATTGTGAATTTATAATATTTGCAGATTATAATTTACCTAACGTTACGTGGAATGAGGGTTGTTATACATCTACAGATAATAATATATTTGCTAATACAATTATTAAGTCCTTCTCATACTTAAATTTATTTCAAATTAACTCCTTTCCTAATAGTAGAGGTTCCTTCTTGGACCTTTGCTTTTCTACCATGCACAATATATCAATGAAATTAGCAAGTGATAATATCTGCTACAATTCCATTCATCACTATGGGTATGAACTTTATATTTGTGTAAATTCTACAGAGTCTAATTTAAGCTTCACTGAAGTAGTTTTGATTTTTCAAAGTGTAATTATAATACCATTAATAACTACCTATCGAATGTTGATTGGAATCAATTATTTGAGAGTGATGATATTAATGTAATGGTAATTTCTTTTTATAATATATTGAATAATGCAATTGCGATGCATGTTCCATTCAAACAAATTAGGTCAACCAGTTACCCTAAGTGGTATGTCAAGAATTTAATTTCACTAATTAAGAACAAAAAAATGGCTCACGCGAAATATAAAAACAGCGGTGATAAAAAAGACTACACCATTTTTTGTAATCTTCTAAAACAATACTCGTTGTTAAGTAAAGAACTATACGATTATTACTGTGATCATGTTCAATGTAATATCAAAAACAATCCCTCACTTGTTTTTAAATTTATTAGTGATAAGAAAAATGAGTCGGGTGTACCTTCTTCAAAGACCTTTAGAGGTAATACTTTATCAAATGGTACCGATATTGTAAACGCTTTCAGTGAATTATTTTCGGAGGCCTACACCAATGTGGTTCCTGGTAATGTTTACAGTTAGTTGTTTCTTTACAAGATGTATATGCAGAATTGGTATCATTTCATAACAATTTCATTGTAGGCCCTGATGGAATCCCTGGACACTTTCTGGCAAATTGTGTATGTTCACTGTCTAATCCGATTCACACTATATTTCAATCATCAATTAATAGTTCTTGTTTTCCAGATATCTGGAAGAAACGCTATATTAAACCTATATTTAAAAGTGGTGATCGTAAAGACATTGAAAATCATCTGGGTGTTTCTTTGCAGTCGATTTTACCTAAAGTTTTGGATAAATTACTGTCTCGTCAGCTAGCATGGATGTCCAAAAATGTAATTAATATTCAGCAACATGGTTTTATGGAGAGTAAATCTACAAAAACTAATTTATTAGAATTTGAAACCTTCTTATTGAATGCTTTTAATGGACACAGACAAGTTGACACTATTTATACAGACTTTGGTAAATTCTTCGATCGTGTTCAACATAATTTATTATCTAGAAAACTTGAATGCTTGGGATTCTCTAAACAAATAGTGAATTGGGTTACTAGTTTCTTATCAAACCGATTTCAAGTTGTTAAGATAAAAAATTATCAATCGTGCGTTATTAAGATGTCTTCTGTGGTTCCGCAAGGCTCGCATATTGGTCCAAATTTGTTCATTATTTTTATTAATGATATTAGTGAGAACTTGAATTATTCAAAATGTTTATTATTCGCGGATGATTTAAAGCTGTTCCATGCTGTTGATGATATTTCAGATTGCCATAAAATCCAATCCGATTTAGATAACCTATCCTCTTGGTGTAGAAAAAAATGTCTTGATCTAAATATGAACAAATGTAAAGTTATTACCTTTAGTAGGCGTCATAATTTGATTATGCATACTTATAAGATTAACAACATAATATTGGAAAGAGTTGAATGTATTAAAGATCTAGGCGTCTATTTTGATAATAAACTAACATTTTCTGACCATATTGAAAGCATTACTAAAAAGGCGTTCAAATTAATGGGTTTTTAATTTCGTAATTGTATTAAGTTTAGTTTTGCTACTATACAAATTTTGTATTATAGTCTAGTCAGGTCTAATGTCGAGTATGCGTCGGTTATTTGGTCGCCATATTATACAGTATACAAAGAACAAATAGAGCGCGTGCAAAAGCGATTTATTTCTTATGTAGTTTTTAAATTTAATTACCAGTTTAATTTCAGTTCTTTTAATTATGATGTTGTTTGTTGCAGACTTAATGTTGAGTCGTTAGAAGTCCGTAGAATTAAATTAGACTTATTTATGTTTTTCAAAATTGTATCAGGTTTAGTTACTTGTGAAATAATTCGATTTATTAATTTTCATATTTCTACATCATTCAGATCTCGAAACCACTTTTCAGATTGAACGCTGCAACTAATAATTATAGTTTCAATAATCCTATTCAAAGACTAATGAGATGTGCAAACATCCTCAAAGCTGATCCTAATTTTCATTTATTTGTAAAGTCTTTAAATAGGTTTAAAAGAAATCTATTTAGAGTTAATTTAAGTGATTTATGTCATTGAATGTTTGATTTAGTTTATATTAGTTATTAGATTTAGGTTGTGATAGATTTAAAAATGTAAGTTATTTGTATAAAAGGTGCTACCGTTAACTAAATAAATAAATAAATAAATATTAGGACGAATAAATAAAATTGAGAAAATATAGAAAAGTCGACTGTATAGATAGTACAGGATCCCAATTCAAAATAAAAAATAACGGACGATAAATCAATAGCTAATGCTTTCGCAGCACATTTGGACAATAGTTCCGCTATGATAGTGATCAAAACACAGAATAACAAATAGAAGTCGCAAGGTATAGTACACAGGACACTAGATTCAAGACAAAAAACCAGTAGACAGGAGACAGAATATTAAAAAAAACAATCGTTTTTTCATTATTCGTTTATTCGTTCATTTAAAAGACTAATATTACTCAAAACTCGAGAAACTTTAATAAAAAAAAGTCAGGAATCTTACGAGAAAATGTATAATTTCAGGAAATAATTCTAAAATCTTAAAAAAAAATCTTGTATAGAAAGTGTTTTCAAATTCTATATCCATCAAAAGACTTCACAATATTGCTGAAAAATTTTAGAACCTTCACAAAAAACTGGAAAATAATTTCTGAAAAATTCTAGAAACCTGGAAATTTGTTTGTACTCAAAAAATATCACAATATTTAAAGTAGCCTTGAAGTGATTTGAAGAAGAAATTGATATAGTGTTGTAGGAGGGTCTTATAAATATTTTTACATTTCACATAAAAACAAATTAAATACAGCAAAATATAATAGAAAATTATAGAAATCTGGAATCTGAATCTTAGATAAAAAATTTCTTGAAAAACAAAATATATAAAATCAAATGTTACCCAATTAAAAACTATTATAACTTATACAATATTTATTACAAATTATAATTCCATGAAAAATTAAATTTTAAAAATTTATAAAATTAAAATTGATAAATTGATAAGAACAGTAGATTACATTTTGAAAAAAGAAAAACCCGTTGATTTTTCAAATAGTTTCAACTATGTAAAAATAAATATCTAAAAAAAATCGTGCAAAAACTTAAAATGTTACCAGAAACCAATTGAAAAGCTGGTAAAACTAAAAATCAATTAAAAATAAAAATACAAAGAAACAGATAAAACAAGAGGGTACAAAAATTTTAAAAATCCGAATTATAAAAAACTTCTTAGGTAAAAAAAATTAAAAACTATTGATAATTTATAAAAAATATAGTTTTTAATATATTTAAACGAAAAATTACCTAAAAAAATGATTTAATAATTTCTATAAAATTAATCAATATTAAAAAACTAATTCTAATAAAGGAAGATTGAAATATGCAAATAAAATCAAACAGAAAAGTTAGTAAAACCAAAAAAAAACTATTGAACAGTTGATATGAAGAAACAATTGAAAACAGTATAAAATTCTAACAAAAATGTATAAATAAGTAAAAAAATTAAATGCTTATTTAAAAAACAGTCGAAATTTTGTGAAAAAATCATTTATTTTTTTAAAACAATTGAAAAAATATCCAAAATAATTAAAAATTTGTTCAAAGCAATTGAATATTTCGTATAAAAATTATTGAAAATTTTCGTAAAAATTATAGTAAAATTAAAAAAAACAAACACTCAGAAAGTTAGTAGAACCAAAAGAACTATTAAACATTTGTTATGGAGTACCAATTAAAACCTATTAAACAAAACAAAATCCTAATACAATTTTTTTTTTTTAAATAAGGTTTTTTGAAAGAACAGTTGAAATTAGTTCCTAGCAACGGATTTCTAAAGCATTCTCAAAGAGTAAAAACCATGTCAACCAATTAATTTTGATAATAATTAGCTATTTTTGTCAATAAAAGTTAATATTAATGACTATACAAAAACTATAATTAGAAATAGCGGCTGCTACTAACTAGTTTCTAAAACTATTTAAGCATATATACTTTTCCCAGACCATAACCAAGGAGTGGAAGTAGGGTATTATTATATGTATTCCCAAATCTGGCCAAGGAGAATTAGGTATGTCAAGCTATCGCCCAATTACTCTGATTCCAGTATTAGTAAAACATTTGCATTCGTAGTAAAAAAAAAAACTAACCTCTATATATTTCATCCCTCCTTGCCAATTTGGTAATCAATACTTACCTCAAACTGCCAAACAGCACACCTCGAACGCTAGAAATCCACCTCATCTTCTTAACCTAATTGACAACTATTTATACAACATACTCCTACAAGTTAAAATCCATAATACCCTACTATGTGCTTTTGTTCCTCAACAAGGTGTTCCTCAACTCTCTTCTATCACCAATCATTTACAATAATTATGTCCATGACATTTGTAACCCTAATACACATTACCTAAATCCTTCAGTCTAACTGCTTCTGGACACAGGTGGTATAAATGACAAATTACAAGTGTTTTGTACCTACTGAAATTTTTCAAAGAGATGTATGTATATTACGTCAACCTGGTCGTTAATGAGGGAAATTCCCGTATATATTTCAAGGGCTTCCAGTAAATCCAATTATTTTTTAACGTAAAATGTGCATGGTAGAGTTGTTTTCGTATTATTGTATGATATTTTCCTTATAGCTGCCATTATTCTGGAGTTTCTCTTAGTTAATAGGTGTTTATCCCGTTTTAGATTGTTTTGTATTTTTAGTCCTAGCTAATCTACTTCTGTGAATGGTTTTATTTTTGTTCCTTTGATTTCAATGTTTATGTCTGTTTCTTGCTTACTGACATGTTGACATTAATCAAATTTTACAAATTTTGAGCAGAATGCTGAAATATAAAATAAAATAAATACCTTCAGTTATAGAAAGGACTCCAAGAATGTATAATTTTACTAAGTCAAAGAAATTCTGGAATAAATCCGAACCTGATGGAATGGTTTGACTGGAAGAACATTTTGAGGAATAAAGTCCAAATTTACATGTTTTTTTTGTTTCTTTTTCAAGGTGACCAGAATAAAAAAGAGATGTTTATAGTTTTACATAAAAGACTTCTCCATTTTCAAATATTTATCAGAATTTTTTTTCTATATATATTTTCTTCTAGATTCTACGGATTTTTCTAAAGGGTTATTCAAATTTGCAGCCCTTTTCTGCTTTCTTGAGCTTTTTGCAGTTCTCGGATTTTTTAATATTTCTAAGTTTAGATTTTTAGAGTTTTGCAGAGAAATCTTCTCAATTTTTGATATTTTTCTTACCATTTCTTGTTTCTTTTCTTTAAAGCAATAATTATTTTCAAGGTTACTAGAATATAAAAAAAATTGGATTCCCATAGTTTTACATAAAATTTTTCTCCTTTTTCAAATATTTTCGAGATTTTTTTTTTCCAAACTTTTCAAAGCTTCTCTTTAGAGGGTTCTCGACATTTTCAAAGTTTATTTTTTTCTGTCTTGAGTTTTTAAAAAGTTCTAGAATTTTTTAATATTTATACTTCTAGATTTTTAGAATTTTGCAGAAAAATTTTCTCAGTTTTCAAGATCTTATTACCATTTCCTGTTTTAATATGTATGTATATAACTATTATAAAATAAAAAAAATATAGATTTTTATAGTTTTACATCAAATTCTTCCCCGCTTTCAAATATTTCTTTGAATTTCTTTTTCATATTTCTAAAAGATTCTACGAGTTTTTAAAGGACTTCTACAAATTTGCAATTTTTATTTTTATTTTTTGGTTTCTTGCGTTTTTTTAGGGTTTAAGAATTTTATAGTATTTCTACTTAGACTTTTACAGAAAAATCTTCACAATTTTCGAGATTTTTTTCACCATTCCTTGATTTTTTATTTATAGTATATAAATCTAGCTTTTTAAAAGCAAATTTTTTTTTAAGATAACCAGAACAGAAAAAATTCTAAAATTTTATAGTTTTTCATCAAATTCTTCTAGATTTTTAAATATTTTCCTGAAATTTCTTTTTCATATTTCTAAAAGATTCTACGGGTTTTTTTAAAGGGTTCTACAAATTTGCAGTTCTTTTTTTCTAGTATTTCTACTTCTAGTTTTTTAAAGTTTTACAGAAAAATCTTCACAATTTTCGAGTTTTTGCTTACCATTTCTTAATTTTTTATTTATGGTATATAAATCTAGCTTTTTAAAAAGCAAGATTTGTTCAAGGTAACCATTATAGAAAAAGTCTAGATTTTCATAGTTTTACATTAAATTCTTCTCAATTTTCAAATATTTTCCTAAAATTTCTTTTTCATATTTCTAAAAGATTATTTGGTTTTTTTAAGGGTTCTACATATTTCCAGATCTTTTTATGGTTTGTGGATTTTTTTCGGGGTTTTAGAATTTTCTAGTATTTATATCTACTTCTAGTTTTTTTGAGTTTTACAGAAACATCTTCACAATTTTCAAGATTTTTCTTAGCATTTCTTGATTTTTTATATATTGTATGATAGCTTTTCTACAGTTTTTTTAAATTTTCTGTTTCTTGAGAAATTTAAAAAAATTCTTAATCTAAAAAAAAATCATTCTTCGTAAACTGCATTTGGTGTGACTGATGACACAGTTGTAGATAAAATACATAAACATATCGAAATAACCAATCACGTGCTCACTATCTTTGGTATATGAGACAGCGTTTCGTACTTAAAGAAAAAAATTGAATATTGAGTAACGAAAACGTGCCCAATTGCAAATATTGGTAATTGGAACGGGTTCAATTAACGGAACGTTATCGCTATTCAAATATTCGCGATTATCAGCAGAGTAAATATAAACAAGCCGACGTACACGCTTTCAAACTTTGCATTTACTTATCTGTCGAATGTTTCCATCGATCGAATATTATCTATCGGTTCTAGAATATTATTCATTACATTGTTCCACATTTTAATTACAAAGTTGAAATTCCAAAGTTTAACCCTGATTGTAATTATATATGCATTTCCTTACGATACCCTGGTGAGATTCAAAATATATCAAAACTGGTCTATGGATGTTATTAACAGCGAAATAGTGATCTAATGTAATTATTTTTAGATGATTAATATAACTATGTTGAAACTTTATTTGTATTATCATTAGAACAAATATAGTTAATAAAAGAACTGCACACGTCACATGAGAAAAACAACAACATCCGTTGGCCCGAGATGAGAATAAACTAACCACAAACTTCAAGGTGAGGAAGAAGGAAAGTAGACAATAAAATATTTATATTTACATTATGTAAATTATTGTAAATTTTCTTAAATAAAAATGCACGAAAGAAGCTTAGAATTATTTAAACTTCTTCATTCTAACTAAAACTGACTAGATTTATCTTCAATCAATTTTCTGGGCAGATTTATATATTTTCTTAAATTCAAAATTTTATTAACCAAAATTTCCTTTTCTTATTAATAATATTTACGTACGTATACATCTTAAATTAAAATGAGTCATATATAGAGTGCATATCATAAACAAATAATTTCGAGCACAATTTGAATAATGTGTTCCACTTAACACCTAATGCAAATAAACCGTTTATTAACATTCCATTAACCTTCGCAAACTGCCCATTAAAATGTAACATGCAAATTTTCTCTCGGCGACTATAAATATTTCATCCGGCGATTGTTATTTTAAAACCGACGCCCGGTATAAACAAAACGTTTTAACCTTTTTTTTTTTTCTTTGAGGGGGCCGGCAACCCACGCGCGATACCCGCGGTACGACGGACGACGGGTTCCAGTGGTACGCGCCGCCCGCCGCCGCCGCCGCTGCGATTCGCAAATGTCCGATCCACTGAATCACCTCGACGTCTATTTATAAAAAGACATTTCGCAACGAATCGCTGATATCTGAATCGGAACACGTACGAAATTTTTATTATTAAACTTAGAACTGGGCCACAGGACGACGTCGAGATTCTAGACAGCTCAACGCTGAATTTTTGCGCGCGTAATTAATGCAATTAAGAGGAAAGTGTTTTATAATTAAATCTGCAGTCAATTATAATTAAGATAGTTTTAAATAAGTGAAGGATGCTATTAGTGTTTTACAAGATTTTGATTTCTAGATATATCACAAAAATGTCTTCAACGAATCGAATTTATTAATCTCTAGGCATTTTTGTTTTAAAAGAAATGTATTAATACTGTTTTGATTAATTTTTTTCTCTTATTACGTTACCTTCTTTTGTCTTCTATATTCGTCATATTATATTTTTTCTTCTTTCTCAGTATTACCCGTGTGAAAGCGAGATCCTGTGTTTCCTAAGTTATGGAAATTCTTCTCCAGTCTTAAAAGCCGTCTAATAAAGCTGTGGCCCACTGCCCTTATAACACTATACTTACCTAACTATCCCTTCTTTCCCCTTCCTTCTATACTTACCTTTTACCTTGCTCAGCTGTCGTGTCTTTACCAAAAGCTTGCACTAAAAATTACGATGTTCTACTCTGAACTGAACTGGCTGAAAAGCCACCAGGCAGGTTATACCTTAAACTTGCTACTGTACTTGGTTATGTCACGCAGACAATAAGCGAAAGAGGGAGAACAGAATAAAATAACTCTTCAAACTAAAGTGGAACAGCGGTTGCCGAAGGCTGCATTGCTAAGGGGAGCTTAGTTTTAGTATGCGAACTGCGGATACCAGGCAACCTTCAGTTTTAATTAGCCCCATTATGGCATGTGGGCCTCTGCTGCAGGTGACCGTTTTTTTACCTAGCTTTTCGTGAGACTAAACAAGAACCAGGAAAGCAAAAATAAGGGCTTGCCCCTCTCAAAGACAAAACAACGACTAGGGAGACCAAAAAGGAGAAAGCACTCCTAGCCAGCAATGGAGACGAGGCTGGGCGCCTGAAGAACTGACCTGCAGACCTTCAGTCCAACCGTGAAGAAGAGGTTTAAATACCTCATCGGCAAAGGCATGATGCGACAAGAGGCAGCACAAAAGGCCTTACAGCCTTATGGTCCAGCGCGAAAGCAAAAGACCGAAAAACGTATCCGATCGGACGACAGCTCAACCGTGTTAAAGAGACTGCACAGACCCCCAAGAAAGGCAAACCAAAACTCGAGTGGTTTCACAGAGGGAAAACAAAAACCCTGAAAAAAGACATCATACAGTTAGGGTGTTCAAGGACTGAAGGTTGATATTATGGCACAGGACTATCATGCTACTCTCCTATCAGGGGTACATACACTGGAGTGTATCATGGACTTAGTAATAGCAACGGGGAATGAGGAAAATTCCAAATACCTCGGACTGCACAAGCGCCCTGGGTGGATCCGGATCACCTACAGAATACGAAGCTACGTGGCTGAAGTTACATCAGTCCGAGATCGCCCTTTGAGAGGGTGCAGTAGTAGGATACTTTGCCGGTAGTCAGGGGTACAGGGACGACGGGATCCTGCAACTGATGGATGTCCAGAATGGGTGCTATGCCTGAAACTAGAGGGTCATACGAAGGATGACCGCTGAATCCACCCAAGAGGTCACCTTATCAGTGGATACTACGTCCATGGACAAGCTAAAAGAATGTAACTACCTCGTTAGATACCGTTACGGCGAGGTACAGCTTCGCACAAAAAGTGAAGCAGGGCAAGCCCGCTAAAGGGACAGGAACCTGAAGCTCCAAAGAAAGTCCGGAAACAGCAATGCATTCGGAGGGTAATCCACCGCTCCAAACCGTAATTAGTTCCTGGGGCCAACAAGCCTCCAGATATCAAGAAGGCTTCAAGTAACTGCTCGACCAAGAGATCATGATGCGCGTCCAAGGGGCATTCTAAGGCCCATAAATAAAAAGACAGTGGGAGCGCCTCCAAATCAACCAGCAGCACTCAAAGGCAGCATCAAGTGCCTTAGGTAGCAGGCTGGGCCCCCAAGTGTGGCTTATTTAAGAGTCCTGGGTTCATGAAGAAGCGATTAAGCGACTTCAGAGCCCATCGTACCATCTGGTATGTACATGTCAATAAAATCCAATTCACTAAAATCACGTGGATTGGTGGCTACAATACATGAACCAACAAGAGTTACTACAACTACTGCAAGTTATACTGAATACAGTTCGTATAATGTAAACTGCAGTATTAGTGATAATCATTGTCCCTTAAAAAATAAAAAGAAGATACATATATTAAATATAAGTAATTTTACAATAATATATTAAAATCTTTTATTATCGAAGAAAATAACCTGAAAATTTAGCAATAGAATTGCAAACAAAAAACAATATGAGACATAATAAATACAAATACCGGCAGAAAAAAATTCGTACAAATCAAGGAACATCTAACAGCTGAAGACTTCAATAACTTTTTCATAAATGTCGAGTACAAATACATATCAAACACATCTCTCAACTATACATGTGAAACATCACTCTTTCTACTGTGACATCAAATGATATTTAACACTATATTGGATCTCTAAAATCCTCAAAAACTATGAACACATTTGGAATACATAATCAATTAATTAAACTTGCATGTCCATATATAAAAGATATTTTATGCATTATTATAAACACTATGTTCCAAACGTGCGTATTTCCAGATCTCATGAAAACTACCAAAGTACTACCCACTCATAAGAAAGGTTCAACCGCATCACTAAATAAATATCGACCAATTTCGATTTTGCCCATACTATCAAAAGTTTTTAAATTTGCTTTCTTAGAGAAAATATCTAAATATTTTTAAATTAATGGGTCACATTCGGCCTGAGCAACATGATTTCATCAAAAACACAAATACAATAGGTGCGATAAATAATTTGCTTAATCTTGTGGCCACAGCTCTGGCAAATAAAGAAAATGGTGGAGTTAGCCTTTGCGACCTATATAAGGCTTTCACACTATCACATTCAATACTGCTGGATAAGTTGCAATACTACGGTATCAGAGGTGTAACATTGGAACTTATCACCTTCTACTTATTAAATAGGAAGCAATACGTCTACTACAATGGCTTAATGAGCTCGCTTAAAGTTATTTGGGAGGCGTTCCACAGGGGAGCATAGTAGGCTCTTTTCTCTTTATAATAAACGTCAATGATTTACCCTACACTATACCAACCTATATTGTCCAATATGCAGGCGACACGGCAGTAATAGTTACGGATGTTGGAATGACAAATTTGACACTGAAATGTGGAGAAGACAAATTATTGGTTCACAAGCAGCGAACATACACTCAATATTGCGAAGACAATACAATTAATTATCTCAACTCATAAAGATATTAATCCAAGCGAGGCAACCTATCTAGGGGTAAAATTGGACAGCAGACTAGCATGGAAACCATATTGACCATTTGGTAACAAAAGTATCTACGGTGGTTTACACAATAAGGAGAATACAGAAAATTCTAAATATAGACACTGCTATTCAAACATACCACGCTCTATTTCATTCAGTACTGACTTATATCATAGAACTTTGGGGTGGTTCTTGCCATGCAACTGATGTATTTTTAATGCAGAAAAAAGCAATCCGTGCGATTGCTGATGTTATTCAGACAACTAGTTGTGTACAACTATTTATTAATTTCAAAATACATACCCTTTTTTCAGCATATGTATACAAAGTACTGGTAACAGCAAGAAAGAATTTTATTCAACAACCAAGAGCTCATTTATATCCATTGAGGTACCCCGAAATAATGTATATCTACCACAATATATTAAAAATGACCGACTTCATGAAAAAGACGGTATGGCTTTTCAACGTACTACCAAATCATCTACAGGAACTTCCCATATCCAAGTTTAAAAAACAAATAAAATTTTCAACTTCAGAACACTGAAGAGGACCTAGTGGCAGCGATTGTCGATATTCCGACGGGAAATGACAAGAGACAAATTTTAATTACCTTGGCCAACTTTTCCGGCGTCAAACCCACCAGCAGAAGCAGTGAAGGACCTCATGAACTGGTGCCATAGACATGAAAAACAACTTGCTTATCAAGGGCTGCGACGCTACTGCCCATCATAGAGTATAGGGCAGCTCAGATATAAATAATAGGAGCAAGTACCTTCATAATTATGTATGTGCTAACGGTTTAGACATATTTAGTTTTCCGTGTACTTCCAGAGCCCTATATGTCGGACTGGACCTGGCTTTATACCGTGTTCTTCGATACCGCGCCATTGTTTCGGTCGCAATAGTACCGAACTTCGGTGTTCGCCGAAACTGGCCCGTCCTGTTGTTCTGCACTGGCAGCTGCACATCTTGGAAAATTATCTCATTTGGAATTTTTCAATAATGCGAAATGTGTGCAGATTATTTAGAAGACCAATGGGTAGCTCATAAAATGGATACAAATATAATTACGCATTTGTTAAGATGTTCAGGTAAACTGACCACCGGTAACAAAGATAAGGGCGTTAGAGAATAAGGAGAGAAGCGAAAGACTTCTGTAATAATGGCGAAATAGGAAAATTCTTGATGCAGGTGATGGAAGTGAACTTTGAGGTAAATGATAGCTTCAGCGTCCGCCCTGAGGGAATATAACTGTGGTAAAGAGTGAGAGAGAAAAAAAAAATATATATATATATATATGACGATCAGTAAAAAAATGGAGAAAGGTGTAAAAGAACATAAGAGAGAAAATAAAAAAGGAATGGATAATGGATGCACGGCGAGGGTAAGGTATCAGAAACTGAATAGATTGAAAGATGTGAAGATGGTGCATTAACATGGAGGATCTGATAGAAGATGCAATTCACGACTACAGGCGGAGAAGAAAGAGAGGATACGGGGGCTGTTGGATGGAGGAGGTTATAACGATAGGAGTTTATGAAAGAGAGATAAGAAATAATGGGACGACAGGGAGAGCGAAGGGAATCAGATTAGTTTTAATTAATAAAGGGGGGGGGCGGTTGAGAGGACAGGAAAGGCAGCGGACAAATATAGGAGTGGTGTACGTAAAACATAATTGGAGGGAGATAAGAAAAGAAGATGGGCGAGAGAGGAAGGAGTGCTGTGGAGAGAGACTTCATGTGAGGTTAAGAGAATTAGGAGGATTAATAAAGAGGGTAAGGTCTCAAAATAAATATGTGTATGTAGATGGCGGAAGGATGAAAGATATTGGGTTCGGAGGTTAATATAAGTAGGGCTGAATGGAGGATCGGTGATAGGTTACATGGCGTTGAAGGGGTGTGGTAGTAGAGAACTGAAAAAGATATAAATGGGATGCAAGGGGGAGTTATGAACAGGAGAGAGGAAAGAAAAGAGCATGTTAATGCGAAATTATACATTTATATTTCGAACAATTTGCATTATTTTAAAACGTGATTTTAGTGTTTTCTTGTGCATTACGGACATGACCGAAGGGTAATAAACCATTGTACAATTTTCTGTATTTCTATTCATCGTGTTAAATTCGTGCTCAATTGGGGGCTATAAGGGCTAATCCGTGCACGACGGCTTATAAGTTTATAAGTACACCGTCTTAAGTAACTCTCCGTTTTTGTGTTGTGTTATTGCGTTAGTTATCTAAGCTACAACCGTACTTAAACAAACAATTCTACCAGAACTCTTTGTGTATTTTTTCGTGAAAATCATCAACATGGCAGTGATTGTTAAAAAGCTACAGTGTCAAAAGCAAAACATCATCAGTGAAAAAGACACACTCCAGTTACTCCTCGAGGACACGAATCGTGATGAAAATTTAATCGTGCAACAATGGATTAAGTTTGAACCAAGTCTCAACGATCTTAAAATAATTGCAAGTGAGCTCTTCGACAACGATGTGGATATCGCGAATGAGCTTTTGCAATTCAAATGTGATTATTTCAAAATCAAGTGTGCAATACACTTGAACATGCAAGCTGCGGTCACAGACAACAATATCCATTCATTAAACCACAACGAAGCACCACAAGTGAAATTACCAGTGATCGAGTTACCGACTTTCAGCGGAAAATATGACGAGTGGCAGAGATTTCGTGACGCCTTTACATCCCTTATACACGACAACTTTTCGCTGGGTAATGTGAAAAAGTTGTATTATCTACGAAGCTTGCTTAAAGGTGAAGCAGCTCAAATGCTTAAAATAATTCAGTTGTCCAATGCCTCATATGAAACAGTGTGGACTCAATTAAAAAAGCGGTACCAGAGCTAGCGTTTCATTTTCAAGAAGCATCTTCCTACCGTGAAAAAGGATCCCGCGGAAGAAATTGGAAAAGGTACGGTGAAAGAGGGTCATGTTTCGCCCGGCACTCGGCCCCACACACAACCATGGGCCCCCTTGAAGCCGCCCGCTCTAAGAACTGCGGAGAGTATGCGCCTGGACGCGGAGGAAGCACGCCTATCATGCAAACAGTTGGAGGAGACGCTGGACGAGGAGAGACAGCGTCATCTGAACGTCGTCAAGGATGAGAGGAGCAAGTACAGAGAGGAGATCACGCAGCTCATCTCAAGGCACCAGAACGAAATTATTCAATTGAATTTACAACACGAAGCATCAATGAAGTTATTAGAAAACGAAAAGAATAATTACAAGGCGGCGATGACGAGGCAACATGAGGAACAAATGCGCGCCCTCAAGATCGAGATAGACAAGCTGCAGAAGACGCACGAGGAGAGTCTGGACATTCTGCGCAAGAAGAATGACACCATTTGCAAGGAAATCGACGAGAAGAACGCGAGGATCCGCGAACTGGAGGCGAACCGTTGCGAGGGCGAGAAACTGCGCAAGGATATGAGGCCAAAGAGGTCGGCTACAAGGAGCAGTTGACGCTGGCTCAGGAGGAGGCGGCGAAATTGCGGACGGAGAACGAGGCGCTCTTCGCGAGCAGATGCAACGACGGCATGGAGAAGTAGTGAACAAGGAGGTGGTCCCCAAGGTGTTGTTGGAAGCGGAGGTGTGGGCGTGGACGCGTTCCACCCTACTAAGCGCCAGCTTCAATGAACGACACTTCTCCATCCAGAGGCAAAAATTCAAGCGGATGCAGAGCTTCAAGGAGCGTTCGCTGAGCAACAAGAGCAACGTGAGCCTGTGCTCGGAACGTTGGCGCAATACAAAGAATTCATTCGAGAACAGTGACGACTTCTCAAAGCCCAGCTCGCCTAAAGTCAAGGGCGTAGTGGAGAAGTCGGATTTAGTTAGGTACATGCTGGTCCATTACCAGAGTCCTGAGGTGGTGGCTTCGAGAATCGCACGTTGGAATTTCAGAAACGTGACGCCGCCAAAAGTCGACTGCGAACAAAGGGGCCGCAGTAAAAAGTGCTTGGTCGTTTAAGGAACCAGTGGATCTGAATGAAGTACTAGACTATTACAAAGTCATCAAGGAACCGATGGATATTCAATACGTCGCAAAATTACGACAGCACGAATGGAAACGTTGGCAGAAGGAGTATATTTCCGAATTACACAAAGGCAGCAGGACGGGACTTCCGGTGTCATCGTTGGACGCTTGCTCATGATCCGCGAAGATAATGTGCCCCTTTCAGTGGCGCCTCGCGAGAGACGAGACAATTCACCCAGGTTCCGATGGTGTCATCCGGAGTACAACAGGGAAGACCAGTACCGGTTCATTTGTGCGTCTCGTTGTGAAATTATGGTGAAATTAGTGCAAGTGAATATAATTGAATGTTTGACATTTTAAAACGTGATTTTAGTGTTTTCTTGCGCATTACGGACATGACCGAAGGGTAATAAACCATTGTGTACAATTTTATGTATTTCTATTCATCGTGTTAAATTCGTGCTCAATTGGGGGCTATAAGGGCTTATCCGCGCGCGACGGCTTAAGTTGTAAACGACCTTTCTTCGCCCAAACGCCAGACCTGAAAACCCTTGGTATTTCCACCCCGCAATCTGCGATCCTTGTCTTTCTTGAATAAAATACTATATATATTTCCTTCCTCCCCTCTTTTTTCTAATGTGACCAATCCCTGCACTTCTCCCTCAAACCTCAATCTTTAACCATTTTTCTAAGTGAGTGTTGTCTGAACCATCGTGAAAGAAACATATTACCATTCGGTCGTGTCCGCGCTATATCATTTCAATTCTTTATTATTATTTTTCTAAGTCTTGTCTTTATCCCCTTTTGTTAATTGTTATTATTATTTGTCAGTAGTTGAAATAAATACATTTATTCAATATACTGGTATTTGTAATTTTAAAACCAAATCGCGAACCCGCGTAATTAACAGAGCAGGAAAATACGATAAGGGCGATAAGAGATAAACTGAGTTAAGTTAAAGAAAGAAGGTAAAGGGTATTTCGTGCAGAAGACGAGGAAAGCGTACAGAGGTAATAGAGAGGACAAGAGAAGGATATAGGATATCGTACATAGGGAGTGTATGGAGAATAAAAAGGAAGATAGAAAAGAAGATGGAAGAACTAAGAACGTTCAAGAAGAAGTCGAAAATGTGGAGAATACTAAAGAGCGTGTAAAGAAAAGGCAGCCGGATGTATAGCTGGTGAAGTTGGCTGAGAAATATAAGAAAGAGAGAGGGAATCCAGGAGGGGAAGGGAGGGGAGAAGGAGGCCGGTGGTTTGAAGGCGGAGATAGGTTCGGAGAGATTTGTACCGGTTATGCAGACGAGAGATCGTGAAAGATGGGGCAATATATAATGTATACAAGTGAGGTGCTGAAACGGGTTAAATTTAACTCAATGTACCAAATAACAATTTACAATTTTATTGTAAACTATTATTTATAGACCAAAAAGTTAGTTGCTGTGGTGAGTCGAATCTGAATAATTCGGTTAATCAGTTTTTGGCAAGGCAGTGGCGTACCGGCCAATAGTTAAATTGGATTTGTCTGATTGTCAGATTGCCATTCAGGTTGAGTAATTTACGGTACATACATTCCGCGTTGGATTATCCCTTCAGGAAATCTATCTTAGTTTTACCACATAAAACGCAAATTCAGTAGTTAGATTGAGTATTTTACTTTAACGAAAACAGTTTTTTAGGTTCGACCCACCACAGTAACTAAGTTTCGGGTCTCCAAATAATAGTACACATAGCTTTAAAATTTCTCCAACGATGAAATCTGGCTTTCCACCGAATATAACAATGGGGACAGTCTCGACTCTCTTTCTTACGTCGTCACTGTTGGCCTCCTGCCCTCTACTCCTTCGATTATCTTTAGTTAACCGAATATTGCCTACGCCTACGCAGCTCCTCTTCATTTCTTTCCTCTCTACGATCGCTGCTCCTTTTAAGTAATCTACGCCAGCTCTCCAGACTCCCTTAACCGAAAGGAATCCCTTTTTTCACAAAATTACCGATCCAAAACCATCAGTCGCTCAAAAAATGGTCCCAGACTTCTTCCTCCGAGTAAGTCCACCACCGAACAACTCGTTTAGAAGCAAACGGAAAATCCGAATAATCGTTTGCACACTATTTGAGCAATCTATTAGCTTCGTTTCACACACCACCACTCTGTGCTACGACCGCAGTTAAAAATGTTCTCCCAAACAAAAACAATAAAAAATTAAGGCGATACTATAAAATAATAAAAAAATAGTTGGAACTGGAAATTATTGCGTTTCAATTTAAATTTTGCCTTAATCAAATGCATAGAATCGCGCGCTCATTTCTAAACACAGATGGCAGCATCTGCTCTCCGACGACTTCTTACAGTTGGCATCACCGCTTCAACTATAAACGTCAAGTGTCAATAAGTATCAAACTCGATTGGCTTGAATCAAGTGGCGATTGACTTTTCGACACATGCAGCTGATTATCCCGAAAGAATATATCAGGACATAACAACCCCTCGGTTGTTAAATTTAACCCGTTACAGTGCAATCAAATAATTCCCTACAAACATAACTCTAACAGTGAAAATTAACAACTCTATCTTCCTTTATTAAGATCTACCACAAGGATTCCCTCTATATCCATTACTCTAGAACATTTTCTGCTTCTGCCTCTTTACTTCTATCTCTATAAATATATACTATAATTTGCAGCTTATGGGATTTTAACCCTTCTTTACATGATGATGGAAATTTCAATCATAATATTTAGACAACAAAAGAAGGTACTCAAAACCCTTGTACTGTAAATTTGTTGTTGCTGGCAACTTTTTAAGCGACTGACACAGATAAAATTACTTTCTTGGGGAGTTCTACTGCTTCAGGTGGTCTATCACACCTAGAAACTCCATATCAATATTTTAACCATTTTATCACTGAAGATTTTATCAAAACATTAGTAGAGGAGACAAATTTATATATAATACAGAGTAATCCCAGTTCATCTATAACATTTACAGAATATGATTTGTATAAGTTCTTTGGTATATTATTATACATGTCAGTAATCAAATTTCCTAGCACAAGATCATACTGGTCGCCAAAGTTTGGATATGAGCCCATTTCTTCAACAATGCCACTGAACAAGTTTGAGAAAATAAAGTTATCATTACATTTTAATAACAATAACTATATTTTTTTATTTATTTAGTATTGAGCTAAATATGTGACAATGCATGATAATGTAAATTTCCATCATATTGTTTTTTTCATAATACATATTTTTATTTACACTAGGATTTTTTTAAATATTTTTCCCATAATCTAGAGCATTAATTACATCACCCTTGTTTATTTTAAAAAAATAGAAAAAATCATGCAAAGAAGGGTTAATTTCCTATGCACCTACAGTCCCTAAAGCTCTACAATCCTTTCAGAAAATTATTTTCTTGCTGTAATACTGATTTGCAAAATGGGGAATTAAAATCAATTATCGCAAATCCATATTCCGTTTTATCCTAATAATAATTCTTCACACAATGTTTCCATTTCCTAAACAACTGTGGTGACAGGGAGAAAGTGGATGGGAAGTGATGTTGATAAACATCGGATATAAACTGTTGATAATGATAGTGAAGAACAGGCTGGAGAAGGAGATGAAGGAACTGGTGCCAGAGACACATAGGGAGGTTTTAGAAAGGGCTGAGAGACCAGATCTTTACTCTGGCTAGAATCATAGAGCATGTGATAGAAAAAAGAGAGAGTGAAATATTGATAGAGTATCTGAGAAGGGAAGGGTACTTAATTTAGGGTGTATGAGAAAACATGAGAAGTGACGTAAGTGAGGGGGGGGGTATCAGGGTGATCTTGAACGTGGCTGAGGTCTGTGAGAGAGGGCTGCCCGCTGAGCTCGATGCGGATGACATGGTGTTGATGTTAAGGGAGTGAGAGGAATTAAAGATATGTTAGTGAGAGTAAAAAATACATGGGCGGGAGAAATTGAGTGTAAACTTTGAAAAAATTAAGTGATTGATTTTTGAGGCACTTTAGTGTTGAAAATCCATATTCACTATTTAACAAAACTATTAGATTTTCAAATTGGTTTTATTGTAAACACTACTTACAGTGTGGCGAAACATATGTAGTGTTTACAATAAAACCAATTTGAAAATCTAACAGTTTTGTTATCTAAATAGTGAAAAATGAAGTGGATGAGTTTGAGGAATAAAGGAAGGGAGGGAAAAAAAGATGAACTAGAATAGAAGATAGAGATAATCAAGAGGACGAAAGTGTGCAAGCATCTGGGTTTCATATTTAAGAGTTTGGGAGGTTACAAGGAGTATATTTAGTGAGTGTAAGTAGTAGTAGTAGTAGTAGTAGTAGTAATCTTTATTCATAATAGCCACTATACACAAACATTTACATTTAGTTGGTAAACATTAGAGCGGATATGAAACGTCAAATAATAAAATATACAGGTATTACCTAAGTACACACAATACATTAATAAATTACACAATATAGTAAAAGATTAAAATTTTTTAAATGAATTAGGATTTTTGATCCTCTACAAATTCTTTATACGTATAATAACATTTACTGATTAAAAATTTTTTTAGGTTTCTCTTATAAAAGTCGAAATTTCCCTTCATTTTTAAATATTCAGGAATCAAATTATATATGGTTATACTTGAATATATGGGGGACTTTTTTACTATTTCACTGTTATGAGCTGGTAAAATAAGTTTATGTTTATGGCGAGTATCGTGTCCGTGAATATTTGAATGTTTTGAAAATTTATTTAAATTTTCAGCTGCATATATTGCGCATTTATAAATAAAAATACCTATAACCGTAAGTATGTTATTTGATTTAAAGGTTTCCCGACAAGAATTCCTTTTTTTCAAATTGAAAATAAGGCGAATTATGCGCTTTTGAGAAATAAAAATTCGTTCGACGTTGGTTGCTCTGCCCCAGGACATTACATTATATGCTAAATGTGGATATGCTAGTGCGTAATATATATTTATTAAAGATTGTCTTGAGTTGTTAAATTTCAACTTCAGTATTGAATAGAAAGCGCTACTCAACTTTGATGACACATGGTCAATTTGTTTACCCCATGACAGCCTTGCATCAATAAAACTTCCTAAGAATTTAGCATTTGGAGAATCATTTGTTATTGGTCGTTTTGGAGGTTTCCTATTATAGAACTGAATAGTAACGGTTTTTTCCATATTGAGGATTAATTTATTTTTGTTACACCAATTTGCGATCTGAGAATGGATAATGTTTATTCTATCCTGAAGACTGTCCGGTGTTTGCGCCGAGACTACTATTGAGGTGTAGTCAGCGAAATTGACCATATGTCCATCTCTGATAAATTCGTGCATATCGTTAATAAATAACAGGAAGATTAAGGGCCCCAAAGTTGAACCCTGAGCCACCCCTTCGCTAATATTGTATGTTTTGGACTTTTTGCGCTCTATTTCTACATACATTTGCCTATTTGTTAAAAATGAGCTAATTAAATTGAGTACATTTCCTCTAATTCCGAGTACTGATAACTTTTGCCGTACGAATGCCGCATCTATGGTGTCGAAAGCACGAGAGAAGTCGTAAAGGAGCGCGGCCACGCTTGTACCAGCATCTACTTGCGTGTATACTTCATTGATGAAGTTTACCATGGCACTTTCTGTTGATTTGCCCTGTCTAAAGCCGTGTTGGTTTGCTGATAAAAGTTTGAATTTGTTGATGTAGTCCCATAGTTGATCGCAGATGACTTTCTCAAAAATTTTTGAGAACGAGTTTATCACGGACACTGCACGGTAGTTGGCGAGATCGGTTTCCGCTCCTTTTTTATGTATGGGCACTACACGCGAGATTTTTAAAGCACTAGGAAATACACCAGTTTCAAGTGAGAGATTTACTAAATAAGTAAGTGGCTCTATTATGAATTGGCTCACCGCTTTTATTACTGATGTTGGTATTTCATCATCTCCCGCACTTGATTTGTTGTTTAATTTACCGATCACTTTTTGTAGTTCTTGCATTGTTATTGGATGAAGATACATACTGTTCATTAAGTTGACCTTCGAGGTTGTACATGTTATCGATACATTTTTTCCAAAGTGGTCTTCAATTTTTGCGCTTGTTACTGTTGCAAAGTATCGTCCAAATTCTTCGGCAACCTGATCCGGATTTTCTATTTTGTTTTCCCCATTGTTTATGATAGTAATGTGTTTTCGTGTTTTAACTCTTCCTAATTCCTCATCTACGAGTGACCATATTTTTTTAATTTTGTTTTTTGCATTTGAAATTTCATTTTCGTTATATCTTACTCTGGAGTCTTGAATTAAACGTTTATGTGCTTTCTCTTCTTTTCTATAAGTGCTAGTCGACTCATCTGATTTTATTTCTACCATTGTTCTATAAGTTTGTTTGAGATTTTGCGATGATTTTCTAATTTCGTTAGTGATCCATTTTTTGTTTTTTACTTGATTTCGGTTGATTTTAGTTTTTCTTCTCGGGCAGGCCATGTTGAAGCAGTGTAGAAATTCATTTATAAATAAATTGAATGAACTATTTATTTCGTTCGTTTTTATAATATTCCAGTCAATCTTTTGCAAATGATGTTTTAATTCTGACACATTCTCGTCCGTTGTCTGCCTTATGATTTTAAACTCGGTTGTTTTATTCTGATCTTGTTTATTTATTGTATCTGTTAGTGTCATTACTTGTGCTAGATGATCGGATATATTCAAATTTATGTTGTCACAAAAGAAGCTATGTTCCGGATAGTTGGTTATCATACAGTCTAGCTGGGTAGCAGAAAGTCTTTCATTTATTACTTGTAACCTTGTTGGTTCATTCAATTTGTTAATTAAATGGAACGAATTGAATAAATCAGTTAGTAATTTAGTTTCCATCGAGTCGTTTAGCAAATTTATATTAATGTCGCCACACAGAATTATGAATTTGCAAAATGAGTGCAAATCATTTAGAATTAACAGAAGTTGTTCTAAAAATGAACTTACATTTCCGGTGGGTGGGCGATATATTGTTAAGATGCCGATTTTATTATTATTTATTGTTATTGTACAAGCCGCACATTCAATTTCCATTTCGATATTGTAATTGTTGATATTATATTCTTTACAGTCCAAGTTTTTATTAGCGAGTATCATAGTACCTCCATGTTGATGTATTTTTCTCGAGTAAGTGCTTACGCTTGTGAACCCTTGTACATTAATAAGATCCACATTGTTTTTGTTTGTCCATGTCTCTGTAAGGCATATTATATTGGGTTTTATTTCTTCTACAGCTATTTCTAACTCGTTAGTTTTGTTGATTGCGCTTCTTATATTAACATGCAATATTTTTAAGTTACTGCTGGGCCCAATAATATTATTTACTTTGCTTGTTGAATTGAGAGTTTGTTTATTTTTCTGACTTAAGGATTCCGGTTCTGAGCTCGGGAATTGCGAAAATTTCCCTGGGATTGAAATTTTCGCACCGATGTACCCTCCGGCCAGCAAAAAAGCAAAAAAGCGTGAAGAGTGGTTGGAGTAAAATGGGTTAGTTATATGACTGTGCGAGAGTGACGTGTGCCCTATGAGATGCGGGCGTGAGATATATAGGGTGGCGGTTGTTGAAGCAGATGCTGGGGGTGGAGAAATCGACACCTGAATACATTTTGCGTCAGGAAATAGGAAGGCATATGAATGAAACGAAACGAAAAAGATAGTAGCTGGGTATGATTTGAAGTTGTGGGGATTGTACGAGGGTAAATTGGTGAATGAGGTATTGAAGGAGTGGGTAGATGGATAGCGGAAAAGAGGAGAATGTATAAGAGGGTGGAATCTATCATGGATGAGTGACTGGAGCAAGGGGTAATTGTGGGAGGATGGGTGCATTAAACGACGAAGAAGGTGAGGAGGCAACAAAGACATGATTGAAAGGATAAGAGTGGATATAATGAGTGCTCTAAGGAGTAGCAGGTACATGGAAGAAGGTCAAGCTATATGGAGGAAACCCATTTCGGAGGAGAGGAGAGGGTGGCCTTAGCTAGGGCGAGATTGGGAACGGAGACTGCGTGCTGTGTATTTATTTTATAATTCCATTAAATGCTTGTTTCAATTAAGATGCTACTCTCTCTCTCTATCTCTCTCTCTCTGTTTCTCACTCTCTCTCTCTCTCTCTCTCTCTCTCTTAAATTTTAATTAAATATTCTAATAAAAGAAAACTTCGTGTTTTCTCCTAAAATTCATTTATTGTGTAATTATTATCATTGGTTTCACATTTGATTAAAATCTAAACATCTCAACATCGACTTCACCTAAACGTAAACGGACAAATAAGTTACACTTCATTATATTTTAATGCCGCCAACGCACGCACCTATAATTATTATTTATATACAATGTTCACCATAAAATATCCATTATATAGAGCAACAAATATAAAATATAAAACATCGCATATGTCTATATAAATATATGTTTTGTTGTTTTTTATATATATAAACATTTAACTCGCTTAAATACTAATAATCTACAACCACATTTGTTTTTTTGTTCTCTTGCAGATGTAAATCGTTAAATATAAATACTGATGAGCATGATTTCGTCATAAATAAATGATGGAATTGGTTTAGTAATTAAAAGGATTTTATTGTTTTATGTATTTTTTTTAAATCGATTTCTGATTGATTTCTAATTTCAGCTCTTAAATATTATTTGATTGTATATTAATGTTTTTTAATCCTTCTAATTCTTAAACATATAAATAAATTTTTACTTATTGATTATCCCGTGTTTATTTAACCAAAAAATATTTTCTCGCCAGCTAATAAATTGTATTTTCTCGTTCATCGCTAAGTAAAAGTTAAGAATTATATATTAATTAATTTCTTTGTCGTCAATTTCAGTGTCGTCTGCTATAATCAAAGGCTCATTTTTGTATAATCATAACATACTACTAAGCTTTTTATCAAATTCACAACCATGATAATACATCATTATATAATATTATTAATATTTCGGAAATGAATTATGTCATAATTAAATGCGCACCATTCTAAATTAGTAGTTAAAAGCCAAACATTATATATCATCTTGATTTAATATTTAAAAGAAAATTAAATCTTTTCATTTCATTTTCATAAATTTCTGAAATATTCTCATAAGAATTAAGAAATACTACTAAAAAATTCTGAGAGATTAGATCAAATTGAACAGTTCAGAAAAATACTGATTTTAAAAAACAAGAAAATACTAGAATGTTTGATGTTACCTCAAATATAAGAAATCATCGATAAAAAACAATCGATATCAGAAATTTGGTTTGAAGAACTAAATGAAATGAAATGAAATAGCTGCCTATATTTTCTATGGGGTGAAGATGCTCTTTCCTTTGGATGGTCAAACGTTCTAGGATAACAGTTTAGAAATTTACTGCCAAAACTCTCTTAAAAGTCACATTTATAGCGATAAAAAACGAGTATTTTTCTTAGGATTGAAACAAGCATTAAGATATAGGGCATCAAAATGTCACACAAGGTTATTTGTTCACCTAAAGTCGTTAAAAGTCATCCAGCGGTCATTGAAAGTTACCCAAGATTCATTTAAGGTTAATTAGGATCATTTAAAGTCATTCAAGGGCATCTGATGTTATCACATGGTCACTCGAGCATATTTAATGGTCTTTTAAAGTGAACCAACCATAGATGAGGGGCATCAAACGGTCATTCAAGGTTATTTTAACATCCAGCATCGTTCACAGTCATCTGAAGGTCAAATAAGATTATCCAAGCATTATATGAGGTTATCTGATGATCAAACAAGATTATATTATGGTTACTCAAGGTTATTTAAGGTAATTTATGGGGTAATGGATGTTAACTAACGATCACTTAAGGTCATCTATTAGTAGTTTAAGGTAAACCAATGATCATTCACTAACCTTAAGGGTTCTTAAAGGTTATTTAAGACCATCTAAAGATCATCTAATTCAATCAATCCAATATCATTTAAAATCATCCAGCGGCCATTCAAGGTTATTCAAGGATAATTTAAAACTATCTGCTTCTTAAACTAGATAACATTATAGTTATTCAAGGTGATTTAGGGTAATCCAGCCTATGAATAATTGCCTCAGTGGCCCATTTGGTAGAGTAAATTAGTCCATTACTCATAAATGAAATGTAACGTTCAAAACCATTTGAAATATTTTTCAAACCAGCTTAAACGAATAACAAATTTTATATAAAAAAACTAAAATTGCTTATTCTACTAGTACTAAAAGACTAAAAGGCCACTGTTTAGGTATATCATCAAATTCTTCCACCTGTGAAAGTAATAAAAATTTCATAATACCTAGGTGTTTTAAAGGCCTTCAATATGTGTTTTTGATTTCCCACTGAATATTTATGATTAGAACAAAAACTTTAGGAATTACTAACACAAAATGGTGCGACATTTAAACAACGTTAAAATCATATATAAAAAATAAACGTTTAATCAACAGAAAAAAATGTTTCGACTTAAAACTATAATAAACTTATCGTACTTCTTAACGTTAACAATAAAATTACATGATTTAATAATAAATAAATGCGTTTTTATATATAACATACTTAACATACTTAAAAAACTACTTTACGCTGGTATTTAAAATCAACTAGACCGATAACTTAACGACAGAGGGCGCTGTGAAAACGTAGCTTTTATTATTGTCAGCGAGTCGAAATTTGTATTTATTATAAAAATATTTGTTCCTACATTTATTGTGTATCTTTTTATTATCCTATTGTTACTTATTAAAGTTTATTGTAAATATATTGTATAAATTTATTGTATTTGCATTACCTTGTTGGCCATTTTGAAAAATTTGCAATAAAAGATTGATTATTAAATTTTTAGAAAACCATTGAAAACAAGTTAATCAAAGTCAATTACCAAAAAACTTTACGACTGATTAAGAAATACTTTTTTTTTATTTGTGTGGAGAATGAAATAAATATTTTATAATCAATTTTTTTTTAATATTTGATCATTGAAAACTAAATTACGTTTGTCGTACTTAAAATTCCTCTGCTTACTGCATTTAAATTTGGTTTGTATGCAAAATCGTTTGAAAAGAGATGGTGAGAGTTAAAGCTACTATCTTTATTATATTTGTGCCTTACCAATAATTAATATTTTAATATTCAATTTCAATTTAGTCAATCAAATACTTTTTTATTGATTAATGTTGGAAGACAAAAATGATCAAATCAAATTTTACAATCTCCAATAGAATATTAAACTAAAATTGGTATAATCAAGTTGTATATTTCTAAGGTACTCATAAAAATAAATTACAGCTGGTTTCAGGGTTTTTTGTAATTCCTAGAAACTTTTTTGGCACCACAGAGAATATTTTTAAACTATAAATTAGATATGTTGAAAGCTTTGGCTTCTAACTTTTTATTTGTAAATAACGTGCGACAAATGAATACAAAAATTGAAGATCTTGATAATTTTCTTCTATTATCTTCATATATTGATACCAAAGTTTGCCAAAAGTAAAATATACTTTAGCATATTTTTTTTTTCAAATTCTGTCTGAATTGTTGGATTAATGAAAACTTATTCTAAGACTTAAAAAGGAAGATTAATTCAACAATATTAAATATTGTGCAATTCTAAATTTGATATTTCTTTCATTTACCTCTTAATTCTCAAAAAAGTTTTTGTCATCATAGAGAATACTTTTAGACTCTAAATTAAACATTTTGACAACTTTGCTTTTAAATTATTATTTATAAATAAAATGTGATAGAATGATATCAAAAATGCAGATCTTGACAATTTTCTTTTATTATCTTCGTATATTAATAGCAAAGTTTGCCAAAAATAAATATTCTGTTTCAAATTCTATTAAATCTGTCTAAACTGTTGGATTTATGAAAACTTATTACAAAACTTAATTTAACAATATTCTAAATTAGATATTTAATTCCAAAAATTTACCTAATAATTCTTAGAGAAGCTTTTGGCACCATTGAGAATACTTTTATACTCTAAATTAGAGTATAAAAAATGAAGAACTTGAAGTTTTGTTATCTTTATTTCTAGTTGATACCAAAGTTTGCCAAAAAATAAAATATCTTTTGGCGTACTTTGTTTTCAAATTTTTATTAAATCTGTCTATTATTCCAAGACTTCAAAGGAAAATTAATTCAAGAATATTAAATCTTCATCTTTTTCTTAATTACCAGCATGCTAGTTGAAATTCCAAAAAAGCTTTGCGCTTGAATTATTTCTTACTAACATCAGATGAAATTCTAAAAATGTTTGCACTTACGATTGAAAAGGAGTAATACCAAGATTATATCCGCTAATACTGTTTACATATAAATATAAATATAATTATCACCCAGCGTATTTGATTTGCAGCGCCCTCTTCGTTATTATTTAAAAATATTAGCATTAAATGCTTCAAATTTTGTAATTTGTAAAGATATTCTTATTCCTAAAACTAAAGGGTCCAAGATTATTGTCACGTTCATCTAGGGGCTTTATTGTTGCAAGTAGGTATGATGCTGATATTTATTACTTAATACTAATAAATTAATATTTTTTAAAAGACTTAATTATAATCGAAAATAAATTATATTTCTATGTTTACTAAAAAAAAGATTAGATATATAGATTTATCTTCGATATTAAGCAGAGTTTATAAACTGAAATTTCAAAAACTATAATAAGAGAAAAGAAATTTAAAAAACTATATTAACTTTGTTGTGTTTTAAATTTTTTGTTAAATAGTTTTTTTAGACAAGACTGCTTAACAAGTGTGATAATAGACAAATTGTTGTCATAATTTTGGATGTATTTTGATTCTCTTTTATTTGATATTCAAATTTAAAAAGAGGGTGTTAACACATTACATTTTTTTATTTAGCTTGAATCCAAAGTTAATAATTTTTATCATCAAGACAAAATTTTTTGTTATAGCATAAAGAGGTGATTTTAAATTTTGCGTCAAAAACTCCTTTCAATTTCTTGCCTTATTCTTGCAAGAATTTTGACAGTCGTATCTAAAATATGAATCAATCGAATCTTAAGATTAATTTGAAGGTTAATACTTGATCTACAATGACCGTGTCATTGAGCTATATTTTAAAAGTTCCTGTCTAATTATTGTACTTCTTTAAAGAATCAAAAGTTAATATTTTATGATTAAAAAATATTAACTTTTGATTCTTTTAAAAAAAAATTATTTCGACTTTCATTCCTAATTTTGGGCATTTCGGTCTTCATATCTAGATCTAAGATCAATGGAGTTTTTATATTCTTATAAGGTTTATGTATAATCTACAGAAACACTGGGTTAGATCTGAATGTTTAAAGTTCGAGTCAAATTTTTGCACTGCTTTAAAACTATAAGAATTTTGGCCGTTTTATATCTTTTTTATATCAATCGAATAAGTTTAAAAAACTTTACAAAATTTATGCTTGATTTACAAAAAAACAAACTATTTGAAATTTCACACTCCAAGATCAATTAAAAAGTTATTTATAATCTATAAAAAAAATATTTCAGAAAAAAAAATTTTAGAATGTTTTAATTTAAGAGTTTGAATTTTTGATGCAGTACAATTTTAAGATGTTCTTTTTTTTGATATTTCAATAGCTTCTTCTAAATTGGATATTTGATCAATGAAAATATCTGTATTCAAAGATTCTATAAAATTTTGGGCAAAAACATTCACAAAAATCTTAATGATTTAGCTTAAATAAAATGATAAAAATTTACATTTTCAACCCCAAACTTTATAGCATTAAAAGATACGTTTATATTTAATTGCTTTGAATGTCTTGTCCAATTCTTGTATTTAAAAATTTTAGAAAGTTTAAAATTTTATCCTTCAAATCTATAATTTTGGTTAGTTAAAATTCAAGATCCAATGCAGCATTCATTCCTAATTTATTTAAAAAGTGTGCTACGACAGATTATTACAATTTAAATACTTTAATTTTGAAAATTCTTAAATTACTTAAAGTCAATGCGTTTGATGCTGTACAATTTATAGATGTAATTTCTCTGATATTCATACAAATTCATCAGCTTTAGAAGTGGAAGTTTGATCAATAAAAACATCCATGTTTAAAGAGAAATTTTAAACATTAATCATTAATATACAAATTAAATATTGAATATTAAATAAAATAAAACTTCTTATAAAGGATTGTTTAATTCCGCTCGAATTAAAAGATAGTAATTTTAATTTTCAAATCCTAAATTTTTTAACATCAAGAAAAAGCTTTAAATTTGATTGCTTAATTTTTTTTTGTCTAACTCATGTATTTAAAATATTAAGGTATTTTGAAAATTTTAGCTTTTTAAATCTATAATTTGAATCAATCCTGAAGATCCATTGCAAATTTGATTTTAGGATATTTCGAAAATTAAATTGTTTAGAACTTCCTGTTCGTAAAATTTTAAGGCTTTTTGAGAATTTTAGTTTTTCAAGTTTACACATTGAATCAATCTTGAAGATCCATTGCAAATTGATTTTGACGAATTTCGACCATTTAATTTCCTAAAATTTCTTGCTCAACTCTTGCACTTAAAATATTAAGGAATTCTGAGAATGTTAGCTTTTCAGATCTACATTTTGGATCAATCTAGAAAATCGATTGCAAAATTGATTTTAAGGAATTTCTAACGTTAACTGGTTAGAATTTTTTGGCCAACTCTTGTACTTCAAATTTTCAGAATCTTATCTTTTCAGATCTACAGTTTGAATCAATCTTGAAGATAAATTGAAAAATTGATTTAAAAAAAATTGATTCGAATTTCTTGTTCAAATCTTGTACTTAAAATTTTAAAGAATTTTGAGAATTTTAGCTCTTAAAATCTACAATTTGAATCTAGAAGATCGATTGCAAAATTGATATTAAGTAATTTCTAACGTTAACTGGTTAGAATTTCTTGGCCAACTCTCGTGCTTCAAATTTGGAGAATGTTAGCTTTTCAGATCTACACTTTGAATCAATCTTGAAGATCCATTGCAAAAAAAGATTTTAAGGAATTGCAAAAATTTCTTGTATTTAAAGTTTTAAGGAATTTTGAAAATTTTACCTTTTTAAATGTACAATTTGAATCAATCTTGAAGATCCTTGGTCAATTTAATTTCAGTCAATTTCAATAACACATTTAAGGAATTTTGAGAATTTTAGCTTTTAAAATATACAATTTGAATCTATTTTGATGATCCAGTGCAAAATTGATTTTAAGGAAATCCAAACATTTAATTGCTCTATTTTTGTATTTAAAACTTGAAATAATTTTGAGAATTTTAACTTTCAAATCTACAATTTGAATTTATTTTGAAGATCTATTACAAATTTGATATTAAATCATTTCGACTGTTTGGAATTTCTTGCTCGACACTTATACTTAAAACTTTAGAGAATTTTGACAATTTCAACCTTTAAAATCTACAGTTTGAATTAGTCCTTAAGATTCATTGCAAATTTGATGTATTAAATTTTATAAAATTGTTTAGAATGCCTTGCTTGACTTTTGTAGTTAAAATTTTGAGCAATTTTGAGAATTTTAGCTTTTCAAATCTACATTTTGAATCTTTCTTGAAGATCCATTGCAAAATATTAATTTTGGATAAATTTCGTAAATTTAATTGCTTAAAATTTCTTACTCGACATTTACGCTTAAAATTTTAAGAAATTTTGAGAATTTTAGGCTTTAAATTCTACAATTTGAATCAATTTTGAAGAATTTGATTTTAAAAATTTCGAAAACTGCTTAGAATTTCTTGCACAACTCTTATACCTTAAACTTTAGAGATTTTTTAGAATTTGAACCTTTAAAACCTACAGTTTGAATCAATCCTTAAGATTCATTGCAAATTTGATTTAATAAACTTTAGAAAATTGTTTGGAATTTCTTGCTTGACTTAAAATTTTAAGAAATTTTGAGAATTTTAGCTTTCAAGTCTGGAATAAATCTTGAAGAACCATTGCAAGATTGATTCTTGATTAATAAAAAAATATACGTCTAGCTTGCAACATAATTTTAGAATTTCAGAATATTTTAAGTTCTAGAATTTCAAAAATTCTAAAGGTCTAAAAATGTTTTCTTCTGATATTACAATATTTTCTTCAAATTGATTCTTGGTTAATAAAAAAATATCTAACTTGGAGCAGAAATTTTAGAATTTTTGAATATTTTAAGTTTTAGAATTTCAAAAATTCTAAATGTTCTAAATATGTTTTCTTCTGATATTCAATCGACAGTTTAGAACTTCCTGTACAAATCTTGTACTTGAGAATTTCAAGAAACTCCTTAATCTTAGCCTTGAAATAAATGAAGCGTAAACGTTAATGCATGTTTTGTATAATTAGAATGTCAAGGAAGATATTTACTTCGTTTGTTTTATTTTTCTCAGTCAGAATAGAGATACTTTCAGAAGTAGCGTCAGAATATTAAAGATTAAATAAAGTATGACTTTGGAAGAGATTGGAAAATATTTTAAAGGTGTTTAGAATCTTGAACTTCAAACAAATTTAGACCAAATATGTTCTTTTAAGAAATGATAGAAAATATAAGATATTTGAAAAGACTAAAAAATATCTTCATTAAACAGCATTGAATACTTTTAGAACATTCCAAAAAAGTTAATCATTTAATTTTAAACACAGATTTTTATAAAAAGGATTAGAGTTCAACAGAAAGATTATAGTGGTAAATTTTGAAGATTTTTGGACAGCTAAAACATTTTAGAGGTATTTAGATTCTTCAGCTTCAAACTGATTTGTAACAAAACGGTTTAATAAGGTGAAATTTCGAAAATAGTATATTCAAATATGAATGAAATTTCGAAACTTTTAAACGTTGCTTTCATGAGTAAAACGTGTACATATTTGAAAATACCGAAACAGTTGTTCTAAGATCTGTTTAAAAGTTGCCTTCATAGGTAGAACATGTAAAGTTTTGAAAATATCTAGATACATTCATAAAGACCATAACATTTTGGAAAGCTGGTCTTTATTCATAATATTCATAGAACTCCTTCGTCATCACATTAAAAAAATATATTGTAAATTTTCGCCTTTGCTTGTGTCTCGTTTTTTAATGTTGTTGTCTTTAATAACTTTTGATTCAATAAAAGGTTTGATTAGAATATCATAGTAATACAAAAGAAAACATTGAGAAGATCAAATCCTTTTGAAATTTTAAAGATTTTTGAAGGCCCAAAGTCTAAACTAAATATTAAAGATGTAGACCTTCATGGTTTGAAGGCAAAACCCATAAAAGTCTAAATCTCTATAATTGAATTGCTAAAAATGTTGTCCAAAATTTAATAAAGTGACCAAAAAAGTATAAAAGCTTATAATTCTCAACAATTATCAAAACTCAAGGCTTTTGACAACCTTTCTTTTTATTTTAATAAACAGAATTTGGAATTTGTCTTTAGAAAATATTCACAATTTTATCCACTCTTTCATTAAAAGTCTAAAATATTTATTAAGCTTATCCTCTCTAAAGATTTTTACAGTTTTGAAATTTTAACCAACCTTTTTACTCTTGCATCAGAAGGCTAGTATATTTCTGAAGCTTATCTTTTACAAAGATTATAACAATTCTGGACTTTTAACCCACTTTTTCTATTTCATTATTAAATTTGAGAGTAACCATAACGTAATTAAAAACGTGTCCTTTATGCATAAAATACAAAATGCTGAACAAACTTTGGACATCCTCAAAACCAAACTTCAAAACTAATGACATTTACTTTTTTTAATTTTGTTTGTAGGATATCCAACGCTTTGCCTAACTTTTAGAAACAGTCAAAATTATTATAGATAGCCTGTAATACTGAAAGATTTCTAATAATTTTGATATTGTGATAAAAATATATATTTTTGCACATGAAGCATGAAATATTTAAGAATTCTTCTTAAAATGTTGCCCAACATTTTGCGAACTTAATAAAATGTTTATTTCTTTTTAACCTTATAATTATTTTATCAATTTTAATACAAAGGCCTAACTTGTTTTTTAAATTTTCGTTCTTTTCTCATTTTAATCTCTTACAGTAGTTAATCTTGATCAATTAAAATGTATAAGTATCAAAAATATTTTTGGTTATTATTAAAGTAGCAAAATTATAAAAAAATACCTCTTTGCCGGATCTTTAGTAATTGTATTAACATAACCTCTATGCTTATTACTTGTCTATTAACACTATCATAATTTCTTATTGTGATGGTCGTAATTATTACTGAGCAGTATTCCTTCATCTATGATGATTATTCATTTAAATTCAAACATCAGCATCATGCTTACCCTTGACAAGCCCCATTAAACTAAGAACGCCATCTATCGTCGACGTGATTGTCGCGAAAGGAAACTACGTAACCGGACGCGCTCGGCGCGCCATCTACTAATAATAAAAACGCCTTCCGAACAACATCAACAACGGCCTAATAAAAAATAAACTATACATCATACTTTAAATGTTTGTATGCATATGGGGTGCGGTTGTGTGATCACGATTAACTAGTGCTTTGGTTCGGTCCTAAAACTCTAAAGAAGCTCAATATACACATCGAAACGTCGAAAAATACGCAGTACCAACCTGGACAGTAAAGAAAAACCTTAAACCTAAAACCCTAAACGCTAATTATTTGTCGCTTCACAGTCGTGTTGTATCATTCGTGAGAGAAAGGTACCGCGAAATCACAATCGTACGAAATGGATAATATTTTTTTTTGTGTGTTTTTCTTCGTAAGGAACGTAAAAAAAATTCTTCAGTTTTTGGTTTATTTCTTGTTTTGCGCCGCCTGGCGTTTCATATTGTTCTGGATGCAGGCGGTCATGATCGTGCCGAGCACGAGCATCGCCGACATGACGACGTTCGCCCAGACGTCGCCGTAGCTCTCGAACAGGATCGAGTAGATGGTGGTGAAGATGATGCCGAAGAGTTGCGACGCGGCGTTGAGGATGCCCGCTGAGGTGCCTTCTGGTTCGGGGTAGGTCAGTTCCGCAGCTAGTTCGAAGCCCACCGGGAGGAGGCCGGTCATGAAGAATCTGAAAATCATACTAATATAAATTATTTTGAACAGAAATTTAAGAAAAAATGTAAATCAGTGAGGAACTGGAATAGAATTTAAATATTCAAAAAGTCCTAACGAGTAATATTGTTATGGTGATATTTTTCGAAATTTAAATTTTAATGGAAGTTTTGAAGGTTCCAGGGTCCATCAACAATGTATCTCAACAGCCTCCAAAAAATTTAAACTGAAATCTTAAATTTAACCTTCACGTTAAAATATTTTATTATTTCATTTTTTTACTTCAATTGTATAACGGACTTTATTTTTACAGTTCAATATTTTAATTCATTTTCTCATTATAACTATTTAATGTTACTACATTTTCACATTTCATCCTTTCAAGGCTCCCTTGTTCAAATGTAATATTTTCAGGTTTTTACTATCTAATGCTTTAGCATAATGTAGAAATAGCTTTTAACGTTTAAGTGTTTTAACGATTTTACTTTTCTAGTTTTCAGCTTTGACGTTATAATGCTTCGAAGGTTGAACGTTTTGTTTTCACACCCTACAATGTAAAAATATAAAATATGAAAACCTGTAGGGTATGAAAACGTTAAAACATTGGCCCTCTCTTTATTTAACGTTATGACGATACAACTTTTAACATAGAAATAACACAATTTACGCTTTGTTTGTTTCACTGCTTATTTATTTAAACTAACTACTTTCAATAATTACGTCACTTGTTGATAATGATAATTACTTCATTTCAAAATTAGAAATTTTTCATATTTACACGGTAATATATTTTAACATTATATTTTATAGTTTTGAAAATACCGTTTTTCACATTTTAACCTGTTGTCGTTCCCATGTTATAGATTTGTTTAGACTTAATGTTATTTCAATTTTTACATTTTCCATATCAAACATAAATATCTTTCTAGAATTTTTGTTAGAAGGTTACATAGAACTATGCCCAATATTTTATAAAAAGCCAAAATATTTAGATTTTTGGACTAAATTCTAACGTAATGTTTTTAGGTCTTTACATTTATCAACGAATTATTGAATGACCTTGTAATGGTTTTTCATTTTAACTTTTAAAATTTTACGTAAGCAAGATTTTAAATTTTAACGTTTAACATTTTTACTTCTGTTTGTTATGTAACGTTTTAAGTTTAATAATTTTCTCTTATTCACATATTTTATATATCCACATTTTAACGTTTAATTTAATTTAATTTAATTTAATATTTTTAGACTCACAGGTTTTCATGTTTTATGTTGTTTACCTTTTTACAATTTAAGGTCTTAACGTTCATTTTCTTTCTATTACTTCATATTTTAACGATTCAAAGTATTCGAATTTTAACTTTCTATTAAATATTTGTAGGTTTCTATATTTCAAAGTCTTTATAATTTCACTGTATTACTTTTTTCGTCTTTTCACATTTCATATTTTAACGTTTACCTATATATTTCCCATTTTTGCGATTTAACATTTATAAAACGCAAAATCATGAAAACATCAGAATATGAAACGTTAAGTAGGTTGAAACGTATAAACATTAAAAGTTTGAAATATGCTTAATCTGAAATAGTTAAAATATTCAAACGCATTCAACATATTCAAACATCGTGAAAACGTAATGTGAATATAACGTATGAATATTCAAATTTGAAACGGAGTAACCGTAAAAAAGTTGAAATATATCAAATAAGGTGTTGAAACCATAATATGTACATTAACATTAAAAAGTAGAACTAGTAAAAATGTGAATGTTTGTAAACGTTTAAATATTAAAACGTGTAAACCTAAAAATCTGAACGTTTTAACTTATCTAGAGTATTTTCACGTGTTATAGTTTAACGTTTTGAAGTTAACGGTACAACATTTTAAAGTTTTCAGGCTTTTACATTTCACATTTTACCGTCCTTACATTACCTTTTGGCGGTTTAATATTTTCACATTAAAAATATATATTGATGCGGCCAGTCAATCGTCGCATCATTAATAAAGATTATTTATGGGGGTCAGATATTCCGAAATAAGTTGTCAGCCCAAATTGCAAGTGTAACGAATTTATGGGGGCTGTTAAACGTTGTGGGACCCATTGTAACATGAGAGGTAGACACATCTGGAAAGCATCTCGGACGGAAGCGGAGCCTGTGCACTTTTCCAGGAATTAGAAAGTGACGCGGAGGTGCATGTCCAGAAAGGGCAACAGAGCAAAGTCGGGGATGATGGCAGCCAATCAGGTGTTCCCAAAGGAGCCACCCCCATCCAAGAAAGGCGGTTCCACAGGGTAAGGTGTTGGGAGAAAATCGACGACAGCGGGGAAGAAATATAGTTATCAAGAACAATTCGAGCAATTAACTACAACAACCATTATTATTGTCTCCACACACAACACGCGAGTTTTAATACAGTCCACTTGCAATTTGGGTCGCGAATTTATATTTTACATTAATTCTTATCTGTAAATAAGTGTTCTTTGTTTTCTACGTGTAAATATATGTATAATTCGTTCGACGGTGTTTTATCTAATTCACGGTACCCAAACGGCCCTAAACATTTTGGTCCTTCGAACCGGATTATTTGAAGAAGTTTTCGAAGTGTACAAGTGAAATTGGAACAATAACATTTTGAGTTACTCGTACATATTAAAGAGTGAATCGTCGTGTACAGTGTGGCGGAGAAGAGGCCAGTAGCAACCAGGAGTTATTCATTGCAAGCAGTTGCAGAAATCCTGTCCCTGTGCTTCTTATACAATTTAGTTTCATTGCAAAACACCACGCTCCTAGCATTGAGCACGAAACCAGTGAACACCACAGGAACACCACAGGTCTCGAAGCATCACAAGCAGACCTAGGTATCTGGAAGCAGTGTCCACCATATACTTCATCAAACGGGTCGTCGCCGCAGTCACAAAAGCCGCAGACGAAGCCGTCAGGAAAAAGTCAGCCCCGTGCCGAAGCTCAGTCGCAAACCGGACAAGGTAGGCCTTTTTCCTGTTGTCCTTTATTTTCATATCCCTAATTAACAATGGAGCCATCGCAAATGTCTAAGGAAACGGACAGAGCTCTTCGCATGTTAACAAAACAACGTGCCTCGATCGAAGCGAATTTAGATGCAATTAAGGTAGATTTAGAATCAAACGAAATAGATGCAGAAGTTTTATTAACCTTAGTTGAGACATATTATGAGTCCATCAATGAATTCCGTAAATCAGAAGCGGAATTTTATGATGAACAATTCGCGGATAGGTTTAAATATGCACATGCTTTAAGTCGGACTTGTTTATCATTAAAAAGTAAAATTAAAAAACTAATTCAGCCAGTTGCAAATCAAGAAAACCCTTTTAACAATCGGGGTCAGGTACAATTACCAGCAATAAATCTGCCATCATTTGATGGTAATTATAAGGAATGGTTCTCATTTATAGACACATTCAATTCAGTAATCGGTAATAACACGGGAATATCAAAGTTGCAGAAATTTCAATATTTAAAATCATCGCTCATCGGAGACGCAGCCAGGGTGGTCCGGTGTTTGGAAATCACTGAAAATAATTATGACGTTGCGTTACAATTATTGAAGGATAATTTTGAAAATCGCAGAATTATCATTAATAGCCATATTCAAGCCTTATTCGACTTGCCAAATGTTCAAAAGGAAACCAGTAGTGAATATAGGGAATTAGTTAATAATGTTATGCAGCATATACGTGCATTAGAATCATTGTCTCGGCCGGTAAACGCCACCGAAGACTTGTTAATTCATTTAATTTTAATGCGCTGCCCACAAAGTTTCCGAGTTGATTGGGAAAATAAATTATCACCATCGGAGTTACCCACATTTAAGGATTTACACGAATTCCTTACTAAACGGTGTCAAACTCTAGAAACGATTGGCGGTTCATCGGTTATGAATTTCAATTCTCATAAATCAAAACAATTAGTTAATAATGTCACTTCAGTTTGCTGTCAGTTGTGTAAACAGTCGCATCCATTATTTGCATGTGAGAAATTTCGAGCCTTTGAGCCTGCTAATCGTGCGGAGTTTGTGAAATCTAAACGATTATGTTTTAATTGTTTACAAGCTGGTCACAATACCATTGATTGTAAGTCAACAAAAAATTGCAAACTCTGTAAAAAACGTCACAACACCATGTTGCACATAAACAGAGTAAATAATAGCCAACCCCCTACTAATAGTTTGCATATTAATAACCCTAATAAGGAAACCGCGCTATTGTCCACATGTGTTATTCAGGTAACAGATGCAACCAATAATTTTCATAAGGTTAGAGCATTAATAGATCCCGGTTCACAGGTAAATTTAATTACTGATCAATTAGTCAAGAAGCTTAACTTGAAAACGACATTGGCCAAGTTTAGCATATCGGGAGTGGGAATTAATGTGCAAGAAAGTCAAGCAGCCACAGAATTAACCATAATATCTTGCAATACAAAATTTTCATCTACTATTCGTTGTTATTCAATTCCTAAGATCACAAATCAAATTCCAGCGCAACATATTGATATCACACAAATCAAGATGCCCACTCATATTAAATTAGCTGATCCAAATTTTTATAAACCATCAGAAATTGATATTTTATTAGGAGTAGAACTTTTCTACAACATATTGGAAAGTAAACATTTAATAATAAACAATACAAAATTAAGATTACAGCAGACGCGCTTGGGTTGGATTATTGGGGGCACAGCACCTTATATCAATTCCGCGTCATACGGTCAATGCAATTCGGTAACGTATTCACAAATTGATTCACACTTAAAAAGGTTTTGGGAACTTGAAAACGCCGAAATTTCAGAACCAATTAAATCCAAGGAAGAGTCATTATGTGAAGCTCAATTTTCGCGTTCGGTGCAACGAGATAGTGATGGGCGTTTTATCGTTACGCTACCATGGAATGACGCAAAAAATACTTTAGGTTCGTCGTACAATATAGCAATTAAACGGTTCTATAATTTAGAAAACAAACTTAAACACAATTCGCAATTACGGGAGCAATACAAGTCATTTTTAGATGAATACATTAAGCTAGGGCATATGGAACGCGTAACACAGGTCGATAAAACGGGTTATTTTTTACCTCATCATGCGGTAATTAAAAGGGACAGTTTGACTACGAAGGTCAGAGTAGTGTTCGATGGAAGCGCGAAATCTAATAATGGCGTTGCTTTAAATGATCTCTTAAGGACGGGTCCAACCCTACAGGATGACCTTTTCGACATACTGATTAGATTTCGCACGTACGAATACGTAATAACCGCAGATATTAAAATGATGTTTCGTCAAATATGGGTAGATAAACAGGACCGTCAATTTCAAAAAATATTATGGCGCCCATCGCCAGAAGATGTGCTGCAGACATACATATTGAAAACGGTAACCTATGGAACACGTTGCGCACCTTATCTCGCGGTTCGTTGCTTACAAGAGTTAGCCAAGGAGGCACCCGATGCAGTAACGTCTACAGCGATTTTGCATGATTTTTATATGGACGACTTGCTGACGGGTGCAGCCACAATCGACGAGGCGCGAGTATTGCGGGAAACAATTACGCAAACATTGGCGCGAGGTGGATTTACATTACGTAAATGGTCAACAAACGACAGTTCTATAATCACTGACGGAAACAATCGTGAAATCGATAATTATATTTTAAATTTATCACCTGATGATCACATAAAAACATTAGGAATTTGCTGGAATCCACATCAAGATAATTTGCAATATTTTGCGACTAATTTAAATTCATCAACCACAATCACAAAACGGGTAATGCTATCCGAAATTTCGCGTTTTTTTGATCCGCTGGGATTGTTAGGCCCGTTGATTATACAAGCTAAGTTACTCCTTCAGAGTCTTTGGAAACAAAATTTAAATTGGGATCAAAAGGTGCCGCAGGATATAGCGGAAAGGTGGACAAATTTAAAGGGCAAATTAAATTCAATGGAAACCGTTACTATCGCACGAAGGGTCAAACTAGCACAGTCTGCACACGTGGAAATTCATGCCTTCGGAGATGCCAGTTTAAAGGCTTATGGCGCAGCCATTTATATAAAATCCTTCGGAAAGGACGGAAATTCAATCTGCACATTATTATGCGCCAAATCCAAGGTGGCGCCAGTGAAAACCGTAACTTTACCACGTTTGGAATTATGCGCGGCGGTACTAACGGCAAAATTGGTCGATCGTGTAAAAAAAATACTACGACAAAATATAACAGACATACATTATTACACTGATTCAACTATTGTTATGTCATGGATTAACTCGGATTCTGCTAGATTTAAAACATTCATTGCGCACAGAGTTGGTGAAATACAACAATTAACTCATGTTGAAAGGTGGCATCACATAGCCTCGCGAGACAATCCAGCTGATATAATTTCGCGTGGATTAGGTCCGGGACAATTAATTCATAATGAGCTATGGTGGAAAGGGCCGCAATTTTTAATGCAATCGGTGCATTGTATACCATTCGTACCGGTTTTTAGCGAGCAGGCAGAATTTCGGTCCCTAGTGGTAAATGCAAGTCAGCAGGTACAAGAGTTAGAGTGGGTAAAGAATCATTCAACATTAACAAAATTAATACGTGTAACCGCCTGGATAAAACGATTTATAAATAATTGTAAAAATAATGACAATAAACAAGGCGGGGAATTAACCACGGATGAGGTAAATCAAGCGGAGCTGGTGGTTATTAAATCAATCCAATCAAACGCGTTTGTCACGGAAATAAATAATTTGGTAACTAACACTACTATAAGTAACAGCAGCAAAATAGCGCAATTAAGTCCGTTTTTAGATAGTACCGGTATCATGAGAGTGGGCGGTCGATTGCGGTTCTCAAAATTAAAATATGATGCTAAATTTCCAATTTTATTACCAAAGTCTCACTATATAACGGAATTAATTGTAAGGCATTACCATGAAACACATTTTCATTCAGGTCCACATGCAACGTTGTCTCAGATAAGGACAAAATATTGGCCTATATCGGGTAGGAATATCGTACGACATATATTGCGAAAATGTATTGCGTGTTTTAAGGCAAATCCACGTTCGACAGAGCCGAAAATGGGGGATTTGCCGCAATGTCGTACAGAAAATCTTAGGCCGTTCATTAAAACAGGAGTAGATTATGGCGGACCCTTCCTAATCAAGGAAGGAAGGCGCAAAACGGCGACATTTTCCAAGGTTTATGTCGCGTTATTCATTTGCATGTCGACTAAGGCAATTCATGTTGAAATAGTCAGTAGCTTAACGACGGAAGCATTTTTGGCTGCGTTTCGCCGATTTGTATCGCGAAGAGGGTTAATTACCGACCTCTATAGCGACAATTCAACAACTTTTATTGGGGCAAGCAGGGAAATTAAACAGTTGTACGCATTCCTATATAATCAGCAAACCGATTTAATGTCAGAGTTAAATAAGGACCGCGTTAGATGGCACTTTATACCGCCTCGTGCGCCCCATTTTGGCGGATTGTGGGAAGCGGGTATAAAGAGCGCAAAAATTCATTTATATCGCGTTGCATCTAAGACAAAGTTTACATACGAAGAGTTCTTAACGTTTCTGATACAAGTTGAGGCCATTGTTAATTCTCGTCCTTTAAGCCCACTATCTAATGACCCCAACGACCTTTCTGTCCTTACCCCTGGCCACTTCCTGATAGGAGGCAACTTGAGGGCTATCCCGGAACCCAACCTCCAGGAGCTACAAGTCAACAGACTATCTCGATGGCAAATGATCCAGACTCTCCAGAATCAATTCTGGAATCGATGGAACAAGGAGTATCTGCAGGAATTACAGGGTCGACGGAAATGGAAACATTCTAAAGGAAAATCATTAGAAGTAGGACAACTGGTCATCATACGAGAGGATAATTTACCCCCCTGTCGCTGGCGATTAGGGCGCATCACGGAAGTACATCCCGGACCCGATGGTATAGTGCGAGTCGCGAAAGTACAGACTTCAGGTGACAGTGTCGTGCGTCCAGCAGTGAAATTGTGCGCCCTACCTCTTGAGCAAGACTCTAATATTTAGATCAAAGCATTCATGTTTAAGTCAAGTATAATTTAGTAATTACTGTATTAGTTATAATTTTTTTCCATCATTGTTTCTTTTTACCTTGTTTTGAAATTAAGTAATTTCAACGGGGGGAGGATGATGCGGCCAGTCAATCGTCGCATCATTAATAAAGATTATTTATGGGGGTCAGATATTCCGAAATAAGTTGTCAGCCCAAATTGCAAGTGTAACGAATTTATGGGGGCTGTTAAACGTTGTGGGACCCATTGTAACATGAGAGGTAGACACATCTGGAAAGCATCTCGGACGGAAGCGGAGCCTGTGCACTTTTCCAGGAATTAGAAAGTGACGCGGAGGTGCATGTCCAGAAAAGGCAACAGAGCAAAGTCGGGGATGATGGCAGCCAATCAGGTGTTCCCAAAGGAGCCACCCCCATCCAAGAAAGGCGGTTCCACAGGGTAAGGTGTTGGGAGAAAATCGACGACAGCGGGGAAGAAATATAGTTATCAAGAACAATTCGAGCAATTAACTACAACAACCATTATTATTGTCTCCACACACAACACGCGAGTTTTAATACAGTCCACTTGCAATTTGGGTCGCGAATTTATATTTTACATTAATTCTTATCTGTAAATAAGTGTTCTTTGTTTTCTACGTGTAAATATATGTATAATTCGTTCGACGGTGTTTTATCTAATTCACGGTACCCAAACGGCCCTAAACATATATAAAATAAAAATGTTTTAACGTTTCAAATTTGACGCCTTCACGCTTAATACTTTTCATCTTTCTAATTGTTTATGTTGTGTTGATTTAACGTTTTAATGTTATCACGATGCAACCATTTAACATTTTATTATTTTGCATTTACAATTTATATGCCTACAAGTTTATATTTCTATAACTCTAACGTTTCCATGTTTTTATATTATTATTTTTAACGTTTAACGTTTTCAAGTTTAACATTCTAGTTTTTCCAAGTTTTCAAGTTTTTGCATATTTAAATAACGTTTTCAAAGTTTCAAACTTTTGCGATTTCATATTTTTACTTCTCTACATTTTACGTTTTTCTCATGAATATTCGCTGGATATCACGTTTAAATATTTATTCTTTACATTTTTACATTTTACACTAGAATATGACATACAATAGTAACTAATCTTTTAACGTTTACTTTAATGTTTTAACATTTTCAGGTTTTCACTTTCCACATTCTATCGATTTCTCATTATAACGATAAGGCTTTTTATTTTAACTTTTTAACTTATTAATGCATTTTCATGTTTTAATGTTTTACCATTTACCATCTTTTAGATTTGCACGTCATATTGTTGTTGTATACACCCTAAACGTTAAATTTTTTTTAAAGTTTTAACCTTTTTACGTTATTGCGCTTTCACGATTTGGCTGTTTTAAGGATATATTTTTACGTTTTCATATTTAAATGGTGTCAGATTTTATCGTTCTGTTTTTTTTAATTTCTTTTAATATATTTACGACATTATGTTCAACTGTTCAAAAGTTTTCCATTCAACGTTTTCACGTTTTTATATTTTACGATTTATAGTTTTCAAGTTTTAACGTTAAAACGTTTTAATATTTAACCGTTTTCAATTTTCGCATCATTTATTTTTTCCATTTTTTTAAATGTTTCCACATTTTAAGGTGTTGACGCCTTATTTGTTTGTTTACGTGGTTTCACCTTTTCAAATTTTAACGTTTTAACGCGTTCCCTGTTTTTTTACATTTTCACGTTATTTTCGTTTTAATGTATTAACGTTTTCGCCTTCTACAATTTTTCATATTTAAAAGTTCTTATATTTTCGCGTTTTCCAAGGAAATAGAGAAAGAGTTAATGGAAATCAAAACAAAAAAAAGGCTATGGAAAGAGAAAAGAGGAAAAATAACGTTATAATGAATTGCATGAAAATAGACACAAACATATTAAAAACAGCAGTAGAAAATTTCCTGAAAGTGCACTTAGAAGTTAAAATCGGCGAAAGAAGCTGCTTAATGAAGTTGGAAAAAGAAAAAGACAGGAACTTAATCATGAAAAATAAAACAAAACTCAAGTACTTACAGACAGAAAAAAATATATATATAAATGAAGATCAGACGAAAATAGAGAGAGAAAAACAGAAACTGATAAGAAAAAAAGCAGAGGAGGAAAAAAGGAGGGCAAAAACGTTCAAATAGGCTACAATAAAATAATATTAGATAGAATAGAATAGAGATGGAACAAAAACAGAGGAGAACTGAAAAAAACAAAATCAAAAAACTAAAATGGAAATCTGAGAATGAAAACTCGATAACGACATACGCAATGGGAAATGACACGAAAACGGTAACTAAAACAAAGAAAGGATGCTTTAAAAAGGTTAAATGTGAGCGGAATAGTAAGGAGAAAGCAATGAAAGATGCAAAAGGAAACACCGTTGGAAACAGAAAAAAAGAAGGAACACATGATAGCAGGTGCGAAAAATGAATAGGAACGTGGAATGTCAGAGGCATAAGAGGAAAAGAGAAAGAACTGGAAGAAGAATTCGAGGGAATGGGGCTGGGCTATCTAGCCATAACAGAGACGAAGAAAAAAGGAAAAGGATTGGTACAACTAGAGAACGCGAATATAATGATATTTAGCAGAGTTGAAGAAGAAAATAGAGCAGCGGATAAAGAAGAAATTTGGAAGTTGTTTAAAGATGAAGTCCTAGAAGCAGCAACCAAAAGTTGTGGAGTAAGCAGAAGGAACTGCAATGAGAAACAAACAGCATGGTGGTCTGAAGAAGTAAGAGAACAAATAAAACGAAAAACAATGGAATGGAAAAAATACTTAAGCAACAGATCAGAAGAAAATTATAGCAATAATAAGAAAAACGGGAAATTACGAAAAAACTAATAATATCGGCAAAGGAAAAGCAATGGAAAGAATTCGGAGAAAAAATGGAGCAAGATTGCAAAGGAAACCAGAAATTATTCTACAAGACGATGAAGACTATGACTATAAGAGAAAATAAAACACAAGAGACAAGTTTTATCAAGAACAAGAATGGGGAGATAATAAAAGAGGAAAAGGAAATAATGCAGAGATAGAAACAGTACAATATAGAAGGGGAAAATAAAGAAGCACCGGAAGAAAAAGGGGATGATAATGAAGAACTAATAAGCATAGAAAAGTTACATAGAGCAATAGCAAAATTGAAAAATGGCAAAGCTCCAGGACATGACCAAATAACAGGAAAAATGCTTAAAAATTTGGGAAAAACGGAATAGAAACAATGCACACATTATATAACAAGATATGGAAAACAGAGCGGACACCTGAGGACTGGCAGAAAGCACTAATAGTGCCAATCTATAAAAAAGGAGATAGAAGAAAATGCGATAATTATAGGGGAATAACTCTCGTATGCACAAATATGAAGGTATTCGAGCAAATACTTGATACGAGGATACGAGCGAAAATGGAGAGGACACTAAATGAAGCACAGAGCGGATTAAGAAAGGGAAGAAGTATGAAAGACCATATATTTATGATAAACCAGATAACACAAAAAATGCTATTAGTTAAAAGGAAGATATATATAACACAAAAATATGCAGAGTAACAGTAGCAGACCGTAGTACAGGGACGCTAAGCGACACCACCTCATGAGAAGAAAAAAAAAAACAGTAGGAGAAGGGGCGTTTGTGGACGACGTAGTGATATTTGCAAACGACAAGAAAGCGCTAAAAGAAAACCTAGACACTTGGAATGATACACTAGAAATAAATGGAATGAAAATGAATAGACAAGTAAAAGAGTATGGGGAGCTAGGACACAGAGAAAGAGGAAAAGAGGAAGAACTAGACTGTCATGAGATAAAGAGATGGAGAAAGCAATTGAAGCAAGAGGAAAAATATGGACCGAAGCACAAAGTCTAGCGAAGGATAGAATTAAATGGAAGAAGTTTGTACAAAACTTAATACAAACACAAACCCAACACCATTATAAGGTAGAAGGGTACAGATTATATATATTATATATATATATATATATACAGTCGACTCTCTATATAGTGAAAGACAAAAATGTTGACCGAAATTTCACTATATAGAGTTTTTCACTATATAAAGAGAAACAAAATTTCCAAAATTATGACATAAAAAAAGATTATTAAACATTTAAAAGTTTAAATACATAGCATGTACATAATGTACATACTGTACACATTACATATGTATGTACAGAGCTAAATAATACATAAAAAGAATACATAATACAAAATCTGTTAATACATACATACATATGTACATTTAAAATTTGTGTAGTCTCAATAAATTGCTAAACAACATACATATTATGTACTAGGAAAAATAATCAGCTATTTTTTGAACCTGTTAGCGAATTAATCTAGGCATCGACTACATATAAAATGGGTTTCCCCGGGATGCTTTGAAATGGGTCCTACCCCGTGTTTCTCACTGAAATCTATTGTACTTGATTTACATTTTGCTTGTTAGGCGTTAAGAACCTTTTTAAAACAGTGAGTCATAAAAATCAGTTCGTGCTAATGTTAGGTAGAAATGGGAAACCCAAAGTGGCCAAAATCTCAATAAATGCATAAAAATTTATACATGAAATTCCGGTAAAAATTTTATTATATAGAGTGTTCCTATTTTACAGATTCACTATATGCAGTGCGTTTTACATGAAATTTCATTAAAATATTTTGGGGTTTGAAAAAATTTCACTATAAAGAGTTTCACTATAGACAGAGTCGACTGTATATATATATATATATATATATATACATATATACATTTCGCGTTTTTATATTTTATGTTTAAATGTTATATTGATTTCATATGGCAACGATTCAATTTATTACGTTTTACTAATGTTTTTCCATTTTGATATTTTAACGTTTCTGCGTTTTAACATTGCCATGATTAAACCCTTTAATTTTAATAGTTTTAATGTTTTCATGTTTTAAAATGTTATGCAGTTTCATCATTTTAACGTTTACACATTTTAATGTTTAACGCTCTTGCATTATCAAGTATTTTTATCTTTCCATATTTACTAAAGTAACGTGGAAAAAGGCATTCGTCAAATAAACGTTTAGGTATCCATTTTTTACATTTAAACGTTTTTATATATTTATAATTTGTCGATTTAAATTTATTATATTTACATTTCAATCGTTTTCTGGTTTTAACGTTTTAATGCTATTTTAATATTTCAACGTTTACACCTTTTGTAATTATTTGTGTAAACTTTTTTTAAATATCACTTTTACGTTTCTAAATTTTACGTTTATGAGCGTTCTAACGTTATCATATCTTTTTCACATTATCCTTTTTAATCTATTAAACGTTTTAAAGATTCTACACCATTGCACGTTTTAACGTCTTATATATTTAATGTTTTACAGTTTATATTTTTTTTGGATTTTCCGTTTATATATTTTTGTGTTTAACGTTTTCACGTTTTTATATTTTCTTGTTTTTACGTTCTAATTTTTTATATATATTTTATATTTTAACGTTCTTTTATATTTTAACGTTTTCATGTTAAAGTATTAATGTTGTTAACGTAATGGTATTAATAAAAATAATAAGTGAAGTAAGGAATTTTATTTTCGTTTTTCATAACATTATTATGCTTTAAGGTTTTTATTGTTTAAGCTTCTTATGTTAATTTTAACGATATATTGTCAAATTTTACGTTTTTATATCAACACGTTTAAATATTACATTTGGATGCTTTATTATTTTCAGGTCTCAATGTTTTAATATTTAAAAAAATTATGTTTTACTATTTTATAGTTCAACATTTTCACGTTATAAATATTTTTATTCAATTCTTTTTAACGTTTCTACCTTTTTATGTTTTAATTTGGTAGTATGTTCACATTTTAAAGCTTTTAGATCTTTTCATCCAAATTTAATGACGGGGAAACGTAAAACCGTCAAAATATAAAAATGTTAAAACATAATAAAATTATTACAAACGTTCAAATCTAAAATCGAAAATACATTAAAACGTGTAAATATGGAAACCGTATAAACCGAAAACATATACACCTCAAAATGTGATTACCACAAAACCACTTTTGAGGGTTATATGATGTTCGTACATAAACATCAGCAAATTTTAAGTAAGTAGAGCTAGAAACATTTTTTTTGATTATAACCCTTTTTTTACCAAATGAACATGGATTATTGTTCTTTGTCAACAACAGCCACGATCTATTTTGGATCTCATCAGCGAAGCGCAGTTGGAGACAGGGAAACCAGTTTTACTTTTGTGTATTTAACTCTCCGGGCAAACCGTCAAAAAATAATTGATTTTTTTAAACTTTAAAAACATTTTCTTTACAATTCTAAGAATTAAAAACCTCTTAATTTAAATATTCCTAGGACAATCACTTACATTAATTTAATTGAAAAAAAAAACAATATTTATTTCCATTTATACAATTTAGTTATTTGATTATTTATTTATCTATTTATTTATGTATTTTTCTATTGACTTATTGTTTGATAAAATTTTCCAAATAAATCAAAGTACAGTGAAATATATTTATAGATTTAACAAAAAAAAACACGTCTATAGTTTACTTTAGAATCGATATATGCAACCGAATATACATAACATGGAAGAGGAGCAAATTGAATTTATTGAAATATACAACTGATTGAAACCAATTCAATTAATTCAGATAAAATTTAACTACATTTGAATCTGTATTTCATTATGATTGATATACGGCAAAGGGTATTATCTGGGGGGTTGCGTAATTAATAGCATCAACGCCGAAAACGCGCAACATTGTTTTCTTTTTTTTTTTATCATATCGTTTCGTAGATGCGGATTAAATCAGTCGTGTACCTTGTACAAGGGGAAGAATAATCTGCATCGTTAATTAAACGAGTTTAATCAGCGCTTAAAATTCAGGACGCGAGCTGCCGCCTCGGGAAAATGCAAATTGAAAAAGGAAAATTCTTCCGAGACGTTATTAAAATCAACTCGGAAACACGTCCGGTGTTTTTTTTTGCCTCTCGTCGCGTATGCAAGAATAGAAGTAGTTTGCAGGAAATTGAAAATAAAAGTCCAACTTTATGACCTGACAGTGGAAACTAAATTGGAGAGAGGGAAAGTTTGAAGTGCGCTTCCTACGAGTGTGGTTTAAGAGGGAGACACTTTAAATATGAGGATTGTACAAAGAATAATGTTAGGATTATAAATTATTTTTTGGAATTAAGCGAGAAATATTATAAAAATTTAAGAATCAAATACTACATACCTGTTTGCAATGAAAAAAGAAAAGTAGATAAGGTTGAATTGAATAGTACCGTTTGATATCTGTGCCGAATTTTTTTTTTTTTAATTACGACTCATTTAAGTTGTACCACGAATTAAACGTACCATGAAATATTTGAATATTTTTTCTATCCTAAAGGTAGAACTTGTTTCAATGGCTTTATAAGGTAAACACACCACAGTAATCGAAATATAACTATAAAATGACTAATTAGAAGATGATGAACTACAAATTGATAGATTCTTATCTATCACAATTCCTCTATATATACAGGGTGTCCCGTTAATGCGGGGAAATGGCTGGACCATAGATTCCTGAGGTCAAAATATGACGATTTAACGCAACTTATCTATATCCAAAAATTTACGGTTAAGCCGGAATTTGGCTTCAAAGATTCATTTTTTTAAATTTCTTTTGTTTATAATAATTGAACGCTTTATTTGATTTGAATGAAATTTATTTTTAATAACTACCAAAATATAATACATCATTTGAGTTATTATGACTATTATTCGTTAACAAGAAGTATAAGAAACAGTAGTACCACCACTTAAAAACTAAAATATTTTTTTATTGGTGGATCTAATAAAAACTAAAAAAATACTGCTTGATAGACCATTTAATTTAAAAACTTTTTTGTCTCTTAATAATATTTGATATCTTTTACGGTTTTCCCACAAAAAAATAAAATATATATTTTTTTATCTAGTTAAAACAAAATCTAGTTTTTCATCGAATCGAAAATAAATGTTTTTCATGGCCGTCTTTGTTTAAAAAATGTAAATTATGTATAGTAATAATTATTTAGTGTCTTTTAACAATTAATTTTTAACTTTATTATAGTTCATAAATATTCATATTTGGAACAAACAGATATCTTGTTTGAATTAAGATTTTGCAAAGAAAATTCTTTGAAAAATGTTAGGTGTTGTTTTGATTTATTTTATTAATTGATATTATTTAATTTTTATTCAATTGAGTAAGTTTATTTACTTATTAATGAGTGCATAATGAGTATACTATATTCATATTTTATTTTTTTGTGCAAAAACCGTACAAGATATCAAAAACAAGTAAGAGTCAATTTTTTTTTTAAATCTAATGCCCTTTCAAGTAGATTTTTTTGGATTTTATTGGATGCACCAATAAAAAAATATTTTAGTTTTTAAGTGGTGGTACTACTGTTTTTTATACTTCCTGTCAATCACTGATAGCCATAATAACTGAAATGATGTATTATATTATGGTACTTATTACTAATAAATTTCATTCAAATCAAATAAAGCGTTCAATTTTTATAAACAAAAGAAATAAAAAAATTTGAAACTTTGAAGCCAAATTCCGGCTTAACCTTAAATTTTTGGATATAGATAAGTTGCGTTAAATCGTCATATTTTGACCCCAGGAATCTATGGTCCAGCCATTTCCCCGCATTAACGGGACACCCTGTATATATGAAAAAAACATAAAAATCCAGAAATCGAATTTAACTACCAACCAATTAACCTTCAACCTATATTACAAACTGTTGGATAAAGTTATACATAAAACATCAGAAAATAGATGTCTACCAACAACATAACCATCAAACAAAATTAGATTTAGAGAGGAACATTTCACCAACCAACGGCTCCTAAAAGTGACCGACAAAATATAACACAGCTTATCAAAAAGCACCAATCAAGTATTGTACACTATCAACAGAAAATTTACATTCAAAATTAAATGTTTAATTGTGGAGGCGTTTACTTTGTGGTACATCTTGAATATACTGAAGAAAGAAAGAAAACAGGATCACTTTGTTTTACCACTTTTTATTTAACAAAATACATGTGACTATAGTTTCGACTATCAACTAGTCATTATCAAACATAAAGTGTTTAATATTACGGAGTCTAACATATTTATATTAAGCAGTTGAATAGAGGCGTGTACATCAGGTCTACCTGGTCGTTAAGAAGGGAAATTCCCGGATTATTCTTAGCTTTGAAAATTTCCATGGCTTCTAGTAAATCCATTTTTCGTCCTTTATCCGTTAAGTGGATTACCGAAAGAATGTCATTTTCAAAAGGGTGATTCGTTTCCGGCAAGTGATTAGCAAAAGTTGAATTATTATTTTTCTGACAAAATGATTTTTTATGTTCGTTCAATCTAATTCGAAAATTACGACCAGATTGGCCGATGTACACGCTTTTACAATGAGAACAAGTGAGCTTGTAAATTCCGGATTTATTCATGATGTCAATTTCAGTTTTACAATTAAAAATGGTTGAACTTAATTTACTATAGGGTTTGAAACAAATATTTACGTTACATCTTTCAAGGACTTTTTTAATTTTAGTGCTTACCATTCCGAAATAAGTGATTGCTTTGAATGCTTTTTTGTCTGGTTCTGTTTTTGCATATAAATATTTACTGAGACGATTCATTTCCGATTTATGAATTAATTTATTAATTGTCTCTTCTGTGTATCCATTGTTAATTGCAATATTTTTAATTGTGCGGATTTCGTTGGTAAAGGCTTGAGGACTTAAAGGAATGTTGAGGGCTCTATTAATCATTGAGGTGAAACTGGCTAATTTGTGTTTTTGAGGGTGTCGGGAATGATTTGGAATGATGGAGTCGGTATATGTAGGTTTTCTATAAATGTTAAAATTTTCCTTTTTCTGAAACTATGATTTAACTAATAGGTTTCCCTCAGGGAAGTGTACTTGGTCCAAAACTATAACATATTTACTATTAACATTCTTATAAATATAGATCCTCTTAAAATCACTCTTCTGATACCACCTCAAAATCCACACACATCATAAACTTTTACTAGATCGGTAATCTCCTTACAACTAACTATCACATACCCGTGCCCAGCTTTGTCTGTATTTTCTGTTCAAATAAAAAAAGCAAAATACATTAAATTCCTATATTAACTATTAATGAAACCCAATAACAAGATATTGGATTGATAAGGCTGTTACTTGGCGAAACTCCATTATGAACTTATAATGAAAAAACACGATAGTTTTGAGTTTAGCTTTATTTTGTAGATACTGCTACAATTGTTTCATCTGCCTGATGAAGCCACTGTGTGGTGAAACAATTGTAGCAGTATCTACAAAATAAAGCTAAACTCAAAACTATCGTGTTTTTTCATTATAAGTCCAATAACAAGATGTTTGTGAGCTGCGATCTCAAATAAGAAATTTCTAAATATGTTACCTTATATTCAAGCAAAACGTTCTTTTAAATTCTTAACAATCTACAGTTCTAATCAATTTCCATACTATTGTTTCATATCATTTTAGTTAAAGTTCTTTCTAATAAATGTTTAATTTTAAAATTTCTAAACTGTTGATTTGAAACTTTTAAAATTAGAAATTAATTAAAATACAAATTTTAAAATTTGAAAATTAAATTAAATAAACAGAAAATTTGTAAATAAAAAACTCAAAAGTTTTAATTTGAAATAATTAAAATCCAGTTAAAAATTTATCTTCAAAAAAAAACTCAAACAAAAAAATTATGAATAAAAAAATTATTACAAAAAAAGTAAAATTTTAAAAGTTATTTGTTTATTTCCTTAAAATAATTGGAATTACACCAAATGCAATTTAAATTTTTACCAAAAAAAAAACGTTCAAATTGTATTTAAAGAAATATCTTATAATTGCCTAAAACTTTTATAAAAAAATTTATATTAAAAAAAAATGTTTAAAAGCTAAAACCAATAGGTATTGGGTATTATTTATTTTATCCAACATACTATAAAAAGATTCTAATTTTATACATAACAATAATCTACAAAAATTTTGATCGTATTTGGAAAGGCTTGAATTCGCAAAATATGTGTTCTTCAATTCACCCTCTATTCTTCTGGTATCAATTGCTCCATTAAGACTTTCTTGATAGTGATTCATCAAATTATTTGCCAAATAGTTTAAAATTTGCTTTGAAATAGTGAAAACACAAAAACAACTTTATATATTCCGAGAAAATAAAAATATTTGATTATTTAAATTTAAAATGTCCTTGATTTTTTCAAATGGTGGTAAATTTAAGCAAAAATAATTGATGATTTCATAATTTGCTTAAAAATAAATTGAAATTTATCTAATAAACATATTGAAAAGCAGTTAATAATATTTGCCTATAAAATTATAATTTTATTTAAAAAAATAGTTTACCAAAATAAAAACAGTTGAAAAGTTTTATGAGAACCAATAAAACCCGATTGAAAATTGCTTAGCTTTATTTCCAAGCAGTTGAAAATGTGTTTGCTTGAAAATTATTGAATTTAACGTAAATGTCGTAAAAAAATTACACATGAAAATTTTCTCAAAAACATTTTAATTAAAAAAATATAACTCTTCTTACAAACAGAAAGCTTAAAAATTGTGTACAATTTGTTAAAAATATGATTGGATGCTTCATAAATTTCTAGATGAAAATTAAAAATTCCCAAAGAAGAAATAATTGGGAAAAGGTTTTTGAAATGACATTTTAAATTAATTTAAATTTTACAAACAAAAACATATTTACTGAGAAAAAAATTGATAACTAAAATTTTCCAAAAATAAAAATTTGTTACCCAAAGACAATATTTAGGAATTTGCGTAAGATAAGTAATATTCTTTTTTTCTAAAACCAAACAATTTATGAGTATTTTTAAATTATAGATTTAAAAACAGTTTCTTTTTTCAAATTTCACAACAAAAAATGTATAAAAAACAGTGTTTTAAAAACTTTTATTTTTTTAATTTCAAAACTTTACAAAAACGATAATTGTTTAAAAAACATTTAACTTTCGATCATTAACTTAAGTTTGAAAATATCAGTTTAAGTTTAAACATAAATAAATAAGAATATATATTTGTGAGTTATGTGAAGTTTATTATTTAATTAAATAAATACAGTTATATTTCATACCTCACTATTTTATTTAATCATTAAATGTACATTTCCAACACTGTTGATAAGTACCACATGTATGTATTCGAAATGTACTGTGTTAATTAAATAAATGAGTAAAATTAAATAATAATTTATTTTGTAGTCTTAAAAAAACTTATTTGTTGTAGATTTACGAAAAGTTTTCGTGTTTCTTCTAATTATAAGTTTTAACAGATTAGTTAATAATCGAAACTTGAGTCACTTAAAAATAATATGTGATCTAAACAAAGAAATTGTTTTATATAAATTTCCAAGATGTATCACGAAGTTAAAGCCTCAACTATTAATCTATTTGTTTAAAGTACAGTTAAATACTAAAAAAAATGGTTATAAATATCCTTAAAATAATTAAAATAACACAAAAAGCAAATAAAATATTATCGAACAAAAACAGTTCAATAGTGTCTTTGAAGAAATATTTAAATTTGCTAAACTAACTAATTTTTGAATTATTGGCTCAATAATCATTACAAAAATTCTAATAAAACAGTAACATTTGTCTAAAAAAATAAATTTACAAAGTTTGTATAGATATAAACATATAAAAATCACTATATTTCAACCACAAATTAACATTAATTCAATTCAGTGTAAGTATGTTGTAATGGTCGCAACCATTCTCTTCATGTAAACATTTCATTGAAAATAAATCAAAAACAGGTTAATATTTTCTTAGATTTATTTTTGAATAATTGAAAATATGTTTGCTTAAAAAGTAATTGAACTTACAAATACTATAACCTGTAAAATCATAACTTGGATATATTCCACCAATAAAGAATTGAATTTCTTTAAAAAACAAAAAATGATGCCTATTATAAGTTTGTATGTATATGAAACGATAAAATTTGTGAGAAATAATTTATATCTGTTTAATTAATATCAACAGAGCATAGTTATAATACACATACGAAAGAACTAAAACTTCCTAAGCTTCTACCACAATTCTTTTCTAGTTTCTAGAGTGTAAAGATCATCAATAAATTACCACTTAATATCAAAGATCTACACACAGAGATGTTTGTCAGGAAAATAAAACTAATGTTAGAAAATAATTGCTTCTATATGAATACACCAGTTTCTGCGAAAATTCGTGTAACAAATCATCTGCAAATATGAATTTTATAATTTTCTGTAAATTTATTTAACTTATTATTTAACCATATTTGCGCTTTTAATATTTTATTTTAAATACTCTACGGTACGCCTCTTTGTAAATGTTCATTAGTTACTGTGTCGTATTTTATCTCTTTTAAATTTGATCTATACCTTAATTTTATATATAAAAAGTTTTATTAGAATATTCATCCTTGCCTATATATGTTACTTAGATTTAGTTCTCTTTTGATGTATTGCACTTGACTAACCTATGAATGTATAAAACGGTCTTCCTGGAAATAAAAAAAAATAAACTTGAATTGAATTGAAACCTAAAATATAGTTCACAATTTGCATTAAATAGTTTAATGTTTAATAAAACAAAACAATTGAAAAATTTTTGAAAAAAAATCTTAAAGAAGAAACAACCAAGAAAAAAATGTTAAAATAACAATTTAAATTATTTGTAATTTCACATTTATTTGTAAATATCGTATTTGCTGAAAAAAGAAAAATTGGTATCAGAAATTTTACAAGAAAAAATTATTTTGTTTTATCCAAAAATAACTGATAATTGATAAGAATATTCCCTTCAACAAAATTTCCCCATCCTCTCCCAAAATTAAAATCCATCGATATTAAGTTTTAGACATTCTTGATTAAATCTGGTATTTTGAATTGCTTGTTTGTGCTTCAAACGTAATTTCATGTATATTTTAGCCTTTTCTGCTACACTAGCGTTTATTAAATACTTGAAAGCCTCTACAATCAAGTATTTAATCAACGCTAGTGTAGCAGAAAAGGCTAAAATATACATGAAGTTACGTTTGAAGCACAAACAAGCAATTCAAAATATCAGATAAAATCCATCGAACCGAAATCTCACCCTCTCACACCTGCAAAAGCTAGGAATCCCATTCGATCATAAACTATCCTTCAAACAACATGCCCTATCCGTTGAAGCCAAAGTCAAAACCAGGGCCCGTCAATTTCGATCTTTAACTTATAAAAACCAAGGATTACAGCCAAAACTGCAACCAATCCAAGTAGCCGAAAGATCCGCACTCCGAACCCTTACCAAAATCAGACACCCAAATAATCCTCTTCATAACCCATCCAATGATCTACTCTATGATTCCATCCAAATAATTCCCATTGGTAAGGATGGTAAGTACTGGACAAATAAAAATGGAAGCACATTTAGGACTAAGATACCTATAATCCTTTACTAGACACCCTTAACCGATTGAACTAGGGATGAAAAGTGATCGCTACTGTCCTATATTAAACTCGGCTCAATTTGATACAGGTAACAGCGTTCTCTCTAAAGCATGTTTCAAACCTACCTGAATTAAGTGCCTTCACGCTGCATAGAAACATTTTCCAGATTTATTAGTAATGAATATTTACTATTTCACACCACTGGAATAACTGTATATGTGTTCATTTTGTTTGATTCATTCGGCGAAGAGAACATAATAAAACGAAACATATTTTTAAATTCAAAATGATAGAAACGATTTTTATAAAACTAATAACTATCTAGTCCATCCAGTGGGTTAGTTAGTATATTAACTAAATTAATTAATATCAAATTCTTAAGCAATGTTTAGTATTGAAGGTTGGTTATCTCTTCTCATCACTAGTTTATCTATTTCTATATAAACATGAAAAATTGTTTTGTTAGCATCTACAGTATTTAATTCTTTGTTTTAATTATTACAATCATTAACAAATCTTCTACTTCTTCAATGCTTTAATTAACTCTGTTATGAAAACAGTATCTAGATAATTTTATATTTATATACCTATATTTATTTTCCTGTTGCTGCCCCACCACCACCATTCTCCTTTCACTTATCAATTACATACCGATAATCCTGTAAACTTTCGCCATCAACCGTAAAGGTAAATGGTCCGCGAGGGATGATTTCGGAGATTTAATTTAGATACTACCGGCACCGGTATTTTCCTGTAGCCCCGCTGCGGGTGGGGCGGTCGTTAACGGACCGGATCGCATAAATTTCCCGCCGCGTTCGTTCCTAGGGTTTAATACCTACGCAAATTCGGGGCGGCAATAACGAGCCGACGCAGAATTTATTTGAATGAATGACGACGACTGGGGAAGAAGAAAAAAAATAATATATATATATATAAAGGCGAGCGTAATTTCGTGATCGCAGGAACGCGGTTTTTACTGTCCTCCCACCCTCCAAATACCGATTCAGCGGGAAAATTTCATCCGCGCGGAAATTCGCCCAGTTCGCATTATTAGATCGTCCCATTGTGAGACTTAAACGTCGGCTATCGGGAGTACAATTCGATATAATGGAAGGTTAATCGAATTTAGTTCAGATGATAGAATGGGGATATAAAGTAATGTGTGGTGATAATAACCGTAATGGGTTTATTAATTAAATTCGATATAATTGAAAAATTCCTTAAAGGATTAAAACATTTCTTCAAGATTAAGTATGTGCACCTAAGATATAAGAATTGGGTGACTAGATATAAAAATTATAACTAAATTGTATATACTAGGACGTACAATTTTTATATCTAATCACCCAAATACTTCAGCCAGTAATGGATTACACAAAATCCTATTTAAATAATAATTGTGCAGAAAGTTAAATTCAGCTTAATTTTTTTACGTATCTATAAAACGAAAATAAATTTTAAATATATTTTTTAAATTTTTATATCAAAAGGAATTCATAATTTGTATCAAGAATAGTGACCTATTAAAATGCATCTTTTTTTTTCATGAATTTTAGTATCATAAACTTGTCTTAATCGTTGCTGCACTATTTTTTCTTATTTTTTAGCTTACAAGTCCAAGACACTTGTTATGTTCCATAGATTTATAAACAGTTTAAATTTTGAAAATGATTGGTAACAATCGAAATACGTGTCAATCAACTGATAATAAATTTATAGAACATAACAAGTGTCTTACTTCACCGAATTTACAAAAAGGACAAGATGACAAGTGAAATTTGACAGATATAAACTAAAATAATAGATAACAGATTATAGATCATATATGATAGACAATAGAAGATGTTAAATGACAGTTGTTAGATAAAAGGAAAAATATAGATAATATATTATGGATGCAAATGACAATTGACAAATAAAATTAAAGATAATGATTTACAATAGAAGATGTTAAATAACAGTTGACAGCTAAAAGGAAAAATATAGACAACATACAGATGACAGATGACAATTGACAGACAAAATCAGAAAGCATAATTGACAATTAATAAAAGATGACAAATGACAGTTGAGTGATAAAAAACTATAGATTACAATAATGGCATATAACATTAGACAATGTTAATTGACAATGGAAGACAATAAATGACAGCGACATATTAAACAGGCAGATTACGTAAGAGAAATGGCAATGTCAATTGGCTATTTGACAAAAAAAACAAATGATCGTTGACAGGTAAAAACAGGAAGCAATGTTATTTGACAATGGAATATGATAAACGACAGTTGGCAGATAAAATTTAAATTATGAATTACGGTTTATAGATGAGAGATTAAATTTGTAGATGACATTACAGATGACAATGTTAATTGACAATTGCAGATACTAAATGAAAGCTGCTGTATAAAAAAAGAAAGCAATGTTAATTGTCAATTGAACACAAAAAGACAGAAATGTAGATAACATATTATAGATGGCATATCACAATTGACAATAAAAACAAAACGCAATGTTAATTATCTATAGAAGATGACATATGACATTTGACAATCATGGATAGCAGATTACAGATGACAGATGAAAATTGACAGATAAAATCAGAAAGCATCTTAATGTCAATAGAAACAAATAAAAAAAAATATAGACAACGGAAGGTGATAAGTGACAGCGACATATTATACAGGTAGATGATGTAAAAGAGATGGCAGTGTCAATTGGCAATTTAACAAGAAAACAAAGGACTGTTGACAGGTAAGAACAGAAGGCAATGTTATATGACAATGGAACATGTCAAACGACAGTTGACAGATAAAACGGAAATCATGAATTACGGATTATAGATGAGAGATAATAATTGTAGATGACATTACAGATGACAATGTTAATTGACAATTGCAGATACTAAATGACAGTTGATGTATAATAAAAGAAAACAATGTTAATTGTCAATGGAAGATAACAAATAAGTGTTACAGATAAAAATTTAAATTACAAAAAAAAAACATATTATAGATGGCAGATGACAATTCACAGATGAAAACAAAAAGCAATGTTATTTATCTATAGAAGATGACATATGACTTTTCACGATTCAAAAGAAAAATATGGATAGCAGATTATATATGACAGATGAAAATTGACAGATAAAATCAGAAAGCAATCTTAATTGTCAATAGAAGGTAACAAATGACATATTATCTGACAATGAAATATGACAAACGACAGTTGACAGATAAAATCATGGATTACAGATTATCGATGAGAAATAATAATGGTACATGACATGACATATGACAATGTTAATTGACAATAGCAGATACTAAATAACAATTGAATAAAATACGATAACTTTCAATAACTTTTTAAGTTATACAAACAAATTATCGTGTTTTATTCAATTATCAAAAATGTACAACGAAGTAGAAGCTTCTAACATATATAACATACTAAATGACAGCTGATTTATTAAAAAAGACATTAAAAACAAAAATCAATATTACTTATGAATAGAAGATGGCATTTGACATTTGACCGTTCAAAAGAAAAATATGGATAGCAAATTATAGATGACAGATAATGGCAGATGATATAAGACAGATGGCAATAGTACTTGACAATAATAGATGACAAATGACAGTAAATAGATAAAAAGTAAACAAAAAGTAATGTTAATTCACAATAGAAGATCCCAAATGACAATTGACAGATAAAAAATGAAATGATAGATAAGAGATTATAAATGACAAATAATAATTGCAGATGATATATGACATACGGCATAGATAATTATTAATGAAAGATAACAAATGACAATTGACAGATAATAACGAAATATTAATGTTTATTGGCAATAGTAAAAAAAAATAATGGCATTGTTAGTCGAATTGACAATAGAAGATGACAAATAGCAGTAAATAGATAAAAACAAAACAGAAAGCAATGTCAATTGACAGTAGAAGATCACAAACCACAATTGACAGATAAAAACTGAAGTTATAGATAAGAGATTATAAATGACAAATAATAATAGCAGATGATATATGACATATGACATTGTTAATTAACAATAGAAGATAACAAATGACAATTAATAAATGATAACGAAATAATGTTTATTGGCAATAGAAAAAAAAACAAATGGCATTGTTAATCGAATTGATAATAGAAAATGACAAATGACAGTAAATAGATAAAAACAAAACAGAAAGTTAATTGTCAGTAGAAGATCACAAATGACAATTGACAGATAAAAACTAAAATAATGCATAAGAGATTATAAATGACAAATAATAATTGCAGATGATATATGACACATAGCATTGTTAATTAACAATGAAAGATAACAAATGACAATTGACAGATAATAACGAAATAATGTTTATTGGAAATAGAAAAAAACAAATGGCATTGTTAATCAAAACAATAGAATATGGCAAATGACAGTAAATAGGTAAAAACAAAACAGAAAGTAATGTTAATTAACAGTAGAAGATCATAAATGACAATTGACAGATTAAAAATGAAATTATATATAAAAGATTATCAATAACAAATAATAATTTCAGATGATATATGACATACGGCATAGTTAATTATCAATGAAAGATGACAAATGACAATTGACAGATAATAACGAAATAATGGTTATTGGAAATAGAAAAGAAACAAATGGCACTGTTAATCGAATTGATAATAGAAGATGACACATGACAGTAAATAGATAAAAACAAAACAGAACGCAATGTTATTTGTCAGTAGAAGATCACAAATGACAATTGACACATAAAAACTGAAATGATAGATAAGAGATTATAGATGACAAATAATAATTGCAGATGATATATGACATATGGCATTGCTAATTAACAATAGAAGATAACAAATAACAATAGACAGATAATAACGAAATAGTGTTTATTGGCAAAAGTAAAAAAAACAAAGGCATTGTTAATCGAATTGACAATAGAAGATGACAAATGGCAGTAAATAGATAAACACAAAGCAGAAAGCAATGTTAATTGTCAGTAAAAGATGACAAATGACAATTGACAGATAAAAACTGAAATTATAGATAAGAGATTATAAATGACAAATAATAATTGCAAATGATATATGACATATGACATTGTTAATTAACAATAGAAGATGACAATTGACAGATAATAACAAAATAGTGTTTATTGGCAGTAGTATAAAAACAATGGCATTGTTAATCGAATTGACAATAGAAGATGACAAATGGCAGTAAATAGATAAAAACAAAACAGAAAGCAATGTTAATTGACAGTAAAAGATCACAAATGATAATTGACAGATAAAAACTGAAATTATAGATAAGAAATTATAAATGACAAATAATAATTGCAGATTATATATGACATTGTTAATTAACAATAGAAGATAACAAATGACAATTAATAAATAATAACGAAATAATGTTTATTAGCAATAGAAAAAAAAAACAAATGGCATTGTTAATTGTATTGACAATAGAAGATGACAAATGACAGTAAATAAATAAAAACAAAACAGAAAGCAATGTTAATTGTCAGTAGAAGATCACAAATGACAATTGACAGATATAAACTGAAATTATAGATAAGAAATTATAAATGACAAATAATAATTGCAGACGATATATGACATATGACATTGTTAATTAACAATGGAAGATAACAAATGACAATTGACAGATAATAACAAAATAATGTTTATTGGCAATAGAAAAAAACAAATGGCATTGTTAATTGTATTGACAATAGAAGATTGCAAATGACAGTAAATATATAAAAACAAAACAGAAAGCAATGTTAATTGTCAGTAGAAGATCATAAATGACACTTGAGAGATAAAAACTGAAAATATAGATAAGAAATTATAAATGACAAATAATAATTGCAGATGATATATGACATATGGCATCGTTAATTATAAATGAAAGATAACAAATGACAATTGACAGATAATAACAAAATAATGTTTATTGGCAATAGAAAAAAACAAATGGCATTGTTAATTGTAATGACAATAGAAGATGACAAATGACAGTAAATAAATAAAAACAAAACAGAAAGCAATGTTAATTGACAGTAGAATATCACAAATGACAATTGACAGATAAAAACTGATATTATAGATAAGAGATTATAAATGACAAATAACAATTGCAGATTAAAACGAAAGACTATTTATTGGCAATTGAAAAAAAGAGAAATGGCTGGCATTGTTAATCTAATTAACAATAGAAGATGACACATGATAGTAACTAGATAAAAACAAAACAGAATGCAATATTAATTGACAGTAGAAGATGACAAATGACAATTAACATATAGAGACGAAATAATGTTTATTGACAATAGATTAAAAAACAAATGTCATTGTTAATTGACAATAAAAGATGACAAATGACAATTGATAGATAAAAACGAAAGAATTTTAATGGATAATAGAAGAAACAAATAGCAGCTGACAAATAAAAAGAGAAATGATAGATAACAGATTATAAATGATAGATAATTGTGTAAGACGACATATGACATATGACAATGATAATTTTAGAAAAATAAAACAACCGAAATTTGCTAGGGATATTGAAAACTATTAAAAAAAAGTTTAAAATTTGCTTAAAAAATAGTATTCTTATGAGACAATTTTTTTTAAATATTTGGATAGAAAATGTTCAAATCTTATTTGGACACGATTTCATGAAATTTTTGGAAAATTTTACACATTTTGAAATATTTTTGATATTTTTTACAGGATATATTTATTATTATTGTGCACAATAAATTCATAAACGTATTTATCATCTCCGTTTCTTTGAAGTCTTTTTCGTTTATTTTTGTTTGGTTTTCGAATATTAATATAGGCTAGTACTATAAGGTGGTTATTGGCTCTTCGCGGTGGTAAAGTATATCTTTGGCAGCGTTACATATGTAAGGAAAGCATTTAGTGGCACCGACTGCGGTAATTAGTTCTCTTTCCAGAAGTGATAGGACTCTATAATCTAAACTCAATTCTGGATAATTGGTGCGAGAAATCGAATTCGCCAAGAGGTAAAGAATTGTCTTCGATGCTTCAAAACACACCTTAAGCCAATGCAACCGATGATGGGCAATCTTCCAGGAATTAGATTGATGGAAATTAAGGCATTTAGTCGAGTGGGCGTAGATTATTGTGGCCCGTTCGAAATTAAAATGAGTCGATTACGTAAAAAACGCATGTACAAAAGCTATGTGTGTGATTTCGTTTGTTTAGTAACGAAAGCAGTTCACCTGGTTTCTGAACTGACTACGTCCGACTTTCTCGCAGCACTTCGTCGCTTTGTTTCCAGAAGAGGAACAGTTACCGAAATCATTAGTGATCAAGGAACCAACTTTGTCGGAGCAAAACGTATAATAGATGACTTCGCTCAACTTATGAAATCGAAGGAGTTTAATGCTGAAATCACGGACTACTTGGCAGAGAGAGGAATTAATAGGAGTTTAAATCCCCCCTCAGACCCTCATTTTGGCGGAATTTACGAAGCAGCCGTGTAGGCTCTTGTCGAGAGTTGTAGGAATTCAGAAGTTGACGTACAAATAATTTAACACCTTCCTAATTCAAGTGGAGTCCGTCTTAAACTCGCGACCCCTTTGTTTACTAAGTTCCGACCCGACGGACCTTGAAGCACTGACGCCTAGTTACATATGTAACTCCTCAATATGGAGCCCTCAGCTGTGATCCCAGAGATCAACTCACCACAAGCTAATCTTGATAATCGGACTCGATGGTCGATGCTTCAGCAAATGCATTGTGCATTTTGGAAGAGATGGAGGTCGGAATACCTATCTACTTCGTGGAAAATGGTCAAGTGAAGCAGAGAATTTGAAAAAAGGCGAACTAGTTATCGTAAAGGAGGATAATTCACCACCCCTAAAATGGAAATTAGCTCGTGTTTTGAAAGTTTACGCAGGATGGTATTGTCAAAGTTGCTGACATTCTTACTGCAAAAGGTCCTTTGACTAGAAGAATTTTCAAGAAACGTAGTTTTAAACGAATGCGATATATTTATAATTATTGAAACATGGCTCACAGATGACATTACAAATAGCGAATTAAAATTAAACATGTTCGATATCTTCCGTACGGATAGGTCTCACTTAAACTGCACTAAGAATTTAGGAGGCGGCGTAATGATTGGTGTTAAGAAAAACTTTAATGCAGTTATGGTCCCATCTGGGCATACTGATGTGGAACATGTTTTCGTCAAATTTATATCAAATAGTAAAAGCTACATTCTAAGTGCAGTCTACTTTCCACCTTCATGCCCAATTCTGAAATTCCAATCACACTGTGCCGCTATCGAAGATATTATGGAAAACTTTACCTTCGATGGAATACTCTTATGTGGGGACTACAACTTACCGTTGGACAGGTGGAAGAATGGAGATTTTGATGTAGAAATAACGGAAAATCAAAGTGAAAGAGGTCAGTTACTAGCAGATACCTTAGGTTTCTTAAACGTAAGTCAATTGAACAGCATCCCAAATGAAAATGGAAAATTTTTTTGGACTTAGTGTTCGGTTACTCGGACTTTAAAAATGCAAACTATGATTTAATTAATAATTTTATTGCGTCTATTGATTGGTTGATGTTATTTAGTGGGTGTATTGATTTTAATGGAGCTTTAACTGTTTTTTATGAAGCTCTACAACATATAGTTAATTTGTATGTACCCGTAAAAACATATTACCCAAGTAAATACCCAAAATGATTCGATAAGGAGTTAAAGAATTTGATTAGGGTGAAGAAAACTGCTCATGCTAACTATAAAGCGTCAAACTTGTTTTCGGATTATTTAATATTTCAAGAGCTGCGCAAGCAATGTAAAAATTTAAGCAATAAACTTTACAAAGAATATTTGACTAGAGTAGAATATTCTGTTAAACAAAACTCGAAAACTATTTGGCGATTTGTGGGCGAATCCAGGGAAGTCAGGGGAGTTCTTGTACAAGTCACTCTTAAGAATGTTAAAACCACAAATCGCCAAGAGTGCGTTAATATTTTTGCGGATTATTTTTCCAGTGTTTATTGTAACGGCATGAATGATATTCCTAACGCTTATTATGAAGGAAATGTAGATTTTTCTTTCACTTTTAAAATAAATTCGGCGATGCTTTTAGTGAAATTAGTAAGTTAGAGCCTTCTTCAGTTTGTGGACCAGATGGAATACCTAATTTGTTTATACGTGAATGTATATATACTATAACACCTGTACTTGACTATTTGTTTAACCAATCAATTACCGAACAATCTCTTCCAGAAATATGGAAAACGAGCTATGTCACACCCATTTTTAAAGCAGGAAATAGGAATGAAGTAATTAACTACAGGTGTGTAAGTTTACAATCTACAATACCTAAACTATTAGATAAATTAATAGCTGATCAACTTAAGTGGGCATGTAGAAACATTATTTGCGACGAACAACACGGTTTTCAGGAGGGCAAATCAACAATAACCAATTTACTCATTTATGAGAAATACGTGTCTGATGTCCTAGATAATGGCGACCAAGTTGATTCAGTTTATTTAGATTTTGCTAAGGCGTTCGACACAGTTGATCAAAATGCTCTCTTTCACAAACTGAACAAATATGGTTTCAATAACCGTGTTATTAATTGGTTGGCAGAATTCTTACGTGGACGAAGACAATTTGTAAAAATTGAAAATTCTGTGTTGCACTGTATAAACGTTACATCTGGTATGCCACAGGGGTCACATCTGGGCCCGATCCTGTTTAGTCTGTTTGTTAATGATGTTGTGGCCAATTTAAGTTGTAATGTATTACGTTATGCAGACGACATGAAGCTATTCAGACGCATAACACATCAGGATAACTGTAATCATATTCAAAACGATCTAAATATAATCAATGATTGGTGTGTTCAGAACAGCCTAAAACTAAATACCACCAAGTGTAAAATAATATCATTTTCAAGATGCTTAGATAAAGTTAGATGCAATTATAATATTAATAGCTGCATTCTAGATAGAATATGCTCCGCAAAAGATCTATCGACGAAAAATTATGTTTTAAATCACATATCGATGTAACGGTGAACAGATGTTTGAGAATGGTGGGTTTCATTGGGAGAATAGGAAAGGATTTGTCCATTGCAACGATAAAAACACTGTATTGTAGTCTTGTCCGTTCAATTTTAGAATATGGCTCCGTAATTTGGCAGCCACACCAATTATATTTAAGCAAATCACTGAATAAGGTGCAAAGTAAATTTTTAAGAATGGCTGCTTATAAACTACACATACCCATACCAACTTTGAATTACGAACAACTTCGGATACAATTACACCTGGAACAATTAAGTACCAGAAGGGAGGTTGCTGATTTGACAGGGCTTTTCAACATAGTTAATGGTAATACTAATTGTCCCGAGCTTTTAAATAATTTGTCATTTTATACACAGTGCAATGGACCACAAATACGAAGCGTGATGGCATTTAAATTACCATTTCATATAAACAAATTATGGTTTTAATGAACCCTTAACCGGAATGATGCGTTTAGCCAATCCTTTGCAGAGCAATCCTGATTTTTCGTTGTATTCGCATAATATCAATTCGTTTAAGTATTCTCTACGATTTAAAATATTTAATATGTAGTCATCGTGTTATTCATTTTATATTATGTATTTATATGGTTAATGCTGATATATATTTTTATGCTGTGTTGTCTTGTTTATTCCTGTATATATATATAGAGGTATACTGTAATATTTATGTATGTTATTTGTATAACTTTTTGTATTTGGTTATTAATTTACTATTGTAAAATATGTTGTATCAATGGAAATTTCCCGTTAAATAAATTATTATTATTATTATTATTATTATTATAACACCTCTCTTGGTCAAAGATGATCGCATATCTCATCCAAAAGGCGAGAACTTCGTTGGTTCATCAACGCGAGATCAACCTTGTCTGTGACTAACAGGTTGTTTAGCATGTTTACCTACGCTGCATCTATTTAGGGCTACTGTATACCCACTTTAATAGATAAAACTCGAGCGTACGCAAAACGTGGCTTAGAGACTTGTACCTAATGCACCGTTATATATGCGGAACAGATACATCGTGATACTAAGACCCCTAGAGTCCTGGAGTACATTAAAGCGCTCGTTGTAAACTTTTACAGCAAAATAGATGACAATCCTTCTGCTGGAACAAAAATTCTAAAATACGACGTCACTGCTGACAGTTAACGTCGAAGGTCCCGTATAATCCTAATTGGTAGTCATTAGTACTCCAAAGCCTTGAGTCACCTTTTTTGAGGAGAGAGCCACATACCCAAAACTTGAGATCCGACTAGAAAAGAACTTTTGGTTAACAACAGCGATTACTAAGAAATGGTTGGTAGGAATCCGACACTATTGTACTATAAGGGTGTCTAAGCAGGGTTTCCTCTCCTCCAAAAAAAAAAAAACGCTTAACAGAAATTGATCAGCGATCTTACACCCTTATTACAGAATAATTACAGGTATGTAACAGAATAATTTGGTTAATATAACAATTTATTAACCATCAAAAAACTTTTAAAAACAAAAATAGTACCAACTTTTTTATTATGACCTCTATAAGATATTTTGTCTTGAGCATTAATAAATATAATTCTTAAATTTCACTTCATGGTAATTATTTTTCATAATACAAATAAAGAAAAAAGTGATTTAAAATTGTTAATTGTATTCTTTATATTAATAAATATACTTCATATGATCACTTATATTAAAAATGGTGATGTGGCCATCATAGTACTTTCCTTATATTTTTCTGGAAAACTGTGAGGTTTACGCAAAATAGCTATTCTTAACAATTTGCTCAATTTTGGATTCTTTACAATTATTGTTATATAAATTTTTTATAAATTCTAAAGTTTATTAGCAATAAAACCATTAATAATGTACACTTTGTGTCCGAAATGTGCATCTGAATCAAAATAAAATATTGAAGTAAGGTTCTAAGTGTTTTGATCAAAATTATTATTATCTTTAGGTAACTCAATCAAACCAATTAAATATTAATAGATTTATTCAAACAAATTTTTCAAATAATTTTTGATGATGTTTTACTGATTGGAGGGTGGGATAGGGGCAACCCACCCTCCCCACATATACATAAAAACTTTAATACTTTATCGTTTCATGGTTTCTAATAAAACTCATTACAAAACTTTTGGAATAAAAAAAATTAAAAAGGCAAAATTTTTGAATGAGCAAATTAGTAAATATTTGATGCATGATGATGACAGACTTTCAATCTAAATTAGATAAAATTAGCTATAGAAAATCATTTATATTTGAACTTATATTTTGATTTTGTTTTATCTTTTATTACATAAAGTTGTTGTTAGCAGCAAAATCATCAACGAATTGTAATTAAAGTTATCATATATATGTAGAGTAGGTGGGTGGTCTCTATCCACCCTCCAATCAGTAAAATATAAGCGAGGATTTTAGTTCTAAATTTTTTTAAATTTTATAAGAAAAATTTGTAAAAAAATTCCAGAACTTTCAAATATTTTTTTTTAATTATAGGAAAAATTGATTAAAATTCTAGAATATTAAAAATTTTGATGAATCTAGAATTAAAATTATTATAAAATTCTATAACCCTTGAAAAAAAAACCTGTTAAATTTTACATACAACAAGAAAAACAAAATCCTAGAAAAATGTAAAAGTCTAAAAGAAAAAATTGTGAAAAAACTATCAAAGAAGAGACAAATTTAAAAATAAAACTGCGAAAAAGTTTTAGATATCTAGAAAAAAATGTTTGTATATTCTAAAATTCTCGACAAAATTTCTAGGAATGTAGATTAAAACTTACTAGAAAATTTTAGAACATTTGAAAATTCCTATAAGTAAAAAGCATGTAAAGCAAGAAACCCTGGAAAATCTAAGAGCCTGAAAGGAAATATTTCTGAAAAAAAAAACACTAAACTCTAAACAATTATGCAATTTGAAAGAGTTTTTTTTTTTAAACCTCGACAACTTCAAATAATCTGGACCTATTTTAATTAAAATTTTAAACCTTCCAAACCTAATGAAAATTTCTATTAGAAAAATTACTGAAAAATTCCAGAAATTTATAAAACAAAACTGCTACATAATTTGACATCCTACAAAACATTTCTTGATATCTTGGACATAAAATTAGTGAATATTTCTAGAACTCTTGAAGGAAACCTGAAAATGTTTAAGTAATAAATTCCTGATAAGTAAAATTTTTGAATCGTCAAAGAGAATTCTTACAATTTTGAGTAAAAAACCTGGAATAAAAATTGTAAACGTTCTAGTTTAGAAATAAAACTGCAAAAAAATCTAGAAATTTTGACGAATTTTCTGGGAATCTGGACTTTAAATTACACTAAAATTCTAGAGACCTCTAAGAAAATCGTGGCTAATCCTGATAACATCTTTTGTAGGATCTAGTAATTTTTCTTACGACTAAATTGCTATAAATTAGGAAATTCGATTATTTAATTACTGAAATCCCAAAAATCCTTGTAAAAATCCTAGAAAATTTCGATAAGATAAAGCAAGTAAACCAAAAAAACTCTTGATAAATGATTAGAATTTGGAGCCAAAATTTATACTCGAAAAATTAAAAAAATTTATAAATCTAGCAAAAAATGTTTGAAATTAGGTATCTGGATGAGAAATTACCAGAAAATTTTTATTTTCAAATTTATTTTTTTATTCATTTATCGATTAAAAAAATTAACTCTTGAAACATTACGATGAGATAAGAAATGCTGTAAATTTTAAATGTCTTAAAGAAATATTTGGAAAAAATGTGAATAAAGATGGAAAAAAGTGTAGAAAATTCTAAAACCTTTGACAAAATTTCAAGAAATTTAAATATAAATTCTGGAACCCATTTAAAATTTTACCAATTTCCAGAATTTTTACTTACAGACCCTTAAAATTTTCCAGAATTACTTGCTTTATTTTAAGGGCCTGCAAGTAAAAATTTTAGGGATTGGTAATATTTTTTCATAAAATGAAAATCTAAAAAAGGGCTTAATATTTCGAAAAATCTCGACAAAGTTTGTAAAAATGGAAACACGACATTATTTGTAACTTTCTAGAAGCTTCCTAAAAACCCAAGCAAGTTTGAATAAGGTATCAGTAGAAATGATGAACATTTCTAAATATTAAAAAAAAAATACAGTGAACTCCTGAAAATTCTACAATTATGTTGAGAAGAAAAAATTTTGGAAAATTTTAGACTGGAAAGAAAAACTGTTGAAAATGCTTGAATCCCCGATAATTTCTAAGAAACTATTGTTAAAATTATTTCAAAATTCATTTAAAAATTGCTCTTCACGAATTGGTAACATTTTTTCATCAAGTTAAAATCTAAAAAAGAACTACTTAACATTTCTAAGTCTCGACAACGTTTCTAAAAATGAAAACATAAAATTACTTGGAAGTTTCGAGAAGTTATCTAAAAAATCAAGCAAATTTAATAAGACAAAACAAGAAAGAATGTAGGTTTCTTAAAAATAAAAAATAAAATTCGAAAAAGTCCTGAATTTTTGAAGAAAATTCTTCAATTAGGGTAAGAAAAAAAATTGCTGGAAAATTTTAAAGAGTGGTTAAAAAAACTGTTAAAAACCACTTAAAATTAAACATTGTTTTTAAAGACAATTCTTGCAATTTGGTGTGAGAAATTGCATAAGAATTTAAGAATCTAAAAAAAACTGCTTCAATATTTCTAGAAACTACTGATGACGTAAAACAATGGTGGAATATTTTACGAATCTTAAAATTTCCTTTTCCATCCTATGTAAATTTTTTGAGTGGGCAAATTAATAAAAATTATATACATGATACGTGGAAAAGCTTTAAATCAAGCTTTGACGAGATTGACTATGAAAGGTCATTTATATTTAAACTTTATTTAAATTTAAATTTGGATTAAGCTTTATTTTTTGTTACATGCAATGTTTGATTGTTTTGTAAGCAGCAAAATCATCATCGATTAGTATTTATATGTTGGGTGGGTGGGAGGCCTCTATGCGACCCTTCAATCAGTAAAATATAAGCGAGGATTTTAATTAAAAGTCCCCTATATTTCATATAGGGAAAGTAAAAAAAAAACTTTAAGAAGCTTTGAAAGTTTAAGCATAGGGTATATCTAATATTTACTCTCTCAACTATTCATAAACGCATCCAATAAACGTCTAGATAACATTGTTGGCCGTAATTTGCAACTATTAGTTACCGAATTAATGTTGCGGCGCCGAGTTAAGCGTGCAAGTTCGTAATTCGTGAACTCACCCCAAAATTCCTGATACTATGTAGACGACGATGATGCCCCTGTTCAGCGTGAACGTGTAAATCACCATGCCTATGAGCGAGAAGGCGTACACGACCAGCGTCGTCTCCCTGCGAGGACAAAAAGAAAAAAAGGAATTAGTGGAACTTGGAGGGCGATTTGTGGGCACGTCGTCTCCGTGAGCTTACTTGAATTTATGGTACTTGTCCAGAACGACGCCGCAGACCACGGAGCCCACCATGCCGGCGCAAACGATCACCAAGCCGATCCTACCTGCATCCTCTGCAGCACCCTAAAAAATAAATAAAATTATAAAATAATAAAATTTAAATAGAAAAAATTAAGAATATAATATAAGTTAAAAGATTATTCACGAGCACATTGGAAACTATTATATTATATCAATTAAAATGCCTTCAGCTTGGAATAACTGACTCAAAATATTAATGAAGTTTGAATTTTATAATTTTCAGCCATTTCTTCTAAACTAAATAGATTTGCTTTGTTTATTTTTATTTATTTAGTATATCTGTTTTTAAAGTTTTAGAAATTTTAGATCTGCATATAAAATAGTTAATAATCTGTCTTGGGTATACCATTTAATCTAACTTACGGAAGGATACATAACACATAACTCACAAAATATAATTTCCGTATTAATGTAAGAAAAGAAACAATACAACTTTTAATTAAATCGTTTCCCTTTGTCTCCTCTATAAATAATTTATGCAATTTCGCGTCGGTCATCCCGCGACATTTATCACGCCGACGGACGTTTTGAATTTTAAACGGCCGTCCCTTATTACAACTTTCAACCGGGCACGTACCATTAAAAATAATGGACCATAGAAACCCGGAGACGTTGTAAAATTTGCATTATTGGCCCTCGTCCAGGGTTAAAACATCTGCCTTTTATGACGCCGATCAATTCCCCATGAAAACTAGAGGCGGCCCCTAAATCCGTTCCCCCCCTAAACACAAAGGGAACACTGCAGCTCCTTAAAGCTCTTCACCTGAATACCCCGAAGAGGACGGAAGCTCGGGGCCGGTTAAGGATTTCAGGGATGATTTATACGGGATTGGCGAGGGCTTTTAGTGTTATTACTCGATCGAAAAGAAAATGATATTTTTATAGGTATGTGTTGTAAATTTATTGATTGGATCTGATAAGTAATGTATTTTATTATAATCAAATATGATTTACAATAAGTGTTTATAATATAATACCGACATATATCCAGAAAACTTGGATTAAAAGTTATAGTTTCTAAAATCATAAAGTATAAGCTTTTTTATATACGATGTGTCTAATATTGTTCCAACAATTAATAGACTATAAAAATATATAAGTCCTTTACGTTTTAGAAAATTCACGAATAATTATGAATAGACCAATAAATTCTATTCTATAATAAGCTTTAAATCATACCATGCATTTCCATCTCTAATTTTCAATGAATTTATGTATTATAAAACTGTTATAAGAGAATATTTAAAATTAGTCAGGGGATAATAATATTTTATAGAAAAATTATTATAATAAATAATTATAACATTTAATATATGAAAATAGAGGCCATATTTGGTTTCAAAAATATTTTTGATAGTATTTTGGATAGTTAATAATTTGTTTTTAATTAATTATAAAACAACTGTATTATATATAGTAAATAAACGCAGTTAAGTGTATTATGTTAAATTATTCCAAGGGTATAAATAAATCGAGCCGACTTCGTAATATCATTATTCTCTTAGTGTACAAATTGAATCATCTCCCGCGTCTATCCCATAAGAAAATCTAGATGTGAATTCCAATTAAATTTCGGGCTTCAATTTAAAAAATAATCGGCATTCCTTTGGCGGCGCGCAGGAATCCAGCACCTGCGAAATTGAAACTTTCAGAGGGCGAGGGCCCTTTTATGAAAACCTCTTAAGTTTCGGGATTTGAATGCTGTTTGCTATGGCGAGCACGGGGGTGAAATTAAATTTTTTTCGGCGGTGCTTCCCCGGTTATTATATTTACATGTCCCGCGCACGTGCCGCTAAAAGTTTCTCTGCAAATGCGGGCAATTATGGGGACGTGTCCTTAAATGCGAATCGTAATTTCATTAAGGGAATTATTAGTTGAATATCTAGTTTAATTTATTAACTCAAACATTCTAAAATTAATAAATCACCTTAGTAATTTCATAGATATTTTTCTTCAGGAGAAAATTCTGAAAGTGAATACAGTTATAGATTAAATTGTTACTATAACTTTAAATAAACACACAAAATTAAACTTTGTGTGTTATTAAAAGTTTTAAAATTTGTACCACATAGTGAAAGCCTCTAAAATCACGTTTTTAAATTATTTCTGTTTTTCTGGCACCAACGATTTTTATTTCTTGATAGGGCCTTTTTGTATACCAAAGACTGTTGAATTGATATCAAACTGATTCGAAGATAAAATTAATCAAAATTGAAATCAAACTTCCAATTTTATTCGAAAAAACAATCATACCACTAATATTTTTTTATCTGATAATTGAGAAAACAATTCTGATTTATATAAACAGAGGTGATCCACTGAACAAGGGTACCGAATAACGTCTTTGCGAGCTACATCCAAATACTCTTTTTTTTACAAATGTCAGAACTTCAAGACCTCTTAAAATTAAGAATATTACCACGCTTTTATTGTCATATCATTTGGTCATTATTATTTCATTAATAGTGATCACTTTTTCAGAAAAACCATTATGAGAGGAAAAAGGTGCTGTTTTAAATCAATCCACTCTCAGTGTGCATGAAGTATAGATATATCTAGCATGCAAGTATTGCAACAAATTACAGATGCTGAAGTAGTTGGCAAAGTATAAACCGAAAATGGGTTCGGAGTCCGTTGTACAAGCGTAGAAACGATCGCTTCAGCAGTCCCAAAAACCTCCGAATTCGCGATCGAAACTTGATAAATAATAAAGCCTTAACAGAGTCCACATTGTCTAGTTTTATTTCGTTGGCTAGTTCTTAATACTGTTTCACATTGAAATGCATCATCAGTCGCGGAGAAAAAGTAGCTTCATATAAAGAATACAATATGAGTTAAATCTTCCAAAATCTACTGCTCAAGAAGGCTTCCATTTATTTGATATTAAGGGAACTACTAAAACATGTAGCTAGAAGTAATGTATCCTTGGATAAAGACAATTTTAGTTGAGTTTGTTTTTGAATCCTCAGTGTTGATTTATTTATATTTATTCTAATGTATATAGAGTGTATCCCATTAATAAAGTTATTATATGAACTTCTCACCATAACATGTATCTCTACAAACGTCATCATTTCGTTATTTGTATTAGCACGGTACTTTTCCCTTTCTGAAATGCGCGGAGGTTGGTACATTCCAGATTTATAATACATTTAGCCTGCAAACATTATTAATTAAAAATTTTTTTTTGGAAAACCGTGGTGTAATGACCAATCTCTGACCATAAACCCGTCAAAGACTGAAATGGTCCTCTTCACAAGGAAAAGGAAACTAGGTAAGTTGAAGTAGAACAATAGATCTGTTAGGTCGCAGTTCACGAGAAGCTAACACACCTCACTAAGACCCTACTTAACCAATATAAGTTAAAGCTTTCTAAGCTCCTTAACATCCGGTTGACATTGTCGTCTGAAGCCAAATACCTGGGAGTGATCCTTGATGGCAAGCTAACGTGGGAACCACATCTCAAAATGAAATGTAAAAAAGCATGTGTCTTCCTCTGGCAATGCGGGTAGGCTGTGATGCAGACATGGGGCTATCTTCTAAGATAGCGGTAGTAAGACCAATGCTAATTTATGGAGCACTGGTCTGGTGGCAGAAAACCTCAGCAAAGCAGCTTACTCAGTTGTAAAGGATAGCATGCCTCCACACGACCGGGGCAATGCGAACAACACCCACTGCAGCAATGGAAGCAATGCTCTGCCTTCCACCTCTCGACTTATGCGCCTAAACTCAGTTGGACTCTGGTACAAAGGAGATAGGGCTGGTAGACATTGTCACCTCTTAGAGGAGGCTGTCAAGAAGACAACCTTCTTTAGAAGAAACACGGACAATCTGCCACCCTGCTACGTCTTCAATAGACCCTACAATGTATCGACAAAAAAGGAACCGGGAGAGTAAGGGGTTGGGAAACCCTCCGAATTTACACCGATGTGTCTAAAACCAAAAGAGGATCCGGGACGGGCATTTACTCGCAACAAATGGATATATCACGAGTTATATGGGTGTTACAGTTAAAAAATGACAATATATATATATATATATATATATATATATATATATATATATATATATATATATATATATATATATGTGTGTATAGGGTGGGTGGGTGGCCACTAACACAACCTCCAACCTATAAATCATACACGAGTGTTTTGCTTAATAGAAATTTGATCACGAGCAACAAATTAAATATATATTTCGTTCACAAACTTCCATTTCTTAAAAGTTTTTATAGAAAAACCGGCGTTTATAAGTAAAACTGGATAGTAGAATAGTGGCCACACACCCACCCTACATATAAAGTTAAAACTTTAGTTACAATCATCAAAAACCTCCACATAATCTGTGATTGTGTTTTAGGGATCTAAAACAGTTACACTGTCAAAAATAACAAATTATATCTAGGGTAGTAGGGTTGTTCAACATCCCACCCTCTAAACTTTATATCATACACAAGTTTATTTTAAAGAAAATTAATTGGTTTAATTTGACCACGAGCCGTTTTATAACTGATTAAGAAATTAACAGATTATAACATCGGCTTTTTTTATAGGGAAACCGTCTTTTATATTTAAAAACTAGAGGGTAGGATAGTGGCCACCCACCCACCCTACATATATATTTAAAACTTAAGCCACAATAAAATCAAAAACAACATCTACATAATTGGTGGTTTAGTTTCAGGAAACTAAAACAGTCACAGTGATGAAATTACGAATATATATGTAGGGTGGGTGGGTGTCCTACATTCCACCCTTCAACTTATAAATCATACACTAGTGTTTTGCTAAATACTAATTTGATCACGAGTAGCATATTTGAAATTTATTTAGCTCTCAACCTAGGAAAACCGTTGTTTATAATTCAAAACTGGAGGGTGGAATAGTGGTCACCCACCCAACCTACATAAATATATAATTAAAACTTAAGCCACAATAGAGCTTTTAAAATTAGAAACAACATTTACAAAATCTGTGTTTTTACTTTAGGGAATTTAAACAGCTACAGTGATGAAAATAGCAATATATATGTAGGGTGGGTGGGTGTACACTATCTTACCCTCCAACTTATAGATTATTAACGAGTGTTGCGTTAAATATAAATTTGATGATAAGCAGCAGATTAATAATATATTTAGCCTGATAACTACATTTTTTTGGGAAAACGGTCGTTTATAATTAAAATCTGGAGGGTAGGATGGTGGTCACGCACCAACCCTACATAAACAATTATAACATAAGCTACAATAGTGCTTTTAAAATCATCAACAACATCTACATAATTTGTGGTTTTGTTTCGGGGAACTAAAACAGTTAGAGTGATAAAAGTAACAATGTATATGTAGGATGGGTGTGTGACCACTATCCCCAAAGATTTCTCTGGTAAAATACTTGGGCTTTCCAATTCCTATGTGCGATCCCTATGTTTGTGGATTTTCTTCGTGCCATTGATCTCAAGGGGATAACTAGGTCACAATTTTCATCTATGAAACAACACGTTCCTTTTTGGTTAGTGCATTTTCGAATATAAACTTTTTTATCATTGCCTTTCATTTCTAGAGGCACTTATCTCATCTTCTCTCCAACCTATGCTCTGGGGTTGGTGGAGCAGGTTTCAAAGAGTTCGAAAATTACAACTTCAATTTCTTCCACAGATTGGCGACATTCAGCTGATCCAAAGCCTGTTGTTTTATATAAGCTCTATCGGGAACTTCATTTCCAGATTTATCGTCATAACCCTATCGGAAAATTAAAGTATTAAGGTGGAAATTGTCGTTTTCCAATAGCAGCAGCAACTTATTGTCAGTTAGAGGTTTTTGGCAACGTGTATGAGTGTGTAATACAAGATAAAAATCAAAAGGCTCAGGTTATAACGGGTGTCCAACAATTATTGCAGTCCCGGGTGGCGTTGGAATCAAAAAGGTAGGTTACATAATTACATCTTTACGACTTACGAAATTCGTTTTTATCCATTTTTGCAAAAGTGCCTGACTTGCTTCACAAGATATCCTAGTAAACAAAAACGGAACGACGCACGTGTCTGAAAATTTGACAGCTTACCTAAAATAGGTTAGCCTTGACAACGATCATAACAATTTCACGATACGCGCGCCATCTCTTGCCCATTCCGGAAACTTTTCAATCTACTCTCGTACAAATTATGTCGTTCTTATCGGGCTTACTTACTTTTTCTATATGTCCAACAAACTTCACGGGTTCGTAAAATAATGACATATTGTATAAAGAAAGTTATAAATGTAAAATGTTCACAGTATGTGTTTACTGTAACAAAACTAATAGAAACAGTATTTTTGACTGACCAAAAATACGAAAAGAATACCAAAGAATGCGCAATTATACCTACTTACAAAGAGTAAAAATATTGTTTGTATATGTCAAATTTAGATAAAATTTACCGTGTAAATAGTAACGTAAAGCTAATACTTATAATTTAATAATTACTTTCCCTATTTAGTATGGTATATATATAGGGGAAGTATTGTTTTCGTGATTTTATTTTGAAATTTTTTTTGCGGAAATACAAAATTTACATCTTTGGAGATGATAAAGTCGTCAAACTATTTTCGGATCTCATTCACCGAGAAGACATACATATCATACAAGGCGTGTTGCATCAACCGAAACTGCCCTCTGAAATAGAACCTTACTAAGATGGGTCAGAATTGTGACAACAGATGTCAACTGCAGATTCTGCAACGAGGCACAAGAAACACTTCAAAGAGGGAATTACCTGTCACTGGCCTTTCAAAAGCCTGATGAACTAGTACACATTAACACTCAAACTATCGTAGACTACGTATACAGTCTAGATATTGAGGGACTCAGGTAGGTGAGGAATAATTACAAAAGATCTCCTAAGTTGAGGTAATTTTGGAAGGCTCAGAGGCCGTACGACCGGAATAAGTGGTATTCGGATGGAGCAATATCTGGTAAATATGCCGGGTGCTGCAAGGCGTCCTAGCCAAGACTCATGATATTTTTTGTATTGGAATCAATGTGTGGCCTGGCGTTGTCGTGCAACAATTTTACTGGACGTTGTCCTTTGCCAGAATACGGGCGTTTTCGTTCCAATTTTTGTCTTAAGTGGATTAATTTACGTTGATATCAACCCGCAGTAACTGTTTCAGCCATGCAACTAACAATAAAGCACGCTTATAATATCCCACCAAATGCAGAGAAGAACATTCTTTCCAAAGCAATTGGGTTTGATGATTTGTCAGGATTTACCCATGACTTTCTGCGTTCCGAATTGTGATAGAGTATCCATTACTCATCACATGTAAAGATTTTCCATAAGAAAGACTTTCGATGCTATTTATACTAAAATGAAAATAATAGAATATTCCTCAAGAAATGACGGAGCCTAAAATTAGCAGATTTGACAACGTACGTCGAATGAGTTTTCTTTTCGATCTTCCTCCTGTTTTGGGATTGTTTTGTTTGCAGCATTCAGATAGCTGATTTATCTGAACGCTACAAACAAAACAATACCAAAAAGAAGGAACATCAAAAAGATGCTCTGTTCAGTGATGTTCTACAAACATAAAAGTTGCAACAATACTAGGAAAAATACTCTTCAACATATTATTTATTTATTATTTATTAACAACTTTGTACTCCTTTACATATAAACGTTATCCAATAACTGAAGACAAAATTAACTTTAACGTCTCTCAAAAGCGTCCAAGATTTTCCATAAATATTCGAAAGTATAAATATTAAAACCTCAAAGGGATCCATGGCTAATAAAAATAGAATTGATAAATTTAAAAATACGAAAACATTTCGTGAATCTACAACAGTGAGTCTTAAATAGAATTGGAATAAATTACGCAGGGAAAAATATTAAAGGAGAGTAAAACAATATCTACGACTTATGTAGATAGAATGTTGTAAAATTATATAGATGAGCCTAAATATCTCTTTCCAAAGATTAAAGACTGCAGCCATAAAACTTGCAAAAGAGAAACAAATAGAACTGAAACTATAATAAAGTAAACAAAGAAAAACCTTTGATAAACTAAGAAAAGTCTTTACCCGTGTATTACACTAAACCTAAGACAATAAAACCATAAATACTCAACAGACCTGACACTTAAGAAACAGTTAAAACAACTGTTAAAACACTTTCTTCGCTTAATTCTCTTTTCTACTGATGGCACATTTATTTTCATAGTATTTATGATTTTTATTTCCATATAAGTTTTTATGTATTTTTTAAAGGCCTTACTGACCTTCTTATTTTTGCTTTTTCTATTAATGTTTTATGTTTGGCCTTTTCTCACTTTACTCTTTCTCTTAATTCTGTGTGAGTTCGTTGTATTGTTTTCTTTATTCTTTATTTATATATTGTGGTTTCTGTCATTCCTATCCTTTAATAAAAATATTTATTTTAAGATTTATAATCGCAGTTATGCACAACGATTGGCTATAAGTAAAGGAACTTTTACTTGAAATAAGTCCAGTGTGGTTCAAGTAAAATCCCCTTTACTGATATTGCAAAATATTTGTTTTCTGTTTATATCTAGTATGGCTCTTATGAAAATTGGGTCTGTAAAATGAAATAACTTTATAATATTCCTGATGTTGCTTAACAAAATGCAACCTATTTTTTTATGTGATGGCAACTGCCAATATTTACTATTAAAACAGATTATATTTTTATGGATTTTCTTAACTTAATTCAAATTTTATTTCATTTTTTTAGCAATTTTTAAACGATCAATTACAATTTTGTTATGTCTCACTTATAATTTTGATTATCCTCATTTTGTTTCTTAGATGCACATAAACGTTGTATTACACATTGTATATATTTGTTGTTTGGATTTTGTTAACATAGCGCCAATGCATTCATTTCTTTCTTAATTAATTTTTGGTTGTTACTGTTTATATACTTACAGGATAATGATGAAGAATGATTTGGTTCAAAAGTGTGGAAATGGCATAGAAGATGCCCACGTTGATACCGTAGGCGCACAGCAGAAGGATGTAGGCAGGATTCATCATCAGTCTCTTCACCGATTGCAGGAAGTTCACGTTCTCCTCTTCACCTTGGGCGCTCTGCACCTGCGCAAAGGACGGCGGAGTTGGAGGACCGGCCTTGAAAACTGTAAAAGAAAAAAGTATATAATATCGGTTAGAGTGGAAGATCATCACAGCCGCATGAACTCCACCTAGCTTCTTCTACTCAAAATTTTTGTATGTTTTATATTATATTTTTGTTTATTCATGTGTATTTTGAATGTTGAAAACTTTACTTTTGTAAACAAGATTTGAACTGTCTATATAAATCAGTGAAACAAACCAAGTATTTATCAATTCTTTACCTATTATCTCTATATATATTTTAGAAACAATTAAAAACTAAAATTAAACTTTATTCCCAATCTATTCACATTTAAGCTGGATGTTTTCAAACGAACGCGTTCGCCGTAGTTTTATTTGTTTCAGTCCGGATGGAGATTAATCGCCGGCTCGATTACACGGGCCGTCGGTTCGAATCCGCGTGGCGGCGTCGTCGCACTTGACCCACTTTCGAAAATTATCCAAACACCAAAATGGAAAAAGTGAAGCGCGAAGGGACTAATTTTCCTCGAGCGAGTAATCTCACTGGTAATTACTTTCTTTCAACCCTTGCCACCTCTTACCCTTCATTGCCCGAGCGGAATAAACAGCGACGCTCCCGTCGCGGGCATAAATTCTTGTTTGTTTGGCCTGAACACTTCGGATCCAGGTAGTTACGTAAAGAGGAATCTTGTCGCTTAAATTAAATCGAATTACGTTTTCCGGGTGCACATTCGTTAACTGATTTTAGTATGTTTGTACAAAACATTAGAACTAATTGTTTTCCTACCTATGACAAGAGTTTTTCAATCAACAAATTAATATTACATAAGTTCATCAAGAATTAAGTGAGAAATTAATTGGCGTGGATAAGTTGATAGTTAGAAACTGGAAGTAAACATAGAGGAAACAGATAAAACACGTAATAAATTGAAAAAAAAAAAACAAAGGCGATAGAATAAACAAAAATTTTGAAGAAGAGTGTAGTAAGGATCAAACAGAAATTGAGAGATAAATAAATAAGTAATAATAGAGTAAAAACATAAGGTCAGAAGGCCAAACTTAATGAAAAAGAAAAAGTAACCAGATGTATAAAACAGAGACAAAAATTAAGAACCAAAATAATTATAAATAGACTTAAAGACGTTGGTAAATGGCCATTTGTAGATAAATTAAATTCTCACTTAACCTGCGGTGAAATATTTTTATCTTAATTATAAGGTTAAATACTTAGTTTTGTTTCACTATTTATCCCACTAGTTTTGACCTTGAGAATGACCAACCAAAATAGTGAAATAAAACCAAGTGTTTAATTGGCCATTTGTAGCTTTTTTAAGAAGTTTAAATAAATTACCTTACAATTATTTTAAAGTTGAGGGAGTGAAGAAGAAACATAGTTTAATAAATCTAGAAGATAGGCGAGAAGAAAAGCAGTTTATATATAAGAAGATATGGAAGAGGCATAGATAGACATATATAAGTGGAGATTAACAAGAAGTACAAAGCTCAAAACAGAGTTTGGTAAGAAATCAATGTATGAAAGGAGACAATAAAACAGTAGACTAAAAATAAACTAAAAAGGAACTGATAAAAATAAAAAAGCAAAGTAATAGTAGATGATAAATGAATTGAAACGAGATATAATTTGTCAAAAATACTGATGCTAAATCGAGGAAATAATTAGAATAAATAAAGAGAAGGATAATAAATCAGAAGAGAAATAATTATAAAGAGCAAATGACAGTGGATAAGGTTCAAGCGAAAGATACAAACAAAAAGAATGTTATTAATCAAGTCGTTTGAAAATTAGAAAAAAAAGAAGACAGATTTTAGGATTAAAGATGGAAGAGGAAATAAAATCTAAAATTAACAAATGTAAGCATATAAGGTGATAACAAAGATAACTATAGAGAAGACAAAAAAATAAAAACACAGATATAAAATATACAAACAAAAACAAGCGATTAAGGAAAGTGAAACATTATTTCTTAAAATTAAAGTAGAATAGATACGAAATAACTAAAATAATTGCATTAGAAAAAGATTAAAGGATAAAGGAAGAAGAAAAATAAAAACAGAAATATTAACAGTAGTAGCAATAAACTAATAGAGACATAGATGCAGAGAAATATTACAAGAGAAATAAGTAAGGATACATGAAGAAAGAAAGAATTGCAAAGGAAAATATAACAGAGATAATTTTAATAGCAAAAAATAAAATATTTAAATGGTTAATAATGATAATAATAATAAAAGACATAAAAAATGAAATAATAAGGAAACGCAAGAAATCGTAATTGAAGGAAGAAAAACTGAGGGAAAATAAATGCCAAGAGAACTAAGAAGAAATAAAAAATGGTGATGAGGCCATCATAGTACTTTCCCTATATTTTTCTCGAAAACTATGAGATTTACGCAAAAAGGCTATTCTTAATATATTTTTTTTTTAATTTGACTAAAATATAAAATAATTTCAATTTTAATAATCCTGTAAATATTGTATTTATCTATTTTTTAAAATTGTTACCAATGTTATAAAATTGGAGGGTGGAATAGTGGCCACCCACCCACCCAACATATTCATTTGTACTTTAACTAAAAGCTATGATTTAATTTATTTTCGGGCCACACCAACAGTAATGTATTTGTAGTTTTCAAGAATTTAAAACAGTGTCAATGGTTGATGTAAAATTATATATGTGGGGTGGATGGGTGGCCACTATTCCACCCTCCAATCCATGCAAGATTGCAAAGGTTTTTTTTTTAATTTATCATTACGTTCAAAGTTATGCAGATGTGTAAATTTTTAATATTCAAATTTCGACGATTATTGTTTCTTAATTTCTAATTACGTTGAAGTAATTAATTTCGGATATAACTGAAAGAAACTCTGGTTTATAGTGTGGGATAGTGGCCACCCACCTACCCTACATATACAATGAAACTACAATTACTGACAGTGTTTTAGTTTCGAGCATTATAAGAAAAACATATGTTAATGGTGTTATTAAACTTAAGCTGTGTTTAAAATTATTTGTAAAGTTATATGCAGGATGGGTGGCGACTATGCGACCCTGAAATTACATTATCTAAATTACTGTTTTAATTTATTAATGACTAAAGAATAAACGGTGAAAATTTGTAGAAATTTTAAGCAAAAGTGCTGGAAAATACTTGGAAATCTTTAACAATTTGGAAGAGAAGAGATATCCGAAAATCTAAATGAAAATTTGAAATGAAATTGCTTAAAAAATCGCAATAAATTTAAACAGAATTTTTGGAAAAATCAAGAAATCTCTAGAAAGTTTTTACAATTTGGAAGAGAAGAGAAATTAAAGAAAAAATTAAAAATTTCTGTTTCAAGAAACTTCTAGAAAATAAGGATTAAATTTGCGAGAAATATTAAAAAAGATAAATGGCTTTAAAATGCTAAATAAATTCTTAGAGACAGTTTTCGAAATTTGGAAGAAAAATTCTGGAGAAATTCTAGAAATCCAGAATAAACATTGTTAGAAAAAATTGTTCTAAAAAATTCTATGAATCCAGGAATAATTGTTGAAGAATTCTAGAAACCCAGAAAAAAACTTGTAAGAGAATTGGCTAGAAAATTCTTAGCAAAAAGAATATATCTCTAGGAATTTGTAGAAATATTGAAAATAATTGCTAGAAAATTCTAGATATCTTGGGGAAAATTATAACAATGTGGAAGAGGACAGAAATTAAAAGAAAATTTTTGATAAATTCAAATTCCTAACAATTTCATTTTTAGAAAAATCAAGAAAATTTTATAAATTTTTAGAATAAAAATTTAAAGTTTGGAATAAAAATTGCTTTAAAATGCTAAACAAAATTAGAGACAACAAATGCTACAAACCCAGAAAAAAATAGCGCCCTTAAAATAATAATCTTGCAATTTTTAATTTTTAATTCTGAAGAATTTTATAAGGAAGAAAATTTAATAAAAATTATAAAAATCTACAAAAAAAATGCTGAAAAATTCTTAACCAAATAAAAAGAAATTTTTGGAAATGTCTTCGCAATTTACTTAACATTTGTAGAAATTTTGAAAAAAATTGCTGAAAAATGTTTAAAATCTAGAATAATTTTTCATAGAAAACAGAAATTCGAAAGAAGAATTGCTACAAATTGTTAAATGAAATTTTAGAAATAGCTGAAAAAATTGTCAAAAGCAGAAAAGAAATTGTTGAAAAAATTTAAAACCAGCGATATAAATCTTCAAAACTTGTTAGATTAATATTTTTTTAAATTCTAGAAAACTTTAAAAAAACTTCTAAAAAAATTGCTTGAAATATGGAAGAAAGTTCTTGGAAATACATTTGTTTGATTTGATTGTTTTTTAAACAGCAAAATTATCAACGATTAGCATTTAAAGTTAATATGTATATGCAGGGTGGGTGGGTGATCTCTATCTTACCCTCCAATCAGTAAATCATAAGCGAGGGTTTTAATTAAAAGTTGTAAAATTTAAAGATACATAAGAAATGGTAGTGCTTTCCTTACATTTTTCTAATAATATACAACCAAAATTTAACATAATTTTTTTATGTTTTAACAAAATATAACTAAATAGAGTATCAATAATTTTATTTTAACGTAAATTTAATGAAAATAAGACGTACCAATTGTCTAGGATTTTCTTTCAAATGTATACCATATTTCCGAACAGAGGAAGTAGTTAAAAAAACAATTAAAAAAAGGTCTACAAAAAATGAATTTAAAAAAATGGATAACATTTTTGGGAAATATAATTATGATTTTCTAAGAAACAGTTAAAAACTTTAAGTTTAATATTTGCCTAAAAACAGTTTTTATTAAAAAAATGTTATAAAAGAAAAAATCGTGGAAAATTTTCCAACGAAGAACTGATTTATTTATAATAAATGAAAGTTTTCAATCAGAAAATAAAAAAAATAATAGTGGCTGAAAGAAAGCCGTTGAGCATTTAATTAAACTATTGTCTTATACCAGAATTTATTTTATCCATTACATGTATTTTATCTATTTTTTTTTGTAAATAAAAATGTTTAGTAGCAGTTAAAAATAGATTCTCTTAAAAAACATGGTCATTTAAAAAAGAATAATTGAAAATGTTCAATTAAAACAATTGAAATTTACTAAGAGAAAGATATTTGACATTTTTTTAAAATAAGAACTTAATAATATTTGAAATTTTACTGTTGAAATTAAATTTTAAAAATTCTTGAAAACCCAATAAAAAATGTGCATAACCATAGTTAAATACTGTAAAATTTAAAAAAAAATGTTTAAACTTTTTAAGAAATTTTAAAAAAATCTGAATGATGCAGGATATATAAAAATTTGCTGAAAATGATTTGAAATTTACTTAAAAATAGAAATAACAAATACTAATTTACAAAAAAATAAAAATTTCTGAAAGATGAAACAATTGTTATTTAAAATATAAGTAGTTTTATTATTCAATAAAAAACAATTGAAATCTGTAAAAGAATTTTAAATCTGCTTAAAAATTCTTATTATTAAAGGGTAAATAAAAAAATTATCAATGAAGAAAATTTTCTCAAATAAATTATTTGCTTTAAAATATTTAAGAAATTACCAAAAACACAATAAATCATTTTAGGAATTCTAGAAAATTTATTTAAAAATTGCATAATAATTATTATTATTTTTAACAAAAAACAATTGAAAAACTGTAAACAATTAAAAACCTGTTTAAAATTTGCCTAAAATAGTTTCATCCAAACAAAAAGAAAACAATTGAAATCTGAGAAAGAATTTTGAATCTGCTAAAAAGTTCAAATTATTAAATAAAAAAAATAAAAAAACAGCACTAGAAAATTTTACAATGGAGAAAATTTTGATTATAAAACAATTGGAAATAGTAAAAATAATTCTGAATATAATCGATTTCATTATGTTTAACTAAACAATTGAAATTCGTTTGAAAAAATTGTTTAAAACTTCCTAAAAATCATTTTCAGGTTTATCTAAAAACAGTTGAATTTTAGTAAAAGAAAGTTTACAATATAGTAACAAAAAAACGTTAGTAAAGTATATTTATGATTTGTCAGGGAACAGTTGAAAACTTTATAAAAAAAGGTTTAAAATTTTCCTGTAAACAGGTTTATATAAAAAAATTCCTGCAAAAAAAAAACACGGAGAAATAATTTATTTAAAATAACCGAAAATTTGTTCTTAAAAAACAATTGAAATTCTGCTGAAAATAACTCAAGAATATTAAAAAAAAAAAGTTACAGGTTTTCCATTAAATATATAGTAATAAAAGAATTTTTTAAGGAAAGAATTTAAAATCTTCTTAAAAATTCTTATTATTAAAGAGAAAAAATAGAAAACTAGAAAATTATGAATAAAGAAAATTTTCGCAAAAAATGTATTTGCTTTAAAATGTTTTATTATATTTTATATACAATTTAAAAATTACCAAAAAAAGATAATTTATTTTAGAAATTCTTGAAAATTTATTAGAGAATTATTATTTTTAACAAAAAACAATTGAAAAACTGTAAACAATAACTAAAAACCCGTTTAAAATTTGCCTTAAATAGTTTAATCCAAATAAATTAAAAAATTCAAACTTAAAAAAAATAATAAAACAAAAAAAATATATATATTGTAGCAGTTAATATTAGAAAAAGCTGTTCAAATTTTGGAAAAACTAATTGAAATTTTAGAAGAGTTTCAAATATGCTTGATAGTTAAAATTTTACACAAGAAAAGTAAAAAAAAATAAGCAGTAGAATCTCAATGAAATTGTAGTTTAAAGATTGCTCATTAGTTGAAAAGAAAAATAAAAACAGAATTGTAGAAATTTATTTTATGAAGAAACAAATAAAAATACATAATAAGAAAAAAAGTTGATGGCATTTTAAAAATATTTGGTTTGAAACTAGTTAATTGTAGTATATTTTACTAAAGAATTAAAAATCTATTGAAATAATAGTTAAAAAAAAACTCTAATAGAGGTTTGCAGACTAGTGTTGGTTTATTTCTTGAGTTACGTGAAGATATGGATTAAATAATAAAGGTAAGACTTGTTTTACTACAAAAAAACAGAGAAGTTGTTATTATTTAATTTTTAAGTTTGCTTTAAAAATTTAAATTTTGGCAAAAGAAATACAATTGCAATTTGACAAAAAAAATTGTCTATAAAACGATTAAAAAAGTATCTAAGAATATTTTAGAACATAATAGGAATTTGTTAAGAAGCAGTTCAAAACTTAAAAACAAACAGTTTTTGCTTTAAAATTTCCTAATACTGGAAAATTTGTTAAATAGAAATTTATTTATTTAAATCATTAAACAGTTTCTAAGACACAATTTAAAATTTTATCAAAAAAATTCAAAAATATAAAAAAAACGCAAGAAAAAAAATATCATAAATAATATATATTTTTAAAATATAATTGACAATTTTCATTAAAAAAATAATAACTGAAATTCACTAAGAAAAATACACTAAAATAGTGAAATTTTACTAAGAAACCAATTAAAACGTATTTAGGGAAAAAACTGAAAACTTTCTTACAACTATATTTAAAGCTTGTTTGAAAATATAAAAAAATAAAAAGTAGTTAATTAATGATTTTACCGTATTACATAATCATTACTCATTTGCCTGATAGAGCCAAGATGCGGTGAAAGAATTGTAGCAGTGTTTTTACATAATAAAGCAATAACTCTTAAAACATCTATGTTTCATTAGTTTCAATGCGGAACTTAGAAGTTAAAACAAAAACTGAACGGAGTTTAACACGTGAGAAAAAAAGAGCCAATTGACTTTATAAGTCAAAAAAAAAGTCAATACTGACGTCCTCCTCGTTAAGTTATAATCTTATTTTAAACTAAGCTCCCCCTCATTGATTATATTACATTATCAGATTATTATTAAGATTAAAATCATTAAAACTGCCAGATGAAATCTGAAAACTCGATGTGCGACATTGAACTCT
>OZ018388.1:15117985-15300531 GCA_963969525.1 Ontholestes murinus
CTGGAAGTCGATTTAGATCTAAGTGAAAACACTGCAAAAACTCTGCAAAGTAAGATGTTTTAGTAAAAATGCGTAATAAAATCGGTCATCAATGACCCAAAGGCGACTTCCAGTAAGGCTGAAGCCATACCTCCACGTGCAGCGGGGCGTCCAAGCACTAGCTTTGAAGTCTGCAGCGAGAGATCAAAAAGGAGGCGAACTCAGACTATGCGAGACGAACATAACATCGACCAGCTGGCCTACGCACTGCAGATGAGTTTTCGCAACTCGGGAAACGTGAATGCAGCATGTCGAAAGTCCAACCACAGCAAGAAGGTGCAGGAATTCGTTGAGTGCTGTTCACGAAACGCAGATGACCAGAGATGAAGCACAATAGTAAATTATTTCCATCGTACCAGAATGTATTGCAGGCTAAAAAAGAGTGCTACTCGTGCGATGTAGATATGCATATTACAGAGAGTAGTGCTGAAGTTAAACTTCAAGCACTACTTGATCACACGGTCGAAAGAATTTTGCTTGTCCAACATAATCTTTCTGATGTAGAATTAATTTGTAAGTGGGGCTGCGACGGAACCTCGGGACAAAGCACATTCAAGCAAAAATTCGATGATGATGTTGATGGCACAAAACCGGACGCAAAAATTTTTTTGTTTCCATTGTGCCATTCTAGCTTTTGTCCGTCGAGAAATCGACAAGGAAAGAGATCGTCATCTGGAAAAATCCGCGTACTTCATCTTCTCGCTTTTGTCGGCCATTAAAAATTGAATTTTTGCACGAAACAGCTGAATCTACGAGACTCATAGTTAATGACATTGAGCAGCAGCAGCAAAATTTAACAACGTACGAAACATGTATTCTCGAAAATGATGTAAACGTAACATACAAGTTATCACTTACCATGGTCGATGGGAAAGTGTGTAACGCTTTGACTTGCACATCGTCCACTCAAAGATGCTATCTTTGCGACTGTACATCAAAACATTTTAATGATATTGATAGCATGCTAAAAGAACCAATAAAAGAAGAACATATGCAATTCGGTATTTCCAGTTTACATGCCTGGATTTTTTTGAATGCCTTTTGCACATATCGTACAAACTGGAGATTAAGAAATGTCAAAATCGCGGCGAAGACAAGTCGAAGGTCGAACTACGCAAATAATCGATTCAGAAGGGATTCCGCAACAAGTTGGGACTTTTGGTCGATATGCCAAAACAGGGGTAAGTACGAACGACGGAAACACTGGGCGCCGCTTTTTTTGAAAATGCCACACTTTCCGCCCTAATCACTGGATCAAGAAGTTTCACGTCATTTTGCAGGCCTTATCTTGTGGGTTTCAAATCAATATACCCAAACTTGAAGAGTATTGTATAGACACGGCCCGTTTCTACGTACAATTGTACCCCTGGTATTGTATGCCGACAACAGTGCACAAAAGATTCTTAAGGCTTCCATTCTACCGAATGGGCAAATGTCGGAAGAAGCCCAAGAATCTTGCAATAAATTTATAAAAATGTACCGTCAAGATTTTGCGTGTAAATACAGCCGCGTCAAGAATATGGAGGACGTTTTTGGGAGGCTTTTGGTAGCCTCTGATCGCGTTATCTCCAGTCTTAGAAAATTGCCTCTGAAGAAACTCAAGGTATTAGACGCTGAGGCTCTGTAGCTGTTAGACACGCCGAGGTATGAATGTGGGAGTAGCGACGACGATTATGTGCATTCGTCGGACGCCGAATATTAAACATATACGTTATTATTAAGCTTTTATTACTAAAGATAAATATGTTACTATTAAGATTTTACGATTTAAGATTTAGAATATAAGATTTAAGTTTTTGCAAAAAGCTGTATATTTTTAAGCCTTTAGAATACATCCACTATTTTGTTTAATTTTTTAATTTTGAGATTCTTAATAAGCACCCAAAAAATCCCCTGTATACGAAATATCAAGAAAATATGACTATTTTTTAATTTTGTTCCTCCATATTGGATCCGCAATTTTTTTAAAATTTTGATTTGGCTAAAAAGTCCTTATCTTATCCTTGTCTTATCAACGTCTTCATATTATGACCACCTTTTCGGCATTTAGGACCACTGTGCGACGCCTCGACTATATAAAGGGATTGTACATTAGAACGTGAGCAAAGAGGACAACATCATATGTGTATGGGGCTGAAAATTGGACCTTGGATAAAGCCGGGGGGCACAACGGGCCTAGTGAGGCCTAGGTGCTCTGGTCAATGATTTGATCACCCTTGGCAAGCTCGATCCAGATCCAGAAGCCGACATAGGAGGACCTGGGATTACTAAATGTGGTAAATTCTTTGCGGTGAATGAGAGATCATATACATTTAATTAAGTTAGTCTGTATTTTTAGACCAATAAGTTTTTCTATGAGGAGGGAATAGAATTCAAGAGAGCTGATATATCTAGGAATAAAGCAACAGTGGACTGATTGATTAGAAAGGCTAATTGGATTTTTGTGGGGACTTTAATAATATAATCCATTGTACCTCCACCTTTCCCAAACCCAAATCCGTAGGTAGGATATATCATTTGTTCGTCTTGATTTTAATGAGACGTTCAAAAACTTTCTTGATACAGGGTAAGAGCTATAGGTCGGTAATTACTGAGAATAATAAGATTTTTCTTTAAGGATAGAACATATGATTTGTTTTCTCCACGAGTTTGGTGTATAATGCCAATATTTAGTATTTCGTTATAAAGAAAACGATGTCAAGGACAGGGGAGGAATCTTTAATATTCCTGAGGATGACAATAAGCTCTGATAAAAAGAAGTTAGAGGAAAGGAAGAAAAAAGGTGAGTCCTGGCATTGAAAACTAGCGTTGGGTGTCACATTGGGAGGGGTGATATTATGGAAGAACTGCTCAGCGGCTTCAAGGTTGGAAGGATTAGTAAATTCTTTTCTGTAAGGTTTGATATTTTCCCAGATTTTATAAGATGGGAATAATACAGCAAAAGGATTGGAAGAAGATTTTTTTTTGTTTGTTAAAGATTTCCTTTGTAAGAATGGCAGCTATCAAGTGTTTTTATGTGTCGGACTGGTAGAATTCTTTTGAAGGCCTTTTTGCGAAGGGAAACATTAGGTAGAATAAAAATGGTGGTGAAGAATCCAAACTTGAGAATTTGTTTATGGTTTAAACGAGTTGTGTATAAGAATAGTTACTAGAGTAAAGGGTGGATAGTTCGTCGGATTATTTGAACCACAAAGTCTGTTGAAGGTTTCTTAGAGGATTGGATTGTCTTAGAGTTAGATATTGTAGTAATAACTTGTAATGATCGGTGATATACGTATTTGGGAGAACAAAGAATGTGACGTTGGTACCTAGGGATGGTGAGGCCGGTTAGGGTACATAATAATCGAGTTGCGGTTATTAAATCGTGGGAATTAATTAATTCTTCTTGGATTTTGCCAGAGGGATTAGTATGAGAGCCATTGATCGGTTTAAGGTGGCAAATAAAATCTCCTAGAAGGGCTAGAAGCTTATTAAGACGAGATAGTTTCATTTAGGGAAAAGACATAAAAGCAGAATACAAGATTAAAAGTTAAATTGCTACAAATTGTTACAGGGGAAAGAGTTAAAAGATTTAGTGAGGAGACTTCTTTACCATCAGGGTTATAAATTAACGCAGATAGTAGCTAATTATTATTTAAAAAGAAGAATCTTTGTTCTAGGTTTCTGATAAGCATATAACATCGGGTAATGGGTTTTAATTAGATCTATTAGATTACTTTTCTCATAGAAAGCTCCAAATATTTTTGCACTCTATTAGGGCCATTTTGAAATTTTGTTGGGGAATAGGGATGATTATATCTAGTATTGTGTAGGTACTGTAGGAAAAACTAGCGTTTGAGAAGGTAAAGGGGTTACAGATTAGACTGCACTCCCATTCTGAAGGGATGGATACAGAGGATTTTATAAGAAGAGGTGGGGGTACATTAGGGGTGTTCAAATGAAAAGTTACGAAACGTTATTGTGAGTATAGGTTATAGGCTAAGTAGGGTCTTTGTGAGGTGTGTTAGCCTCTCGTGAACTGCGACCTAACAGATCTATTGTTCTACCCTTAACCAATCACTTCCCAAGCAGTACCACGTCCACCATGAACCTGGTAACTATCTTGGGGGTGATAATGCTCACTTCTTCGGGGGATAATCGGTCCCTGCCGAAGTGTGAAAGACACTTGTGAGCAATCGCGACACAAATGCATAGTATGTGCTCGGTAGTTTCATCTGCCGAATCACACAATCTGCAGTTTCCACTTTCCACTTTTCCCATTTTCCACAAATAGTATCGGAGGGCACAATGCCCTGTCATGAGTCCGGTGAAAGTTCTTAGCTCGTTCCTTGTGAGTTCAAGCACCTTGTGGCTGTGATCGAGTTTCAGGAGTCGTTTTGATTGACGTAGACCTGGTACATTGTTCCAATGCTTACGTCTTCTGTCCTCTTCCCATTTTTGCACAACCTCTCTTCTATGCGCCATGGGGAGTTCACAAAACGGCTCTGGTCCTATAGGAGTGGCATTTGCACCTCTTTTTGCGAGTTCATCGGCCACTTTAATATCCCCGTGCCCTGGGACCCACATGAGGGTCAACAAGTTGTTCTTCGCCAGTTGCGAGAGGGTTATTGTGAGTATAATTGAAGTCTTTATTCAAAGTACACACCATAGGCCTGAGCACAATTCCATTGATTAACGAGTCAAAGGATTCCATGTTCCCAAAATGCCTCTGGCTGTGACTAGACCAAGTTCTTGAGTTCGTCGTCCGGGTTGAAGCGCTGCCCTTTCAGATGATTTTTCTTCTTAATAGACTTGCGTAGTCTTCGGAGTGTCCCATAGTATACATCAGAGCTAATGGGTTTTCTGTCATCTCCCCCTAAAAGGTTCACATCCGTAGTCAGCAGGCAATGTGTTTCTCACAGGTCCATGTTATGGTATGCTACTTGCGTTACATGAATGTAGGAGGAAGCATGTGCACCGGATACGGGCAACCATTTTACGCTTGCGACCACGTCTTAGTACGCACATTGTTACGAGAATAAAGAGTGTTTAAAACCAGTACATAGTATTTTCCATTTACGGAACCTATCTGGGGCCATCCCAGATTACACCTACAATTACAAAAATACAACAGTCCACTACTTGTTGAATTCCTCGAGCTCAGAAGAACCATTAACTCCGATGTCTACTATGGGACACTCCAAAGACTGCGCAGGTCCATCAAGAAGGAAAGGAAATCTGAAAGGGTAGCTCTTCAATCCGGACGATGATGAAAGAACACTATTAGAGACTTGGTCTCGCCAGAGGAGTTTTGGGAACATGGAATCTTTTGGTTCGTTAATCAATGCTATTATTGTGCTCAGGTCAATGTTGTATACTTTGAATAAAGACTTATTTATACTCATAATAGCGTTTCGTACTTTTGTTTATGAATGGGGTCGATTTCTGGACGGGATGGCGGAGGTAGTTTAGAAGGTTTAGTTGTGAAGAGGTAGGTGTGTTTTGGAAATTGAAGGAAATGAAGCAAGCTATATTAATAGTTAAGAATTCTTTACAAGACATGTTTTTAACAAGGGTACCGGACTTTGTAGCATGATAAGGATTACCACAGTAAATGCTGTAATTATTTAATTACAGGGTATATGAATGATTCGGGTGTTTTGTTGCTACAAAATAGTTATATACTGAGGAACAGAGGACGATAGGAAAGTGACAACAAATATTGGAGTATTTATGCAGTGGATGTCGTCATTAATGTAAGTCTTTCTTTCCAACCTTCCTCATCAGAAAAAGAGGTGTCAAAATGCCTACTAATACCTTGAACCGTGATAATGTGAGTGGGTATAAATGCCTTTAACGGGTTTGTTTCCAAAAATTAGTATTTGTAATCATGTGATTCGCGTTTGAATAGTTTTTAAATTAAATATAAATTCTATTTCTACTCCTACGGGAGGAACAAACTTCATATTCCGCTCATATTTTCCACAATCATTTTATGAAAAGACGAAGTGACATGAAAGAAGTGATTGTTTAACTGCAACTAGGATTTCACGCGTGTGACTTAAGTAACTCAAGAAATTCAACGCCAACTTGTTAGACTATTTACTTAAGTACTTTCATGCTTACTTTGATGAATATGGAAAGGCTGAGCTTGCCAAAACTTGGTTATAGTAGGTTGGTTATGACATCAACCACTAATTCCAAATGGCTGTTGAATCAAATTTTGATCAACAATAGTACTTTATTTAGAAAAGCGTTTTTCTAGGAATCTATTTATTTTTACTTTCCCTATATACGAAGTATATAGGGGAAGTATTGTGATCGTGATTTTTTTTTGAAAAAAATTTTTTGCGGAAATATCCGTTTTGAGGTCCCCTGAGTCCATTACACTAATTTCTGGAAAACATTTTTTTGTGTCTGTGTGTGTGTCTGTCTGTCTGTCTGTCTGTCTGTCTGTCTGTCCGTGGGTGCTGTATCTCAAAAACGAATGATCCGATGGAGATGAAACTGTAAACTTAAGGTTTTATCGTTCAAAACTGGAACTGAAAAGCTTTTGGTTAATATTCATAGACCGGAAGTGGATGTTTACTCGAGGCGTTTTTTTGTTTTTTCGTGATATTTTTCTAAATATGAGGAATTTTAAAAAACGATTCAAACAAAAGTTAAAGGGAATAAAAAACTGAACAAGTTTTGTTAAAACATAGTTTTCATAAATTTCTTAACTTTTGTGAAAAATAAGAAAAATTGAAAATTTTGACATTTTTTGCCAATTGCTAATAAACTATTAGTGTTACATGAAACTTGTGTTACAAATAATTATAGAAAATTTAAAAGTGAACAAATCAATAAGAATAGCCTTTTTGCGTAAACCTCATAGTTTTCGAGTAAAATATAGGGAAAGGCCACATCACCATTTTTTGAGTTATGTCTTTACTATTAAACTTGTAATACAAAAATCAAGTTAATTGTTTGGATTGTTTTCTATGAAGTTAAGAGATAAATTAGACAGATTCACCAATTGATGACTATTACATTAACTACCACCACCATCTATCAAACGTTTTTCTTGAAATAATGGATGCCTACTTTGTTATTAGATTTTAATTAGAAAAGATATTAATTTTAAACTTAAAATCCGAAGATTTGTCTTTTATTCACGAAAATATCAATTTATGTACAGTTATATTGTTTACAAAGTGTATTGGTAGTGAGTTATGGAATTGGTTCGGACGCACTCGGAGTGCTCCAAGACGTTGCCGCAGCAGGACCAGTGGCGGCGTCCGGGGTGGCCCTCGTGGCCATGCCCGCAGCCCCTGTAGCCACCAGGCATCTTACCGCCGCAGCCGCAGGCCGCCTCTTTGCTGCCCCCGCTCGAGCAGAAGCTGCAGCAGTGGAATGTTCCGTGGTGTGGTCTCAGCGAACGGACTAGTACAGTTATTGGATTTTCCTAAAATAAAGGTATTTCAGAAGACAAAACACTTGGATTGATAATTTTTGCAGGGTTTTAATGTGGTACACTACGACAATTGCTTTGCCACACAGTGGCTTCTAATAAAAAATGTTCTACCACTCAAACCAAACACTAAAGAAATGTTATGCTTACTTTGATAGGTTGTTCTTTGATGAATATCGAAAGGATGAGTTTGCCAGCAACGTCCGGTATGAAGTAGAGGCGGTAGGTGCCGTCCCTGCGATCTTCCACGTGCACTTGGAGTTGCCGCGAGTTACCAGCATCTCTGTGTCGCAGTTCTGCCGTCACCTGTTCGCCGCCCCTTTGCAGCACGTTGTCACCGCGATCCCTCGTTTCCAAGATGGCTTCTCCTCGTCTGCCCACTCTCAAATTTTGCAATCCTGGAAAATGGTATTTATTTTAAGAAAACATAGTTATAATTTAGAGTTCAAAATATGAAAACAAATAGTCCGATTAATTTTAGACAATTGTTTAAAAACTTCGGCCTTGAGAATATTAAAAATAAAATGATAATATTTGAAACTTAAGGTAAACCATAAAACTGCATTAGAAATTTTCTACATAATTAATTTTGTATGGAAAGAAATATTAACTATGTTGGTAGTCTATTATGTAAAATAATAAAATAATATTTTTTTTCTAATAGCATTTTCTTGAACATACCTAAAACATATGTGAAAGAATACGCGGGATTCTTTATTTTTTTGTTAGTATGTAATTAAATCTGGTTTACACGTGAACATGTGTAGGTGGGTACTATAAACAGCAATTCGGAAGATTAAGTCTCCCCTTCTGTCCGGAATTATCCGGTAAGCCCTAAAAACGACGCCGGCGACGTAAAAATGTTTACTGCTCACAATGTTTAGACTTGGATTTCCGATAGGGGACGTTTAAGTTATGGGCGGCACAGATGCCGCACACCCCCTTTGAACCGGAAACGGATACGCATCAACGGTGGCACCCTTAATTTTCGTAATGAACGCTAAAAAGACTGCATTAATGTAAGTACGGTGAATCAACGTGCAGACGTATTAATTTCTGTTGTTAAAAATCGAGTCTCCAGGCTGTTACGAGATCGTTTTATTTTTCGGCAGTTTCTATTTTTATGACGGTGTTTATCTTTTCCGTTCCTCCTCATCTCTAATCGGCTGGCTTCAGTCTCGAGTGATGAATGTTGCTGTGGTTAATTGAGCGTCGAGTGTAAATCGTGATGAATATTTCAACGTAAAAATATCGAAAGCGTTGATGGTAAATAAGTGGCTGTCTTGTAAGAACATGATAATTTGTGTTCATTTTTAGACAAAGTAATTGTCTTCAATAACAATAAAACAAATGAAATAAATTTTTATTCTACAAAATTTCCTTTTATCTAATTTTATTCAGAAAAATTGAAAGAATTGAGACAATTATTAATTTGTTTGTAGTTTCTTATTTCAAAAATAATAATTGTCAGAAAATAATTTAAAATGATCTTAAAGAATGGTGAATTGTTTGTAAATCGTTTTTTAACTTATTTTTTTGCAAATTTTCATTTTGATTTAGTTTAATCAAGACATCTGTATATATATTTTCATATCCGTTTTTATCGCCGTTTTAAGTTTCTAATATCAACAAAGTCGAAAAAGCTGTAAATTTCCTTGCCCAATCAGCAAGATGATATTAATTTTTTTGATTTAATAATAATGAGTACACGCCGGTGGCCCCGATCTGACGTACAGCAACGTTGGTTCGGGTCTGTAGTTGGATGGGTGACCGGTACCATTCACCATTGGGATACAATTAATGTTGCTTTAGAGTGACGGGGGCGATCCTTTAAAGTAACAAGCTCATTTACACATACACAAATACACAAATCACACGGCGGACGGACCACGTGGTCGATAGCCAAACACTACTACTACTATTACTACTAATAATGAATAACCATCAAAGTGGTATTTAGTGTTGTATTAATCTGTTTGAGTGGATAACCAACACCACTTCTGTGTTTTAGCTTAGCATGTAACATAATACTCACCATCTGTATGAAGAACGGAATTTTTAATTGAAATAGTCTGCGTGGTGATGACCCCATACAACGGACAGCAAGTGTCTACGTCCTGGGCCAGCTCCTCCGGCAAAAACTGCAGACTTTCCGACACCTTCAGATCCTGCAGCCCGTCCAGTTTGTAGCACATCTCCAGGCGTTTCATGATGGGCTTCACGAAACTAAGCACTTCGACGTCGGTGCCTTCCCGGAGGAGGTCGTCGGCGAAGCTGACGGCGTCCCTGGCATCCCTCAGCCTCTGGTGCAGCTCGACCTTGTGGTTGTCAACGGCCTGCAGCTTTTCATGCCTGGCCTGGTTTAGCTGCTGATAAAGGTTCCTCTGGTGCTCTTGCACAGCCCGGATGTAGCTTTCTGTAAAGCGTTCAATCTCGTCGTGGATTTGGTCGCATTGGGTCTCTACACGTTTGGAAGTCGCTTCGAGACGCGTAGCCGTCGCTAAAGATCGCTCCGCGATCGATTTCGCCCTGTCGACGGCTATTCTTATGTTGGAGGTGTGGGACTTTGCTGCTTTTGTCACCTGTTCTATGGTGTGGCCCCGATGGGATGCATTCGCGCAGTCACGACATATAACCTAAAATATGGTAATGTTTGGAATCATCTCAAATCATACATCCATTAAAATCTACGTTTCAGACATTTTGATGAAAACAATGATTGCTTTATTATTTTCACAAATCTATAGCAATTATCTATTGTTTTGATTGACTTATTAATGAAATAAGATTTACTCAAGAATGTTTCTTGAACATCAAAAAATATTAACTTTGTCTAAAATTCAATTAGGAAGAGGACGTCCTAAATTCTCATAAATTTAATTTCCAATGAGTTAAGGGACTCTCTCTCTTCAAGAAAAAATAAAGGGGGAAGTAAAGCTACACTAACCAGCTGCAACTCGAAATTAGCTTTTGATGTTTGGACTGACGTAATTTTGACTGACAGGTAAACCGTACGGTATTTCCATTCGTGCAGTCGTGGGCGTTACATCATTTTCGCTCCCGGTATAGCGGCGGGTCTTGCATTAATCGAGTGATTAAGTGGCTAGCCGTTGTTCTAAAATTAGAGGCAACGAGCGTGAAATGGACGCAACACGCACGTCCGGACGGCGACGGATGCGAAAAGCGCACGTGCGGCACGTCCGACCTGTCATAATTGCGCACGTGGGGAATGCCAGAAATCGTCGTCGTTTCGGCCAGCGTGCGTCGCCACTATTTTCGTGGCACCTTCGTTTTCTTAATCGTATTTTTAGGCCATCCGGTTCCAAACAAACAAAATTTGACCGAGACTGAAATAATTTTTTGATCAATCATGGAAACGGTTCAACTGACCTTTTAGAATTCTAAAAGTGTGGCTGTTAATAAATAGAATTAACAAAGAACACCTCATTAGCTTTAATGGATTTGTCTCGTTCTTTTCATGAAAATGTTTTTTTTTTAATTCTTTACCATAACATCCAAAATTTTTTATTAGAACTACTACATTCATCAAAAGTTTTTTGATGAAAAATTACCTGGCTACAAGATGAACAAAACGCCGAAAGTTCTTTTTCCGGATGCACGTTGCACATCACCTGCCTTCTGACCTTCGTGATCCCCCTCCTCCTGGCCTCGTCCAATCGCAGGACCTCGTGGAATCCCTTTTGCCTCCTGTGAACGTCCTCGCATTTCGGACACAGGCTGACGGCGCATTCGGAACACCTCGCCGACGCCTAGAAAGAAACCAACGCAACGGTTATTGCGCGTTGTCGCGAAAATAGAACAATGGCCGTAATGTTTACAAATAAATCCGTGTTACCGACCGTGACATCTGTCGGGCATATATCACACAGCAGTTTCGTCGTGTGAGCGTTGAGGGTGGCCAAGACCATGCGGTGCTGGATGAGGTAGTTGGGTGGCAAACCGAACGCGCCCTCGGGCGGTAGTTCGGACTTTGCGTGGCACAGTGGGCATATTATGGTTTTCGTCGTGTGCGACCAGACGCTATCTGACGTTTCGAGCTTGTCGCTCACGTAGCCTGATCCTCCAGAACCTGAACTTACTAAAAACAGATAATCAAAATTTACACCATTGGATACTATACAAAAATACTTGAAAATAAGATTTGGTCATTAAATAGTTTATGAAAGATTTCATTCTCAATGAGTTAAAGGAGTTTCTATTTCTCCCATGAGTTCTAATTTTAGAGAATCTTGAAGATCCAATGATATAATTTACGCGATTGTTTAGTTTCAACAAGATGGAGCTTTATATATTTTTAATACATGTATTATGTAAAATTTAAATGCATTTAAGAAAATAATCTGATTCTTATTAAATAATTCAAATCGATTTTAAACATTTACGCAATAATCCGTAACCCTTGCAGGGCTTCCGCGAACACACGAGATTTTCTTTATAGGGCTTCGAAGAGAAAATCCTTACTGTCGGATCCGTTGGGCCAAATCACGTCGTTGCATTCGAGCTCCTGGAGGCACTTCGTGCAGAACGTGTGCAAGCAGGGCAGGACCCTCGGCTCGATGAAGTACTTCTGGCAGACGGGGCACTTGTACTTGGCCTCGTCCCCGGCGACCGTGCAGACGCTCTTCGCCCTAGGGGTCGGAGAATCCGCACGCCTGCCGGTGGTGGTGGTCGAGGAGTGCGGCGTCGATTTGGAGCGGTCGTGGGCGATTTTGGGCGGTTCGATTGAGCGACGTTTGGCCGCCGTCACGTCGTGACTCTGCCGCCGGCGGGAGAACGATCCGAAAATGTACGATATGTGTTCTACCTCCATCATACTATAGTCTGAAATGAAAATGATATATAATTATTTTTATTCTGTAGTAAAATTGACAACCAGTAATACTCTTTGTTGGGATGCAATTAAAGGAGTACAGTGCATATATTATGTTTTCTTTGTATTACAAAAGTCTTCTGCTTTAACAAAAGGGTGTTAATATTAATATGTGATGATATGATCAGAAGTTAAGCAAGATAATACCATTAAGGTGCCATGGTATTATTTTGGCTTTACGCATACCTGGAGGGTTAAAACTTCATTCTTCAACTGCGCAACACTGATGAGATCCAAAATAGATCCAAAGCGGTCTGTGGCTGTTGTTGACAGGAAAACAATAATTCAATCTTTACACGATCAAAAGTTTATTTCAAATAGGAAATATAAATCAAAAGTAAACATTTTGCTCCAAAGTAATAGTTACTTTCTTTGTATATTTGACTAATTAGAGGGTGGGTTAGACAACACCCACCCATCCTAAATATATTTAAATTTACGATACCTCTGCAGTTGAAAAATATTCTCACCATATATTCTAAATCACTCTTTTCTACAAACGCAAACTCGATAATTAAAAACGAGATCAAGCATGATCATTAGCCAGTTTGCTAACTAACTGTAAATACTTGTTTCACGTTTGCCGATACACACACACCAACACACTTAAACACAATCCGGATTTAGGCCAACGTCGCAGTTGTCTTTTTTTTGCCTTCTTTTCTTGCTTTATATAAATATCCGATTCCACCGTGAAATTTCACAGATTACAAACACACATAGGTGACACGCGCGTTCCTGGTGGGATTCTAACGCGATTAACCGCGTCTAAAAATACCGCCCCAATAATCGGGTCAAGTGCGGCGGTTGTCCCGGTGGCAGCGGCGTCGACGGCGGCGTCATCGTTTCCAAACAAACGTGAAAATCTTGAGCGCCCCCCGTTTCGCGGGCGGGGGACGCGCGCGATTCCTGCCCGATTTTAAAAGGCCGGTGCGTTAACCTCGCAGGAATTGCCGGGGGCGTGCTCTTTTTATTGCCGTTGCGATTTGTACAAATAATATACAAGCGGGTTTTATGTCCCCCCTCGACGAGCGGCGACGCTGCGCACAGAAATACATTTACATTTAATCAAATTTACCACCTATAAATTACCTACGTTTTCTTATCGTTAATGCACGTAGTAAAGATATAAAATATAAGGCTGAATAACTTAAAATTGAATTAAGTTTCCTCACTAATATTAACAAACAACCGATTACAAAACATTTTGGTCACCAGAAGAAAGCAGTAGAAGACAAAAAAAAAATAAGTAATTATTGTAACTACAAAGTATAATATTGTATTGATGAGGCTGTTATTTGCTCAAATTCCTAAGTGATAAGTTTTACCAACAAATCAACGGTTTAGCAATGGGTAATCATTTATACATCTACCTGATAATGCTACTGTGTGACGAAACAATTGTTGAAGATCAATAGAGAATTTTGGAACCACCAACACTATAGTTGTGCAATTTTAACACGTACATTACTTTTTTATATGTCTTTTTGTCAATAATAAGTGATTTGTTTTGTAGTTTTAATAAAATTCATCGTTGTATTCATGTTTTGTATTTTGAATGATTAAAAATTCTTAGTGAGTGTTGCCACCACATAGACGTTTCTTCTCATCAGTAAGTCTTTTCAAAAATTATATAGTATTTTGATTGTTATTCCCCAAGAGCGAGATGAAGGGGTGTTAACGGTGGCCGCGGAAGACGTCCTGGTGACGGACTGGCAAGGAAGTAGCACCGACGGTACTTTCTGGAACCAACACGCACTGAAGGCGGCCCAGGGGTCCCTGGCGAGGCTCACCATCGATTAGCAGCCGCAGGCTTCGATTAAACAGTTTCCCTTCGGTGATACTTGCTTGAGCTTCCACGCCACGTCAACGTATGGGCACCGGCTAGCTGTGAAACAGAGTAAAAGAACAAGAGAAAGTGTGTGTAAATTAAAACATGGGGCCGGAGAAGAAGAAAATATATTACAACAGAATAGACAGAAAATAGACATAGAAAAATATACAATATATACAAGAGCAAGAGGCTTGAATCGGCAAAGCCGACCAGGCTGACCACCGCTGCTGATGGCAGACGACTGGTGAAGAGCGATGGCCGGAGCCTGGTTTTATATGGTGGTCTTCGGTGACGCGGCTTTGTTTTGGTCACGTAGGCCCCGCAATTCCGGGAACAGGTAATGATCCTCTTCGCCGAAAAAGGGTCCGACCTATTGTTCCGCACTGGCAGCTGCACATTTTGGAAAATTATCTCGTTTGGATTATTTCAATAATGCGGAATTTATGCAAATTATTATTAGGAGCAATGGGTAGCTCGTAAAATGGATTAAAATATAATTACGCATTTGTTACCACGTTCAGGTAAACTGAACGCCGGTAACAGGGGTAATCGATATTTATGCCGATCTCACTGAATCCTACAACGAGAAAATTAAAAGTATTCAACTCGTAAGCTGTGCCGAAGAAAACCGTAGTTTTAAAAGCAGAAGTCAAGCACTTAATAGAGAGTTTACTCTATGTCAACTTTCAAAAAGTTATCCAAGGGGCCCAGTACTCCCTCTCTTTCCAGTACGAATCTAACAGTTAAAGATAGAGACAACTTTACACTCAAGTTAAATTGAGTTGAGTAAAGGCGAGGATAAATACCAAACAGTCATCTTTAGAGTCATTCCGATTTATATTTTCGTTGAAGATATCCTTGACAGTTTCCGAGTGGATAATATTCTAATAATTTTTGGTTACTGCTTAATCAGCCGTGACGTCCATAAATGCAAGATGGTCTACGTTAATAATACCCTCTTCCCATTATTTTATGGTTCAATCATAAATGGAATATAAGCGTTTCTCTGATAGCCTTCGAGGCGTTAACATCCAAATAATTCCTTGTTATTGTTTGACTGGCCGTTATAATTTACAATAAAGTAGACAAGACAGTGGCAAGGAGGTAAGTCTTCAATTTTAAATCCATCAGGGGGCTAGGTAATCAATGCTAACATTACAAGGAAACTGGCCAGACTAATTGGCAAACTAATTTCGTTTTTGTAAAGGATGATACTCCGGCCAAATCAGCTGCATTTTCTCTCATTCTTAAGACCACCATGCTCTTACTTACGTCTTCTCCGCCATTTCTTCATCCTGCTCAAAAAAATTTTTGGCGCTTTTTATCAAACAAGACAAAACTGTACTTTGCCAAAACTATCGCCTCTAGTCAGTAAAATGTTGCTGCATTGATCTTTGCGATTTTGATAATTACACCAAATATACCTACACCTTTGGCTTTGAGAACTCTACAAATTTCTTTCTTCTCTTCGAATGTAAACATGCACACCGATCGAATCCGAAATTTAGTGCATAATATGCACTAGAGTGACCCTTATGAGTGAAACTCATCAACACATTTCTTACTCTAAAGAGCATAATGGCTCTGAGACGTCTACGTCCATATCGCCTTCGAGAAATTTGTTTAATACACTTTTGCCGGTCCTTTTTACAGAGGTAGACAAAAATGTACCTAAACTGTTGTATTGTGTCTCAATTTTGCTTATGGTATCTTGGCTAATGGGTGGTATATCCGGATGCTGTTCTCTAACTGAGCAACCTCAAGCTAACTTCGTCTTCTGTTACCATAACAATGATCAGAATCTCGATACGGAGATTTTCGGTTAAATACACCATTGACAACTTGACGAGAGTATGTGATTGCTTTGGTGACTATTATTATCACTAGCAACTAAGCAACGTCGTTCCAAAACATCAAAACACATGTCAAAAACATACAACGTTACGCCGAAACGTGTTCAACGTAAAATTGGTTCTCCTTTTTTATCAAGTGGGCTTTGAAAATATTCAAGAAATAAATAGTGCGTTGTATTTCTTGTGAAAAGATCTTTCAAACGAGGTGTTACTTTTCCATTTGGTAAAAAAAGGTCGGAGCTGGCTGGGCACTTCCGGGAACAGATAAACAAATGAGGGCAAGAAAAAACAATACGTAACATGTTTTGGGATTGTTTTTGCAAAAAATCGCCTATATCGAAGTTATGAATTTCATTCCAGTTAAAGTTTCCACACTGTATTTGAAGTTGCGAATTGATTACTCCTTTTAAGTATTCTTTCAAATATAAGGATAACGGCGATTATTGTTAACATCAATATTTTCTAAAGATTACGTCGGTTTACCAACACCCCAGTCAGTTGATACTTGGGGACGATCTTAATAATAACATTCCAACAATTATGGCTAATAATTTGATTGTAAATAGCACGAAACGGTAAATTTCTTCTAGAGTTCCGTAACAACTCGAAACATAATTTTAGAGCGGTTGGAACTAACAGAGCTACGTTCAATCCTTTGAACTCTAATAACAGTTCTGATGTTTTTCAAAATGTCCTTAATCTGCAATTTCAATTCGAACCAGGACACTGTTCTACTGTATTGTTGTATTCCGATTACATATTAGTTATTCTGTATTAGGTTTTATAACTATACTGTAGCTTCTTCAAGCGAAGAATGATTAATTTGGATATTGCAATCGATATTTAGATACTGTTAATAGAGGGTAAGATTACAAATTGCTAAACATAAAAGATAGGGTATAGACTCTTAAGGCAAGAAAACAAACATTGACTCACAGGGATAGACAGTAATTTATTACATGGTCTTCAAGGGGAAAATGAAGTGAGAAGAATGATAGTGGAAAAAATAAGGGGATCGGATCATTTACCACTGAAAGTAGAGATACAGATAGGCAAAGATAAGGAAGCGGATCAAGAACAAGTATGTGAGATATTGGAAATTGTAAATGTCGTTAGGGATATAAGGAGTAGGTTATAGAAGGTTTAGTGGAATGGAGATAGATCAATTGAAGAAATAGAGGATGCCGTAGTGGGATGGGGAAGAAAAGTAAAGCAAAAACAAGGGAAATGTGTACTTGGTTCGATGATGAATGTTGACATACAAAGAAAGAAGTGAGAAATTTTTCAACATTTTTGATACTTGATCTAAGAAAATATAATTTAAATTCGAAGAAGGTCGAAAAACAAAATTGCTTACAAAGTTGGCACTGCCAGTTAAACGCAGGTTGGTGGTGAAACTAAGCCGACAATGGATGTAGCAGCTTATTTCCACTTAACACGTAAGAGAATAGAGGAGTGAAAATAAGGTCAATATGCTCGTTTAATAGTGGAAATTCTGGATTTGCACGGGCTTTGTGAATTTCCAATGATTACAACCGATCCATTTTTTGTCCCTTTTCAGCAAACTGCAATACCGAGTGTACATCTTCACCAAAAGAATTGACTCATCGATAAGATGTTTAGCAAAAGTTGATTTATCAGTTTGTCTTAGCTGAAAAGTTCGAAAATGTTTTTAAGTCTAATGTTAAAATTACGACCAGATTGTTCTATATACACTCTTGGCAATCTCATATTGACTAATATTTTGGTCTCGCTTCACCAGTAAGATAGCTATAATAAAGTATTGTAGTATATGTAAAAGGAGAAAAGTGCAGGCTCTAAATAGAATGGGTGTAGACTTGAGAATGTGTGGAAATTAATAAAGTTACTATTATTAAATTGTTGTATAAATGTTTCTTTTAGATAACTTAATAGCTTTCGACTTTATGTGAAGTGCTATATATAACAAATAAAACACAGTTACTCTTTACTTTACTTATCTATTTGTAAAGTTATTTTGTTCTTTTTTTAGAGCATCTTACCAATAATTCAATAAAAAAAAGATCTTCGAGCATCTGTTGACAACGTTTCCCTTGTCATGCTTGTGGCGTTTAAACCAAACTTTAGTCTCTAATTGGAGATAAAAAAATCACTCGTTTTGGTGTCAAAGCACGCAAAAATTCGCACTTCCGTATGGAAATTCATAACCCAGCACTTAAAGCCAGAAACTAATTGCAAAAATATAGGCAATAATTGCCACGAACACCATTTTGGGCCGATTAACGAACACTCAAACTCTGTTTGAAAGTTCTTTCACAATATTAAACAACAGCAAAATGATTATCGTGCTGATTAGGCATTCCTGCCCGATTATCGTATCTATTTCGATCTTGTCTAGTCTGATAAGGTTGCGGATTGTTTAACGGACTTCTTGAGCTCGACAGTAGCTCATGGAGGCATAACATCTGAGTGCTATTTATTTAATAAAAAGTGGCAAAACAAAGTTTCTTTTTTCTGTTTTCTTTCTCCAGTATATTCAAGATGTACCACAAATTAAACGCCTCTACAATTAAACATTTAATCTGAGTGCTATGTTAATTCCCTCGAACTTTGATCAAAGTTCTGATGTTTGATGTACTAATATGCAATCTCAACTCGGACCGTGTCAGAGATATTCTAGGTATCGCTATCGGTATTAAGAGATTGTTGAGGGAAGTTGGAAACGTCACTTTCAGGAATAAACGAATACCAAAACTTCATTTGAATAAATAAGCATTAAAGTAACGAAGAAAGTTTGTGAAACAATTAGAATAAACAGATCAAGATGGTGGAGTGAAGAAATAAAAGCAGAGGTAAAATTGAAAAAAAAGAAATGGAGGATATATGCAGGAAACAGAAACAATGAAAACTATAATATATACAAGGCGTAAAGAATAAAAGTCAAAAAACTGGTACAAAAAGAAAAACATAAAACCAAAAATTATTTAACAGGGCACTGAAAATCTTACGAAAAAGAAGTAATACAATAATAGATATATAAAAGATTAGAAGGGAAAGATAATAGAAGAAGAACAAGATATAATGTCACGATGGAAAGAGTACTTCGAGGATACATTGAATATGGAACAACTGCATAATGAGCAAGAAATAGAAGATAATAAAGAAGGCAATATACAAGAGGAAGATGAATGTGGAGAACAAAACGATGTAAAGGAAGAAGTAATCGAAGCTGTTAAAATGATAAAAGGAGATAAAGCAACAGATAATGATAACATAACATAAGAAATTTTGAAGAAATTGAATAGAAGTACTTACAAAATTATACAACTATGGAAAGAAAAAAGGATACCGAAAGTTTTGGTATAATATTGCCTTTACATAAAAAAAAACGGAAATGGTAGGGAGTGTAAAAACTACAGAGGAATTACTTTTAAAAGTGCTATAGCAAAATTATATGAAAGTGTACCAGAAAAGAGATTAAAAGTGATCACCGAAAAACAATTAGAAGAACTTCAATGTGGATTTAGGAAAAGGGGAGGAGTAGAAGACCACATATTCACAATAAAACAAATAATCGAAAAAAACAAAAATAATTGTCTATTAAATTGAAATAAAACAAAACAGTTGGGAGGGGAGATGAATCTGCCTGATGAAGCCACCGTGTGGTGAAACATGTTGCAATGTTCAACAATAAATGTGAAACCCTCCCAACTTTGTTGTTTTATCTTAATTTGTTATGGAGTTTCATCATATATCGACCTCGTCAATTCAATTGTGTATTAGTAGCTTTTGTGGACAGCATACCAAGGAAAATAGTATGGAATAGTCTAAAAAGAAGAGGAGTAAAAGGTGAACCAAGGAAAAACATAAACAGCACTTACAAAGTAACAAGTAAAATGTACTTAGAATGGGTAATATGTAATCTGAAGAATTTGAGACCAAAGATGTCTTAAAACAAGGGGGGGGGGGCTTGGTCTCAAATTGATTGGGGGTATTGAGCCTAACATTTTTGAACATCGTTTTAGATGATGTACTTAAAGAAACGAGAGCAAAACAAAGAAGATAAGAATAGGATACAAAAATATGAATACAATATCAATTGCAGAATGCGCCTTCGCAGATGATTTATTAATAATGGCCACAAATGAGGAGGATCTATACAATACGATCTATAAATATGAGAAAAGGCACTACAGAAAAGAAACCTTAAAATAAACATAGATAAAACAAAAGTTATGTCAATGGAGAAAGATGAGAGAGAGGTGGCTGCAAAACTAAATGGAAGAGACATAGAACCAGTAGATAAAGTAGTAGTATAAATATCTAGGCGTAAAAATACACAAAAATGGGGAAAGTAACGCGAAAATAAATGACACAAAATTGTACTATGCACTAAATAATATATTCGTAAGAAACAATAAAATATCAATAATAACAAAAATGGCAGTATACAACACAATCTTCAAATCAATCCTGACATTTGGATGGGAAAGTTGGATATTAACAAAAAGGACGAGAAGAACTTCCAGGTAGGGGAAATGAAGTACCTAAGGGATGTCAAAGGCATCACAAGAAGAGATAAAATCCGAATTGATACAGTAAGGGAAGTGTAAAATGTAGAACCAATGATAAACGTAATAAAAAGACAACTAAAATGGTTTGGACTCATAGTAGAGATGGAAGAAAATAGACAGAGAAAAAACGCATGGGAGGCAAAATCAACAGAAAACAGACCAAGAAAAATATTGAACGACGTAATAATGGAGATATTAATAACGGGTGTCCAACAATTATTGCAGTCCCGGGTGGCGTTGGAATAAAAAACGTAGGTCGATTATTACATGTTGCAAATAAATGAACTGACATTTTTAATGCACGTTTAGATTATGTTTGACAATTAAAATGTCAGTTCATTTATTTGGCACATTAAAGAATTGACCTACGTTTTTGATTCCAACGCCACCCGGAACTGCAATAATTTTTGGACACCCGTTAGAAAGAGTACTGACATGGAACGAGGGAAAGAAAATGGGAAGAAACAATAAGAAATAGGCATAGTTTGTACATGGAATAAATAATTATAGAGATATCAAGACGATAATCAGGTGACCTGAGGTATGAATGTTCTTGTTACGGTTGTTGATTATTTACAGTGCGAATTTATCCTAAACCCCATGTTGATAATATTCTTTCAATTTTTACTTCAGAAAAGTTAAATGATCTCACTGAGCAGCGCAAAATACATGACGCTATTTTCTGGACGAAAATCCTCGCTCACAACTGCTAATATTCTAAATGCTGAAATATGTTTGGGTTGCTTGAAAGCTAGCCGCAATGGCCTTGATAATGCTGCTACATAGTAAATAAACAATAAATCTCTTGTTTTTATAATGAGTTAACGACCTAACAGCTTGCTAAGAGATTTAAGCAAAGTTGTTGAGAGGATTCTGCTATGTTTTATTAACTGACTTTTAGGTCGGTTTCCGTGCAGGCCTATCCACTATCCACCAGTTTTTAAGAGTTGTTGAGTTCATTTCAGATGGCTTTTAAATACTGTTATAGTTTCCTCGTTATGTGGCATGATGGCCCAATTTAAAATAATAAAAATATGATCTGTCTTGAATTCCCTGAAGAGCTAATTAGCGTCACGTATGACACTTTTTGGTGATGAACATGCTATCCAGACATCGTAAAATTTTTGCAGGTAATCCATGAGCTCTGCTCTGTCCCTGACATTGTACAACTTCTATACCAGAGATATTTAGAATTTGGCTCCGGTAATTATCGCCCAATACGCTAATGATACTGCTCTTCTATATAGAGGAGGCACCCCCATCTAAAGAATGTTCTCTAAGCCGCTCTCAACAACTACGAGAAGTGGGCGAATTAATAGCAACTGGAGAACAATGCTGATAAGAGTATTTCCATGCATTTTCCCTCAATACTCTATTGTAGGGTTATTAATTTTCGATTAGTATCTCTAAATAGTTTTAATCATCATCTGGTCATTAATTTTTGGAAACTGTATCTCAAAAACATTTCAACCACTTATTCGATTTGAAAGTAGTATCTCTAAATAATTTTTGATCATCATCTGGTCAAAAATGAAAGGCGAAGATTTTGTTAAGCTGTCGCCAATGATCAATGTAAAATCAAATATATCGTTTAAGAATATTTTAAAATTTCTGAAGGTCCTGAAATTCCTAGTGTGATTGAATTTTCCAAAGAACTCGTAAACTTTTGCTGTAAAATAGATTTGATCTTCCTTCCGAAATAACATGAATTTTAATGACTTCGGAATTTCCCAATTGATACTTAATAAGGCCCCAATAGTCCTGGTTATCCGCTCAATAACGGCGCTCCGTTTCGAGTAGAGCTTTAATTGGGCCACAGAAGTTTTTGCAATAACTATTAAGTTTATTAAGGATTAGAAAAGGCAAATCAAGAGAAAACCGAGAAATAATTTTAGTCCGGCACTATCCTTCTATAAGGTTTTCCATGATGGATTTTTTTTATTTTATCATCAAAAAAATCTGCACTACGCCTGATTAGAAAATATTTAAGATCTCGATCTCTAAGATGTGATTTTAATCAATAGAAGTTAGACACTACTCATGTTGGATTTACTTTTCTGTTATCAAAAAAATGCATCTCTTGATAACAAAATAATACAAAAAATAATTCGAAAGAACTACGGCGATAGTACACTTTTTCGAAAGATATTCCAGTCAAACTCATGAATATACACCATCAATACTTCTGAAGCGGTCAGAATAGCACCCATTTGTAAATTTGATGTTTATTTTAATCAAGCATATTTCAGTTCTTTTTGTTAGTGGTATTGTTATTGTTCTTAATTTCTGCACATCAAATTTTCTATACATGATTTTTTTTCTGCACATTAAAATCGACAATTACATAAAAACATAAGTGGGAAACTTAATATTTTCAAAGTTGTTCGTCGTAATGATCTAGTTAATCTGGAACTCGTGTTCTAGTTGTTGCGCACAAACCGACTGTACTCATTGACTAAAAATACTCTAAGTGCATCACCTGCCCGCGCAATTACGCGTCGTTAAGGGCAAATAATCCATCCCTCTCTTTCTACTCCTCGAAGTGGATCTCCCACGCCCACGGCGACACGGAGTGAAACCTGACCGTCACTTCTCCGGTTCCTTTCCTTTATTATTATCACCACAAGTCCTCATTTTTATTTTTGCAAATTGCTTATTTTTATCGTATCGTACTTTTACCATCTCATCGTGCTTCAAGTGGTCTTCGGTGACAGAAGTTCTTCGACGGTGCCCTCCTTACCAATTTTTGTCACATCGAGTTATAACGGACACACCGCACACGTATGTTAATATTCGTCCTCAATTTACAACTTTGCGATGTTTAGATTAGAAATCTCTGTTGGAAATCATTAAATTATTGTTCTTCCCATCATTCTACAACTACAGACTATATACAGAGAATACAATTTTACGGTATTTTAACTAATCTATCTATTAAGCGTATTGTTTAATTCACTTAAAAAAATACAAAATTGGCATGCTGAACTATAATTTGGAATTTTTTGTTAAGAGAAGTTAATCAAAGAATTACAATGCTTAAAAAAGAAAACACTAATATTTTGTTCTAAGTTTAAAATAAGAGAGAATAAAGTATTTATTTTTCATGAAGATAGTTGCGACCGTTAGTACGTGGTAATCCATATTATTATTATTATTATTATTTATTTTTCATTATTAGAGATGCATGATTTATGTAGAAGTCTCCAGCATAAAAAAAATATTTTCGTAATTTGGAACAAAAATTCATTCATAATTTGAATAAGGGATTAAATGGCCCAAAGTTATTAAACAAAAGATGAAATTTGCGAGTAAAATTCCAGGATGGTTTCTATAACATTAATTTTACAACCCCCGAAAAACATTCTCAAATTTGGGTAGAGATATTTATGAAAAATTTTGATAAAGGAATAAATGGCCCAGAGTCCAATTTTGCAGAGAAAAATATTGGAATATTTCTCATAGAGGAAACAACAAAATAAGAAAAAACCGCTGAAGAGAACATTTCAAAATTAGTTAAAATCAGTTGAATATTGAAAAGTTGGAGTTTCACTAAAAATAGCAATAAATTTCGGTAAAAAAAAACCGTTGAAAATCTTAAAAGGAAAAGTGAAAGAGGAATTGTAATTATTATCAGTAAAACAAAGTTAGTTAATGTAAATTATTGTAATGTAATTGTAATGTAAAATATTTTAATTTTTAAAGAGTTTGGTAAAATATTTATAAGATAAATCGAAAAAAAGGGTTGAAAATTCTTGAATAGGAATACAAGTCCTTGGGAAATTCTAGAATCTTAGAAGGGAAACAACTAAAAAAATTCTTTAAATTTAGAAGAGAAGAGCTACTTGAAAAAGAAATTCCTATAAAATTCAGATATGAAATAGTAGAAATTTATTAAATAATAAAATAAAACTTACTAAAAAATTCAAGAAATCTCAAAAAAATGTTGCAGGGTAGAGTATGAAAAATTCTAGAAAAATTGAAGAAAAGCTTTAGAAATCTAATAGAAAATCTACTGAAAAAATTCTCACAATCTAAGATATTCATTGTAAATTTAAATGAAGTGGGGTAAGAATAGGCCCAACCGGTAAAATGAAAGAAAAACAGACAAACTGCAGATAATTTTACATGGGCCGAATTTTTATAAAATAAAAAGAAGTTGATGGAATATTATAAAAATTTAGAAATGCAATTGCTGTCAAATTTCAGAAAATGTTCGCAATTTGAAAGTACAAATCCCATAAAATAAAGCACACAAGAGTGGAAAACTCTCTAAAAATTTGAAGAACATTATAGATCTTCAGAAGAGAAACTGCTGGATAAGTCTAGAAGTCTCGGTATCTAAAATATTGCAAGAATGTGTTTAAAATTACAGTACATTGAAACAAAAGTAACTGGAAATTTCTATAAATCTAGAAGGGTAATTAGAAACCTTTTCGCACTTATAAATAAAATAAACTAAGAAATGGCGAAACATACCTAAAAATTGGAAAAGAAAATACTATCAAATTATAAAATTATAAAATTATGGATTTTAGAACCCTCGAAGAAGAATCAATTAAATAATAAACTAAGAAATGGCGAAACTTTTCTAAAAATTGGAAGAGAAATTACTGTAAATTTCTTAAAATTATGGAAGATTCTTGAACCTAAGAAGAAACTTATGGTTATTTGGAATCGAAAATTTTGGCAAATATTAATGAGATAAATCAAAAATTGGTAGTAATTTCTTTCTGCAAATGGAAAAAAGGTTGCTGAAAAATTCTAGAAACCTTAAAGAGAAACAGCTGAAAAAATTCTAGAAGATTATTTTTTTCTAAGGTAATAAAAAACTTTCTCAAAAGAGACAAATTTGGAATCGAAAATCTTGGCAAATATTGACGAGACTAATCAAAAATTGGTAGTAAATTCTTTCTGAAATAGAAACAAAAGTTGCTGGAAAATTCTAGAAACCTGAAAGAGAAAAAATTCTAGAGGTTAATTTTCTGGAATTTTAATTGGATAAGAAACATAGTTAGAATAATCTTTAAAAAACAGACTTTTAAAAGAGATGTGGTTGAAGTCTTTAAGAAAAAACATTTAAAATTATTCTCTAAAATAATTTAATTTAAGACTTTCTTAGAAGAAAAAAAATGGAATACAAAAATTCGATGGAATTTTTCTACAAATAAAAACAGTTACAATTTGCCTGTAAAAATGGGGGAAAAAATAGTTAATGAAGTAATCAAATAATAAAAACTGGAAAAAATAACCAATAATTGAGTAAAAATCTGTTTAAAAATTGTCAAAAAAATTTGATAATTAGCTAAACAATTCTCGTTGATTATTTTCTCAAAAAACTATTTGAAATAAAAAGAAAATCTTTAGAAAATAATATTCAATTTAAAAATCTATTCGTTGGAACTTTACTATAAATAATCAAAATTGGTTATGATAAATGGAATATTTTGTAAAAAAGCAATTGAGATTAAGGATGAAAAAAAAAATAAATATTCATTGGGTTTTGCTGTAAAAATAAACAAATAGTTGAAATTTTCTTAAGGAACAATTGAAAATTGCTAAAATAATATTTGGTAACAAATAATTGATATTTACTAAGAGAAAAAACTGAATAAAGAAAATAAAAAAAACCAATTTGAATTTTGATCAAAAAACTTACAATTAAGCAGGAAAAAATGGTGGTAAAATATTGTAATTTTGAAAGAAAAAAAAAAACAAATGGTGGAAAATTAGAAAAAAACAATAAACAATTGAGTAAACAACTGTTTTGCCAAAAGAATCTTAGTAATTGTCTAGGCAATTATTTTTAATTATTTTCTCAAAAAAATATTTTTTTATAAAGTAAAATCATGGAATTATATTAAAAATAATATTAAGAAAAACAGTTGAAAACTTTTAAAAACCAGTTTTAATTTTGCCATAGAATAATATGAATTAAAAAAAAACAATTTAGATTAGATTTGCCAAAAAGAGTTTAAAATTTTTATTAAAGAAGTTTCAATTTTCTCAAAAAAATAAATTGAAAATTAATTCGAATTTTACTATACAGGCTGTTAATACTAAATCATTACACCCGAAAATGACAGTTAGAACTCGTTAAAACAAACAACTCTTCTTAGTTCCAATTTGTGATTTGGTGTTATTGGAGTTCTTCTGTTTCCTAAAAATCGCTATAATTCCTTTATTTGAAGGACTATTTTCAAAAACCAAAAAGTTTCAAAAGTAGCTGTAGGTTCTCTAAAACATTTGTATTCACAATTATTTTTTATTGTTTCAAATAACAAAATGGCTACCGATCAAAAATTTCAAAACAAAATATTTTGATCGATTTTTTTGAAAGTACAAAATTTATAAAATCCTTATGCTATCTACTAAAAAATTGTCCTTAAGATTTGTTTTAATCTATAAAAAAAGTCTTTATTCGGTTACTTGAATTACAGATAAGTATCAACAAACTAAAAAAAAAACATTGAAACGAAGTAGCTTCTGTTATTGAACAATAAAACAAAAGAAAGATAGATCTGACAATTACACTACATATTTATAGTACATTTTCAATTTTTTTTCCATTTCTTTTCGTAATACTCATATGTAATTCAAATAACGTAATAAAGATTTTTTTGGATAGATTGAAAAAAAATATTTAGGAAAAAATTTGGTAGTAGATAGTATAAGGATTTTATAATTTTTTTACTATCAAAAATCGATGGAGTGGTTATAAAAACAATTGGTTTAAAATTTTTGATCGGTCGCCATTTTGTTATTTGAAACAATAAAAATAATTGTAAATACAAATGTTTTTTTTTTTTAATAGTCCATCAAATAAGGGAGTTATGGTGATTTTTAGAAAAACAGAAGAACTCCAATAACTCTGAAACGGAGCACCAGATCAAAAATTGGAACTAAGAAAATTTGTTTGTTTTAACAAGTTCTAACTGCCATTTTCTTAGTATTAACACCCTGTATAAATAAACCTTTATTTTGCATAATTTTCTTACATTATATTTTACACTAGCAATCCACTATTCATGTTTCGCCCTAACACCCTAAAATAAAACCCCCTTCTCCGTTTACCACTTTCCTCCAGCTTGTTTCTATTTTGTAAAAGTAAGAGTGATTCTTTGGTAATATTCATCAGTCTAATTGAAGCTTCTTAGTAAAGGGAAAATTTAGGTTTCTTAACTAATTTAATTCAGTAAAACAATTCTTTTTGATTTTGGAATTTTTTTTAGACGTTTTATATTAAAATACATGTATGATATTTAAACGACTTGCCTTTAGAAGGTGTTTTATCACTAGGCACTCATTTTTCGCGACCGCAATGTTTGCGCACCGTTTTTATTTTGGAGGTCCGCGTGTGTAAGCTGCGATCGACGCTGGGCGTCCGGACGCGTCGCGATTCCTGAACAGACTGCGGTCCGGCGCGGGCGCGTCGGTTTTCAAGGGGAACGCGAATACCTTTCCGAACCGTTCTGTTTAGTCCTGTTGGTTCTGCCTTGCTGTCTTGCCGTCTGTGCATATTAATTATCGCCGGCGACGTCAGCGGTTGCCGGTTGCCAGTTGCGACCATCCGAACACATTCTTTATCCCGCACACGTTTCCCACCACACACACACACACACACACGAGCCGAAGATATTTGCATTCGCGTTTCCTCTCCGACACGACTTATTTTTACTTTCTCTTATCTGAATCTAGTTTTCCCGGTTTTCCAGGTTAAACATGCACACACAACGAATAAAACTTCGTTTGGCAATCTATTTAAATATGAATGATTAATATTACTTAAATTACTTTATAAACTCGTAGAAGAACAACATCAAGAAATTAGAGAATAACTAAAATATCATTAAGGTGCCATTAACTGCACTACGCTGATGAGACCCACGATAGATCGAAACCTGTCCCTGACTGGGAACAATAATTTAATTTTATTATGAAACCAATTTTGTTCATTCATTCATTATACGATGCATTATGCGCGTTTTTTTTATAGAAAATATATTGGGTGGATTAGGGAATAAACACACATCTTACATATACATTTAAATTTAAATTACTGATCGTATTTACATATCCAATAATTTGTAATTTTCCACAAAATTTTTACTTTCATCCAATGAATTCTATATTAATTGTCAGCGCATTCTTAATCTATTTTAAATTTTATATAAACCTAGCGTACTCTTAACCTGCCTCAATTCCTTTTATTTTATTCAAGCGCACTCTTGACCTAACCCAATAAATTCTATATGAATCCAGACATACATTAATAAATAATAAATTGATCCAAAGTTCTTCTAAACTGTCACACTACAAGTATATTGACCTAGCGTTACCCTGACCTATCCCAAGGGTACGTAAATTAACCTGGGTCAGTTGTACGGCGAGCCAATATATAGTTTATTGTGGTAGGTCAAGTGTACGCTAGGTTGATGCATAAAATGTAAATAATGTAGTCGAAAAATAAGAGATTGTAACTTGCTCACTAAAATGTTTAAAAATTATTAAAAAACATAAGCAATTGCTAAAAAGATGTGAAGATCAATAAAAACTTCTCGTTAACATTAACATTTTTAAGTAAATAATAATGATGGGAGGTCAAGGTCTCTTAATTATTATTTAAAAATCGACAAGAAAAACGGAATAATTATGTAACAATAATATTTTAGACAATTAGAGCATTTCTAAAATTAGTACAAAAGTTGCGGATAATAACTTTTAAGCCAAAACAATTGAAAATCATCATAAATTACGTTTAAATATCTTTGGAAAACAGTAAATCATTATATGTAATAATGGAATATTGACAGTTAGATATAAAATATAATACATTAGAGAAAATTGTTAAAAATTTAAGAATTAATTATCGGTAGTAATAATTTTGTCTCAAAATAAATTAACAATTTAATAAGTTTGTCTTACACCGAAGGGTAGAAAGGCAAAAGAATAAATAAATAAATATATCAAGTTCAACGTAGTTATATTATAATATATTCTAAGATGAATTATTGAAAAAAAATCTATAGAAACCTATATACAGGGTCTATTAATAATGCGTATGATTTCGTTGTGACGCGACTATCCATCGCAGCGTGATAAAACGGGTCGGGAAATGTGGTGAAGGGTCTGCCCTTAGAATGCAGCCGGTAGCCAATTTGCTCTGAGCAGCCTGAGTAGAAAGACGTGCCTCCGTGTGAAGTGTGTTTTTCGACTTTGTAACACGGTGCGATGAAGAAATCGCTTGAACACCGATACTCAATCAAGTTTTGTGTCCGGCTTAGAGAGAATGTAACTAAAACATTGCAGATGTTTCAAAGGGCCTTGAAGGATTACTGCATTTCAAGATCATAGTCTGGGAGATGGCAAGGAGGGCCGAGAAACTCCGTTCCGGACGTCCAACAGCGGCTAGATCCGACGAAAGCGGGAAGTTTCGCGTTCCGACCGTGGATTTAGCATCCAGCAAATCGCTGACACATTTGCGGTACATGGATTGGTAACCGAGGATATACAAATGCACAAGGTCTACATGAAGCTTATGCCGATGATGTTGATGGAAGAAGAAAGACGAGTTTCGCGCTGTTAAGAATTGTTGGATTTGATTCAAAATTAGCTAGACTTTCTTAACTATGGCGTAACAAAATTTGGATGCTCGAGTACAACCCAGATTGTAAAAGACAGAGCAGTGAGTAGCATACAAAATCATCCCCCTAGTTAAGAAAGTGCAAATGAGGAATTGAGTTTGTACCGCAAGGAGAAACTGTCAACTCAGCATTTTACTTTTACAGGTTTTCAAGAGATTGAAACGCCAATACGCGCGCCAGCTTCTGAGATTAAAGACACGTTCAGGCTCCACCCTGACAATGCCCTCATTCACACGGACTTCATCATTACCAATTTCCTGGCCCCGAGAAAACCCCTTAATGTTTAATGTTTATTAGCTTTATCCAATGTGCTAACAAAAATGGTCTAAATATTTATATAAATTCATAACTTCAAATGAATTATAACCGCACTTAAAAAGGACTGAGTTCACCTATGAACTTCCACTCTCACCCAGTCTTCTGCACTTATCTATGACAAACATGATGCTGATTTTATTTTATTTTGCCATATATGCGACTTTTTTATTATTCCCCCCGCTGAGGAAGGAGATAAAAGGAGTCCGTGGAAAACATCCAAAAGTATGCTACAATGTTTCTAAGAGACATTCACAACGAAAAGTTTCAGGGTGTCTTCCAGGCATGCACTTTGGACTGCAAGTGGAGGGAAAGGCACCTGTGGTAGAAAGAAGGGCATCCGATGGAATGTGCGTAGGATGCATCTGGACAAACTACGGGCATACATTAGGAGAAGGGACACAACTATGTCGGGAGCAGAGGAAGCGATGATAAAGACCACAGGGATATACAGGGGTGCATGTGACGTCGCCATCTCTAAAAAGAATGAAGCTGCGGTGAAGAAGATTTACTGGTGAGACGAGGAGGTTGCTATGGCAAAGGTACGGGCCAATTAAGTGCGCAAGGACGTCACTAGATGTAGAAGAGGAGGGAGTGAGGTGGCGGCAATGAAAGACGCCTTGGGGATGGCAAATGCCAACATCCGCAAGGCGATCGACGGAAGCTGGAGGGTCTAGTGGAAGCAGCTTCAGGGGTAAGTAGAGGAGGACAAATGGGAAAGTCCAGTGGTCAAAAAGTTAAGGGAAGTGAAGGAGTGCGGGGAGTGGAAGGCGACCTCAAGGGAGGACGAGGAAGGTGATGGCAGCGATGAAGGCGCTACAGGGACGAGGCCAATAAAGTCGTCGTGAAGGAAACCCGGTGGAGATAACCGCGCTGATGTACCAGTGCCTCCGGGAGGGTAAAGTACTGGCCATATACAGAGTTGCTAATATGTATGGAAGCGGTTGGATATCTCCTAAAGTAAAATAGCTAACGAAAAATGTTAGGATACAAAAGTTTTAGAGTTTTTTAAAAACCATTACAATAAAGACAAATTAAGTATACAGGATCAGTCAAAAAATCAGGAGGAAATAGATTTAACACCCTGTATATTATTCCATATTTCAATTCATCTCGAAATTCTAAGCAAAATTTGTATAGCACATCATAAAGCTAAATAAACTTGATCGTTTTAGAGATATTGAACTTTGAAAATAATTTTTTTATAAATATTATAGTCATCAAGTTACCTTTCAAAGGTTTCATCTCCATAGCAACCCTGCGTTAATCTGCTAGTTTTCACTTAAACGTATCATTTTCGCGCGAAAATTATTCAATCTAAATGTAATTTTGTGTGTAATGACTCAGCGTTGTTATGGAGATTTCCATCTCCATAACAACGCTGCGTCATACCTACCTTTGAAAGATAACTTGATGGCTAATTGTTTTTGTATAATTTATAAAAAAAAATGTTTTTCAAAGTTCGATATCTCTAAAACTAAAGCTTTATGATGTGCTATACCAATTTTGTGTAGAATTTCGAGATGAATTGAAATATGGAATAATATACGCGGTGTTCTATTAAAGAAAAAGCAAGTTTGTTTCGTCCTGACTTTTTAACTGATCCTATATACTTAAGGGGGAATTACTCTTTAGAAAATTCGACAATTCAATTTGTTTTTTTTTGCATTTTATTATAGTCTGGGGTTCTGAGAGTGTGTTTCGAAAATATTAATTTGAAATTCGTAGAATTCCCATAGTTACACAAACTTAGGCTGCGGCGCGGTACTTATACCGTCGACTGTTATACCTCGACTGTTTTTCTGTTTTATGGTCCCCCCTTGTCTCTATGGTCCCCCCTTGTATCTATGGCCCCGGTACAGCTGATTAAGGGTAAGTTACTCAAATCAGTTGTTATCCACCGTAAGTTCAACCGTATCAGTACTAAATGTATTGCAAACTTTGAATGTGTTTTTCTCGGAACGACATTTTGCAAGACGGGCGCACGTTTTTCTCAAAAACTATTGAACCGATTGACTTGTGGTTTGGCACACATATTGAAGGAACCTTCACTTATGGTTGGATCTAGGATTATTTTGATGGCTTGTATATTTCACTTTCAATCTGATGTTTTAGCTGAAAATTTTTCGGAAAAATTGAACTTTGATCTTTAAACAGCTGCCGTTTCTATAAAAATATGTATATTTGTTTAGTTCTAGTTCGGACGATAACTACACTCATATAGATTGAAAAAAAATATTATTTTTTTATTTTAGACGATTAGCATCGCCACAACCCGTGCGCCCGATTGGACGAGCGTCTCACGCCGCGACATACATAACAGCGCATAACTTGTATACATGTCGATTAAGTAATTCAATAAAATTTATATTGTTAGTTTAAACATGTCTTAATATGAGTGAAAAATCCCAAAAGTGTAGGTTTGATAGTTTTCACAGAAATAATTCCTAAAAATGACTCTCAAAACGGGCTTCAGGAGAGTAATACCCCCTTAATTTGTCTTTATTGTAATAGTTAAAAAATACCTAAAGCTTTTGTATCTTAACATTTTTCGCTAGCTATTTTACTTTAGGATATATCCGACCGTTTGCATACATATCAGCGACCATGTATAAACCATCTAGGCTCATTTTACTCCCTCAGAAGAGGAAGTCTAAGAGAGACCCGAGAGGTTATAGGCTGGTTTGCCTCTTTGACGGTGAGGGGAAGGTACGAGACAGGCTTCTAGTGAAACGGACCGTCGAGGAGGATGGAGACCTGTCCCCTAGGCAGTACGGTTTCCGAAGAGGCATGTTCACGGAGGTCACCTTGATTGGGGTGAAGAAGTTGGTGAATAAGGTCAACTGTGGACCAATCCGGGAGAGAAAATATTGCCTGGCGGTGGCGTTGAACGCTAAGAATGCGTTCAACTCATTACAGTGTCCAGTAACAATGGAGGCTTTGGTTCGTAGGAGGGCACCAGAGTACCGTTTTAGAATACTACCTCGAGAATAGGACTTTCGTCTACGAAGGCGAGGAGGGTCAAAAAGAGATGTGCCTGACAGGTGTTAGAGCTTCTCTTCTAGAATGTGTATTAGGATGGAGTGCTTAGCCTACCATTTCCTGAGGGGGGAAAATTGGTTGGCTTCGCAGACGATCTATTGATTGCAGTATGGAGGAGGGAAATTAGGGAGCTTAGGGCTATCGCGCAGGAGGCAGCCTCGCTGATCACGGGATGGCTCAGCGACAGGGGTATAGAAAACGGCAGCCACCTGTCTATCCAGAAGGAAGGCCGACAGGAGGAAAAGACCCTAGAGCTAGGAGGGCACGAGGTGAAAATAGAAAGTATCATGAGGTACCTGGGAGTCTTAATTGAGGCTAATCCCCAATGCTAGACGGCATGGGCAGGCAGTCGAATCCAAGAGGAATGCAGACAGGCTGCGCGGCACAATGCGTATAACTCTCAGAGTAATAAGAAGGTACCGTACCGTAGCGTCAGAAGCGGTGGAGGTGCTGGCGTCTTCCTTCCCCCCGCGGGTGATGATGCTTGTAGCCAGGGTACAGGTATACTGGGCACGGAAGTGCGGAATTCCCAAACCTGAGAGGGTAAGGAGAGGGCCAGAAGGTGGGTCATGGCCGAGTAGTAAAAAAGATGGGCTGAGGGGACGAAAGCAGTTGGACCAGGATATTAATTCCACAGCTGGGACTTTGGGTCAATAGGTGACAAGGAGACCTGGACTAATATACGTCACAGCTACTAACCGTACACGGGTGCTTTGCCGATAACCTGTGCCGGATTGGAAAGATGGAAAAAGAGGATTGTAGGTGGTGTAGGGCCCAGAAGGAAGATGGCAGATACACGCCGTGTGCGAGGTGGGAGGAAGAAAGGAAAGAGTTGGCAAATAATTTTTATTTGTGGTTAAAACATAGTGAATTTTTAAATTCAGTTTAATGTCTGACAATTTTATAACTGTCAAAACTGTTATTAAATATTGCTATAAAATTCTTGATGGTACAATAATAAACTTGATATCCGAAGAAAGGAAATTGCTGTAATTTTATAGAGCCTTTAGAGCAAATTCTCTAAAATTTGAAGAAACATTCCTGGAGATTCTGATAAGATAAATGAAAAAAGTTTTAGGTCTAAAAGAAAATTGTATGACAATTTTGTATCTGTCAAAATTTCTATTATAAAGTTTAAAAAAAATGTTCTTAGAAGGCAACAGTACTGCAAAAGTCTAGAACCTTTAAAGAATAATTGATGAATTATTCTTTTCAAAAAAGAAATTGTTACAAAACTCTTGGGCCTTAGAAAAAATTTAAAAAAAATAGGGCAAAAATATTCAGAAGGAATAATAGTGCTACCAAAGTAGAAGATTGGCATATTTTCAAGGGAAGATGCATTGATTATAAGTGTTAGGCTTACATAATAACCACAAAGAAAGTATACCTTTCACACGAGACAGATACTTTATTTAGATAAATATGAAGGAATAATAAATAGTTCTCAACAATGAAAGGAAATGTTTGAAAATGCAAGAGGTGTTAATGAATAGTGAAACATGAGGCGAGAAATGCTAACAAATTTTGTATATCGGGAAAATAATTGATAATTTTTGTTTTTTTCTTCCAATTTGGAAGAAGAAATACTCAAATATTCTAGAAATTTTAAATTCTTTGATAATTTTAGAGCCTTGAATGGAAATGATTTAGAAAACTCAAAATAATGAAGCAAGAAATGCACAATAGAGAATAACCGAAATATGTTGAATAAATTAAAGTTCCATAGTTGCTTTATCAGTTTCCTGACATATGTTTCGACAATTACTTATCATTTTCAACCACCTTTGATATTATTTATAAATCCACCCCTGTAAAATCTTCCATCAAGAATGCAGCAACGATAGTATTAATTTCATCTATACAAAATATTAACCATACCTGTTAAAATTATTAGATGTACTACAGTTAAGAGTAAAGACTGTTCTCGAGAGGATAACCATATCCACCGTGATATTGCAAAACCTTAATAATTAAGAGACGTAAAAAATGCGGATGTAATTAGTTGTAATTTGTACTCTATGAATGTAAATAAAGGCAAACGGGGGCACCTGATAAGGTTGATAGTTTCGCCGGTGGCGCCACTATTAGCACTGCGCGGCCATCACGTCCCTGAGAGAAAATAATGTACGGCAGACACGTCTCCACAAGTGTATTGATTCAGGGGAAGAGTATTATAAAGAATTTTTTATCATTTGTACCGGTACGATTAATAAATATATTTTTTATGGTTTTATGGTTTATTTAAAATGCAATCTATTTAATAAAAGTTAAAAAAAATATTTTAATAAGTCTTAAAAAAACTTTAAAAATTCAACGATGAAACGATTGATTAAGAAAACTAAGAAAGACTAAGACTTAAGAACATTTTAATCAATTCTTTAATGTTTTAGTTTTTTATTATCAAACTTATAAAATAGAAAAATTACAATTAAAGAAATGTAATTAATTTCGATTGTAAGAAAGTAAATTAATCTATTTGTGTAAATTAAATGAAAAACATTTTTTTTATAAAAATGCTAACTGTTGTGTATTAAGTTGTCTTATTTAAGTTAAAATTAACATATTTAACTTAAATAAGACAACTTATTACACAACAGTTAGCATTTTTATAAAAATTACTCTCAAGCTAATTTAAAATATAGTTGGAGTTTTCCTAAAGAAACAATTAAAGTTTCACATTTTAAAACAAAAAAGTAGGGTTTAAAATTAGCTCCAAAAATTTAAACATTTCTTAAAAAATAACAGAGAAAAATTTCTCAAAGAATGGATGAAGAAGTGATTAAAAAAATGACGTTAAAAAATTGCTGATATAATAAAAAATAGCAAATATGCTATAAATCAGCTGACATTTCACAGAAAAGAAAAATAATTAACAGTTCTGTTTCGTTTTTCATTGCTTGCTTTCGCTTACCATTGCTCGCTTTTGCTCTCTCATGTTCGCTTTTGCTCTCTCATGCTCGCTTTTGCTCGCTTATGCTTGCTCTCTTTTGCGGTTTTAAAAGCTTTCACATTTTTTTAATAGTTAGAATTTAACAAAAAAACACAATTAAAAATTTATTGCATTATATTTAAAGATTTTGTAAATAATACTTTTCAGCTAACGAGGTTCGAATTGAAAAAAAATAAGTTTCATAAGAAAAAATATTTATAAGGCGAGAAAAAAAGCTTAAAAATATTCTAGAAATATTTTTTTTAAAGTAGGTAAAACTTTTCATTAATATCAATTAATAATCTGTTAAAAACACTCAAAAAATAATTTTTAATAATTTAAGTTTTTAGAAAAGGAACAGTTGAAATAAGAAAAAAAAAACATTTATAAATATTGACAAGTATTTAAAAAACTACTTTTTTCTAAGTTGTGAACTGAGCAAAAAATATTACAAAGATCACTTGTAAATATGATACAAAGCAGCTTAAATTTAATTAAAAAACAATTGTAAATCTGCTAAAAACAATAAAAAAACCATTGGAATATTCTCTGAAAATAGTTAAAATTTTATTACTTTTGAAAGGAACAAAGAATTTCTATAAAAAAAACTATCTAAAAGTAATTAGTAAGAAAAATCTATTGCGACTAAAGAACTCAAATTTTTATAATATTTCACTTATGAGTGTAAAAAATACAGCACAATTTCAAATGATAATTTCGAAATGGAAAAAAATAATAATTCGATACGGTTGAAGTAACTGACAAATAGTATTATAATTGGACGTAGTAATGTCTATTACATCATTAAAACATACTCAACAGTGCAGTATGTCAATACAGCTTGCAACTATTACCACCTAACGAGGAACAATAATCATCATGAAATACACGGAAAGAACAATTCGACCTCACATGTGCGGAAGCAAGGTCGTGCCAAAAAATGTGTGATGTAAACTACAGATCAAAAATATGCTCATTCTTGATAGCGCCGGCCTTGGATGCTGTGGTGTATCATTTGTGCTACGAACTTTAATTTTGACAAACTAAGTTCAGTCATACCGCTCTTTGCGAACTGTTAAGTTGTTTCGCTCCGAAATGTAATATTAAATATATAAATTAAAAATAAATAAAATATGAAGTACGTATAGGTTACTTGGATTTTTTCCTTGCGATAGTTTTAAATACTGATCCGTCAAAATGTTCGAGACTTCGAAGATTCCCAGGAAGGACAATCCCAGAGAAACAGCCGGCATCTTTTCATTGCTGACATTTCTGTAAGTACATTTAATTCTCCTTATTAATCAATCAACGTCTTATCTTTATAAACAAACAACGTCCGCGTGTGTTTGCGTACATTGCCCAATAGTAGATAAGAGAGTGTTATTGAGAATTCGTTTAATTATTGTAAATATAATAATGTCGTTATATTTAATATACAAAATTTGGATTTTTTAAAGTTTAAATAATAAACAAATGAGATAAGTTAACTAATAGAACACTCATTAATAAATTTGATGAAGAAAATCACTTGTTTATAAAATAATAAAAATATGGAACATAACAAGTGCTTTTCTTCATCAAATTAATACATCCGGTTCCATTAAGGATGTAGAATAATAAGCATTACCATTACTCATTAAAATATTAGATAATACACTATTAAATTGCTAGAATACCGTTATAATATTTGGTTGGTAAACTGGTTAAATTTATATATTTACGTAAAAATAAATTATCGATAAAAATATACCCAAAACTTTACCATTACTAATAAATATTTACTTCTAATAATAATGTTTTTCATTGTAAGTCTGCTAAAATATCGTCGAAAATTTTTGGGTGGGAATAAAGAATAATTAATGAAAATTTAGAGGTGATATCTAGAAAAATTCCGCAATTTAGAACTTTCTAAATAAGATTATGGCCTCCAGTTGAAACAAAATGTTGAATTCAATAGTAGCAATTACTGAAATTTACCTGAATTCTCGAAAAGAAGACGAATTAAAAAACGTTTAGAGCCTGAACAAATCTTCGCAATTTATAAGAAAAGTTGAAAAAAAAATAATTTTGGGAAGAAGTTATTAGCCATTTTCTAAACTCTAAACTTTTAGAAAAAAAAATCTAGAAAATCCTAATGCCTCAAAGAAAATCTTTGCAATTTAAAAGACGACTTCAAAAAAACTCTTGATTTCTAGATAATAAATTGCTAGAAATTTCCTGTACTCTCGAAAAAAAATCTAGATTTTTAAAAACAAAGTTTCTAAAAAAACCTTCATTTATATCTTCGCAATTTACTGGTAATTTCCTAAATCCTACAAAAAATCTACATTTCTAGAAAAAATTTTTAATTCTCAAAACTTCGCAATTTAAATGACAGCTTAAAAAAATAATCTTGATATCTGGAGGAGAAATGACTGAAAAGAGTCTAGATTTCTAGGAACAGATTTTCTAGAAAAATCTAGAGCCTCCAAATGTGAATAAAAGTTAATGGAAATTTCTGAAGTGGAAGTCTAAAGTTCTGGAAAAGTTTTTTTTTTAATTTTTGAGCCTTCTTTGCAATTTATAAGACAATATTAAATTCTGGAAGAGAAATTATTGGAAACTGCCACAAAGAAAATTCTATAAATATTGAAACGAACTTTCTAAAAAACTCCCAAATAAGACCTTTGCTAAAAATTCTGGAAATATTAAGAAGAAATTACTGTAAACTGTTAGCATCCTCCAAAAAGTTCTAGAAATCTACAAGGAAAACTTGCGAAAAATTCTAGAAACCTCGATCAAAATTCTTTGGAAAGGAAGATGCAAAAAACTAAAAATATGGAGAAGAAATTACTGAATCTTCCAGAAGCCTCTATGTAAGTTCTAGAAATTTAGAAAAAGAAATCCTAATCAATTGTAAAGTTAAACAAAATCTTAAAGAACTTTCTGAAAAATCTAGAAATCTCGAATAAAATCTTAGCTAAAAATTCTGGAAATATCTATTTATTTATTAGATAAGAAAGAGAAATTACTGTACACTTCTAGAATCCCCCAAAAAAAGTTTTATAAATCTAAAATGAAATCTTGTGAAAAATTCACCTGAGAAAATTATAGAAACTTAGAAAAAACTTTTCTAATAGGAAAAGTTGAACAAAATATTGTATAAAAACCCCGAAGGAATTTCTATAAATAAATATAAATAATGACTTTCTGAAATATTTTGAAACTCTTGAATAAAATCTTTGCTAAACTCGTAAAAATTTCTAGAATTCTCGATGAAAATTCTTTGGAAAGGAAGCTGTAATAAAAACTAAAAGTGTGGAGGAGAAATTACTGAAATTTCAAGAATCTTTAATGAAAAATTTTTCTGAAAAATTCTAAAGTTAAATTAAGAATTTTACGAAAAACATGTCTTAATAAAACTTCTTCAGTTTCTCATTCCCTTTAACTTTTGTTTGAAAAGTTATGTAATATTTGGAAAAATATCGAGAAAAATCAATAAAACGCTTCGGGTAAACATCCACTTCCGGTTCATGAATGTTTGCCAAAAGCTTTTCAGTTCCAGTTTTTAACGATATAACCTTAAGTTTTGAAGCAAATGAGAAACTGGACAAGTTTTATTAAAACATGTTTCCATAAAGTTGATAAAGTTCACAAAAAAATAAAAATTAATAATTTTGACATTTTTGCTTATTACTAATAAATTATAGGAGTTACATGAAATTTATATGACAAGAGTTTGTATAGACTTCAAAATTGAGAAAATTATTGAGAATAGTCTTTTTGCAAAAACCTCATAGTTTTCGAGACAAATATGGCCAGTCGAATTTTTTCAAAAAAAAACAAGAGTAATTTAGTAACAAAAAGCAGTAGAATCTGACCAAAAAATCATTTAATATTTACTTTAAAATAATTCAAGTTATACTAAAAAACGAAAAGAGTTTACTAATTTGCTATCCTTTCAACTGAATTTCAAATTTTCAATTGTGTTATTTCGTTTTTGGTAAAATTTAAACATTCAGTTATTTTTTATTATCAACTTTTTTTTTACTTAGCAGGTGTCATCATATCTACTGATTTTCAAATATTTTCTTTTTTTTTAAGTTGAACTTTTTTCTTTCGTTTTTTTTTTTATTTTTGGAAAAATATAATAACATTTTTTAAATATCCTGATTTTTTTTTTAGTAAATATCAAGTTTTTTATTTAATTTTTATCTCGAATTAAATCGAATTAAATCAAATTATAAAATGTATTTCGAAAATTCTAAAAAGTTCTTTACAAAAAAATTACTATTTTTTAAGTACTATAAATAATTATGTTTATTCAAATTTTCAACAGTTTGTGATTTTAAATTTGTTCACTGTCGAGATATTCAATTGTTTTAGCGCTTTGTCAATGGTAACCGTTTTACCGTTAGTTTTAGACATAGTAATAATCGTTACATTAAACTATAATAAACACAATATTAAGTTAACCTTATTTAACATGATTATTACTTATTCTATCGTACTCTTGACCTACCTCAACAAACAATGCAATGACCTCTCGAACTCCTGACCCGCCCAAACAAATTATACGTTGGGGTAGGTCAAGAGTACGCTAGAGTTTAAGCGGGAAAACAGGCGCTAGGTTAACGTATAGTTTATTGGCGTAGGTCAAGAGTACGATCGGTTAAATAAACTGAAAAAGAAACAGCTTAAATTATTTGAATTTTTACTAAAAACAATTCAAATAATCATAAAATCATATTTTAAAATTCATTTCAGTTGACTGAAAAACAGTTGAAGTTCTAATTTTAGATTTTTTATTGATGAGGCTGACAGATGTTGAAAGTTCATCTTCACTTTATATGAATAAAACTACATAAGTACTTTCAAATTTATATTGTAAGACGCTACAATTGTTTCGCCACACTGTGGCTTCTTCAGGCGAAGAAAACCATTTCTTCGCCTGAAGAAGCCACAGTGTGGCGAAACAATTGTAGCGTCTTACACTATATCTTTGAAAGTACTTATATAGTTTTATTCATATAAAGTTTTAGATTTTTACTAGATTTAAGTAGTTTTGATTGTAGGAATCGATTGGTACAAGAATTTCCCTAATCTGATAATGATTTTGTCATCATGGAAAAACGGAAAAACAATTGAAGTCCGAATTTTAGATTTTTGCTTAATTTATATATTTTATTATAGGTATCTATATGGTATGAAAAAATTACATTTATATGAGTATTTCAACTAATTTTCAATTGCTCTTTTTTATTCTTCGTAAAATTTAAATAATAAACAGTAATTCCTTAGCAATTTTTATTTTTTATTTTTTCTACTGTTTTAAGCATTAAACTAATGTGTATTTTTAGAAAGTTTACAAGTCTGGTTTGAAATATAATTCCATTTTTTTATTTCAACTGTTTTTGTCATTTTCTCAGTAAATGCCATTTGTAAGCTGATTTCCATTTTTTTGTTCTATGTAAAATTGAAACGTTTTATCAAGGAAAGAAGTATTTTAATATTATTTTATTAGCATTTTTTCTTCTCTTTAATATTAGCTCTGCGTTATGAAGTAAGTTTAAAAATGGTTTATAGGAAAGTTTTAGATGTATTTTACCAAAATTTCAATTATTTTCTTAATTTAAAAGTTTAGAATAAAATACAATTACCTGATTTTGAAATAAGTCACTTGTTTGGTTTCATATTGGTACATTCAGTTTCATAAAAAATTTTGACAATTTGATGTTTTTATTATTTGGCCAGTACAAAATATTATTGGAATTTTACATAATTGATATTTTGTTCTGTAATAAATTTTGACAAAAAAATGTCAAATGTTTGGACAGATTAAGTAGTAAAGGAAGGTAACATCTTAATACTACTTAATCTGTCCAAAAAGTCATTTGAAAATTACAAAATTGACAATTTTTGTCATAAATTTAGACATTTTGGTTTTATATTACTATTTAATCTATCTAGAATGTCACAGGATAGTTACAAAATTAACTTTTTTCTTTTATCAGAAATTTCGAAATTTTGCCATTTGTTTACTACATAATCTGTTAAAAAAAATATTTGAAAATTACAAAATTCACTTTTTTTTCTCATAAATTTTAAATTCTTTTTTTAACTGTTTAAAGTGTCATTTGAAAATTAAATAATTGACATTTTCTTCTGTAATGAATTCTTACGTTTTGTCCTTTTTTTACTATTTGATCTGTACAAAATGTCATTTGAAACTTAGGACATTGACATTTTTTTATCTTAAATTTTGACTTTTTATCTTATTCTTTAGGTATTGATTAGTCCAAAATGTCATTTGAAAGTTAGGGAATTTACCTTTTTTCAGTCGTAAATTTTGACATTTTCACCTTTTTATTATTTAACTTGTACAAAATATTATTTGAATGTTTGACATTTTCTTCTGTCATAAATTTTGACAAAACGTCAAAATTTATCTGTCCAAAAAGGTCATCTGAAAATTACAAAATTGACATTTTTTTTTGTTATAAATTTTGTCATTTTGGCTTTATATTATTATTTATCTATTTAGAATGTCGTAGGAAAGTTACAAAAGTGACGTTTTCTTCTGTTAGAAATTTCATAATTTTACCTTTTGTTTGATGTTTTTTTGATCTGTTCAAAGTTTCATTTGAAAGTTACAAAATTGATATTTTCTTCTGACATAAATTTTGACACTTTATTTGTTTTTACTATTTAATCTGGCAAAAATGTCATTTAAATATTACAAAACTGACATTTTCTTATAATAATAAAATTTCACGTTATGTCTTTTTGATCTGTCTAAAATGCCATTAGAATGTTACAAGATCGACATTTACTTCTGTAATAAATTTTGACAGATGGTAGAGAAACAGATGAAAACATTGATACATGACATAGGTGAGAGATAAAAGAGAAGTAACAGGTAAAAGAGATAAAACATATGATAGTGAAGGCAGATGATAGTGTGACAGTGATGACGCACGGCAATGATGGCAGATGAAATAGATCACAGATGACAAAAATGATAGATTACAGCGATTACTGATAATAGGGATGATAGATCTGCACGGCAGATGAAAGAGATCACAAATATAAATGATAGAATATAACCGATGATAGAGATTACCGTTGACATAGATGACAATGTTGACATCTAAGAGGAATAAAATATGACAAAGAAAAAGATGGCAAATATGACGGACGATAGAGATAACAGATGACAGAGAGGACAGATTTCAAATGACAGGTTACAGAGATTACAAATGACAAAGGTCATACATGGTACAGATGATAAATGACAGGGAAGAAGCATGACAATGATAGCAGATGACACAGTTAATAGATGCAAAATATAACAAATGACAGATGATAGATGACAGAGATGTGTGATAACAGAGATGCTAGATGACATAAATGAGAGATGATAGAGACGTCAGCTAACAGAGGTGCCAATTGGTAGATGATAGAGATGAGAGATGATAGAGGTGATCACAGATGATAGAGATGACAGAGATCAAAGATCACTGAATTAGCAGATACTAGTGATGTCAGCTGGCAGAGATGGCAGATGACATATGATAGGTGATAAAGAGAACAGATGACAAGTGATAGGTGACAGAGATGACATATGTCAGAAATGACAGGTGACAAAGTCTACAGATGGCAGAGATGATAGATGACAAAGATGGCAAATAACCGAGATTACAAGCGACAAAGATTACAGATGATTACTTCATAGTTTTCGTGTAAAATATAGGGAAAGTACTATGAAGGCCACATAACCATTTTTATAATTTATATTGTAAATGATTTACCTTAAAAAAGAACATTTGCTTTTATATTTGATTTGAAATTTGTTATAAAAAACAGTTAAAAACTTTTTAATTATTCATGTAATATTGACATAAAACAACTAAGTTCTTCAAATATCAAAATTGATTTCTTTAAAATCATTTTATAACTAGATTTCTTGAAAATAACAACTTTTCATCAAAAAGAAAACAATTTATAATTCTTGCTAAAGAAATTAAATTTGATTAAAAAAAGTTTAATTCTTATAAAAAAACAATTGAAAACGTAGAGAATTTCTAAAAAAATAATTTCCTTTCAATTTCAACATTTCCAAAAATATTTTATTAAAACAGTTTTTCAAATTTAAATTTTATTTTAGACAGTTATTTCAATTTAACCAGCGACCATTAAAATTTTGGCAAGAGGGTTAAACACCTAAAAAAATTGTTTTAAGATTGTTTGAATAATAAAAATGTTGATAATAGTTGAAAACTTAAACAAAAGTTGTTTTTAAATTGGTTCTTTAAGATTAGATTTTTTTAATCATGACCATAAACAATCTAAAAAGTAATGTAAAAATTGACTAAAAGAGTTGGAAACTTTTTAAAACGAACGCCTATGTTTGTGTTTCTTTAATAGCAAACAGTTTTTTTAACAATGTGAAATTGCTATTTTTTCTATTTATGTCTTTAATATCAACGAATTTGGTAATATCCTATTATTTTTTCAATTTACTTTTCCAAATTAATTGTTTTTTTTTTGGCATTGATAACAATATTTTGTGTTTCTCTCAATATTGACTGTTCTATTAGTTTTTGTTTCCTCAGTTACAACTGTATTATGGCAATTAAGAACTGTTCTTTGTTAATGTTTCCTAAATATCAAGCGTGTTTTCATTCTGAATTAATTTTTGTAATCACATTTGCAGATATACAGCGGACATTTTTAAAATGTCCAAACATCGGGAAATAGAAGAGGAAGACATTTACGACCCTGTAAAGAATTGTCGGACGAAGAAACTTGGAGACGACTTGGAGAAAGCCTGGAACAGAGAATTGAAGACCGGAAGGAAGTCCTTGACGAGAGCACTCTGGACGATCGTTGGTTTGAAGTTTGCGTATTACGGAATTCTCAATCTGGTCATTAGAACACCTTTGATGTAAGTAAATATATTCTTAGGTTGATTGTAGTAAAAATATTGCGATGATTTATTTATTATATTTATATACATTCACACATTATTATTTTCAGTATTAATAACCTTTCTGCACTGTCGATTCCAAGGTTTCTCTAAATCTAAAACTAACAAAATCATTAGAATCATTCTCACTTTTAAAGGGAATCATTTTATTTGCACTAATTGATTAAAGTCTTTTTCCTTCAGAGCAATCTCTGCTTATGCAACTGGAATCCTAGTTTCGTACTTTGATTCAGGTTCGTCGACAACCCAAGAAAAAGCGATTTTTTGTGGAGCGGTCCTCGTCATCTGTGCCATTGCGAAAGCAACCTACAACAATTTTTACTACGTAATTTCGGAGCAGCTAGGAATACAAATTGAGTTGTCACTTTGCACACTGATATACAGAAAGTCCTTAAGGTTATCGCACAAGTCCTTGTGCGAAATAACTAACGGGCGCATTGTCACTATGATAGCGCAAGATTCTATAACGTCGGGTTCTTCGTCAGTGCTCTTCATTCACGATTTATGGATCGGGGTGTTGCAAGTGGCGATAATTGCTGGGGTGATGTATCATAGGATTGGAAACGCTACATTAGTGGGAATGGGATTTATATTGACCATTGTTCCACTGCAATGTATGTACGTTTTTAAACTCAATTTTTATAATGTTATTCTGTTGATTTTATTTCAGTATGGCTTTATAGTAAAGTAAAACTACTCTATGGAAAGACTTTAGCCTTAACAGATAAACGATTAAGAAGAATAAGGGAAATTATAGTTTCTATTAGATTAATTAAGATGTATTGCTGGGAAAACTATTTCAATAAATTTGTACGCAAATTAAGGATGTGAGTAATTCATAGATTTTAATGTATTAATATTAAACGTTATGTTTTAGAAATGAAATGAAAAAAATGCGCGACGGTTACTACGTCACGGCAATACTGCTTTCAATATCATCACTCGGTTACCAAATTTCATATTTCCTCAGTATTGTCATGTACTACATCCTGGGAAACAATGTATCAGCGGAAGAAATGTTTTTCCTAATTTCTTGCTACAAATATATCGATACCATTGCGAGCATTCCGATATATTTATCACAGTTGGCACGGGGTAAGGGTGCCCTTGAGAGGATTAGATTATTCCTGCTGATGGAAGATATAGGTATGATAAATCATAATACTAAGGGTGGCGAAGAAGTAGGAAGTGGAATACAAAATGATAAAGAAGAAAAGATATTAAATAACTTCGATATCAAAATGAAAAAAATAAACGCGTTGATCGATAGACAAACCAATGAGTGTTCTGAAGGTGTGAAGAGTGAGGATGAAGATGGGCGTTTATTAAGGCCGAAAAATAAACAAGAATTAAAAATGCGCGCAAATATCGTTTTTGAAAAGGTTAACGTTCTTATCATGAATAAAGTGGTGTTTAAAGATATTAATTTGGAACTCTCTGGGGTTTCCCTGATTGGCGTTACCGGTGGTGTTGGTGGTGGTAAAACGACATTTTTAAAACTTTGCTTGAATGATATCACACCGGACGGTGGTGTTGTGCGCACAACTGGTTGCCTTAGTTACGCATCACAAGAGCCGTGGTTATTTCCCGGAACCATTCGCCAAAATATCCTATTTGGAAATAGTTTTGATCCCGGAAGATATCATCAGGTGTTAAAGGTATGTTAAAAAATGTAAGTGAATTAAAAACTATGGTATAATTAATGAAACAGGTATTAAAAAAGCTAACTAAAACTAAAAAAATGAAGAAGAAAAAAAGTCCAAAAGTTACTAGTAGACAGTTTGTATTTTCTTAATGATTGGATTAATCAATTGTATACTTAATTATTAAGCCTTAATCTATTTTTATTGTAGGTATGTGCTTTGATGAAGGATCTTGATGATTTCCCAGAGCGTGATTTAACCGTGGTAATCGATAAAGGTTTGAACTTGAGCGGAGGTCAACAGGCTAGGATAAATCTAGCTAGAGCTATCTACAAAGAAGCAGACATTTACCTATTAGATGATGTTCTATCATCGTTAGACCTTAACGTTAGCAAATACATCTTTAAAAATTGCATCAAAGGATTTTTGAAAGATAAAATGTGTTTGCTAGTTTCTCAAAATGAAGACGTTCTTGTTTCAACTGATAAAGTTGTAGTTTTTAAAGACGCCGGCATTGAAATATCTGACAATAAAAAGCAAATGGATAGCCAGAAGGAAATTTTCGAATACGAGGATGTTGATGTTGGTTCTAAACTATTCGGATCGGAAGTTCCGTACGTTAAACTTTTCAAAGAGCATAAAGTTGCTGGAAAGGTCCACTGGAAGGATTACAAGAAGTATTTCGATTTCGCTGGTGGGTGGTTGGTGGTGCCGATTGTTGTAGGTATATGTTTCGCAACACAGTATGTCGGAATACAATTTGATTACTATGCAAATGAATGGTGAGTTGTTTTATTTATATAAATGTAAAATAAAAGTAAAGGATAAACATGATGTATAATTTTATAGGTTAGAAGTTGAAACAAAGGTGGTGAAATTTTATAACGATACTAATGTAGAATTGGACGTTGAGTTGGCTGATGAACGTAAAAGCGTTCTGACGGTTTACGCACTAATTTTGTGCGGTTATATCCTCTGCATACTCGTTGAATACTTTACATTTTTTGCAATGATGATACGAGCCTCGAGAAATCTGCACACATTTGTTTTTGACAAAATCATGGGGGCGACGATGGAATTTTTCGACACCCATCATTCCGGAAGTATCGTCAACAGGTTTTCAAAGGATCTGGCTCATGTTGATGAAACACTTGGCCACATATTCTTCAATAGCTTTATAGTAAATAACTCTTATTATTTACGTTTTATGACTTATTTAATCGCATTTTTGTAGACAACTTTCGAATTAATAATCACGGTTAGTTTAATCGTAACGCTTAATCCCATACTTTGTGCACCGGCTTTTGTATTCCTTCTGGCCGTTCTTTACGTTGGCTCACGCTTTTTGCAGTCGAGTAGAAGTCTGCGCAGGGTTGAACCTATAGGTATTATGTTTGATGGCATTGAGAAATTAAAAGAAAGTCTATATATTTTTTTTTTTTTAGTTCGAGCTCCTTGCATAGGTTTCATCAACGCTTCTTTGGATGGTCTTACGACGATTAGGGCGACTGGTAACGAAGCTTTATTGAACGACCAATTCGAAAAGCATCAGGATCATTATGGATCAGTTGTGTACATGATGTTCATGTCGAAATACGCGTTTGGATATTGGATAGAGCTTCTTGGTACCGTTTTCTCCGCGTGTATAATATTCAGTTTTATTGTTTTTCATGATAAAATCGGTAAGTTTTAATTAATTTTATACAACCTATTAAAATGAGCCTTACTAATACTATAATTAATAATATATAATCATAACAATGATATGAGCAAATTTAATATACTTAGTACGAGACGAAAACTATGTTATATTTTTTTTCACTTTGTGTTAGTATTCTTTGTTTAAAGTAAATATTACTGGAATTTTTAATGTTTTCCACTAATATTAAAATACATTAATAAGAATTATTATTAATAGAATGTTTCAACCATGATATTTCATTAGTAGTGTACGATGTTAGGCAACACAATTTACTTAGCGAGAGAAGAAAAAGATATATTTTGAAATTTCATTTAAAAAAACATTGGGAGTTTCTATAAAAAGTTAAACTTTTACCCCAAAACCACTGAAAATCTTTTGAAAGAAAAAATTGTTTACTAAAAAATACCAAATTCAAAAATTGCTTAAAAATTTGTAAATAAAGAGTTGAAATATAAAAAAACATCTGAATCGAATTTTATTAAAAAATTTAATTGAACATTTATTATAAAACAGTTAAAAAAATGAATATTTCTTTTTAAAGAGGAACAGAAAAATTTCTCAAAGAAGCAATTGATTAAGAAATGAAGAAAGTAGAAAATCGCCAGAAGATAGACAAACTAATAACAGTCTAAAATTTATTTCTTTAAAAGTAGTTGAAATTTTACCAATATAAATTAAAAATCTATTTATTAAAAACAAAATCTTTATATTATTTACTCTTAAAACACTTCTATAAAAAAAATCAAATTTAACCACTTTTGAAAATTTTCAAAAAAGGGCATTTGAAATTTGTCATGAAAAAAACAATTAAACACTTTTGAGGAAGAAAAAAAAATTAAACCTTGTTTAAAATTTGTTATAACTTTCTAAAAATAATTTATTAACTTTTATTTATTTGAATTAATGTTTAATAAAAACCGAATTGAAATATGATTAAAAATTTATATATAAAAAAAACAGTTATAAAGTACTGTCTAGCTATACAAGAGATAGTTGGAGTTTAAAATAAATTAATTGAAAAACACAGGTTAAAAAGTAGTTAAAATTTAAACAAAATTAATTAAAAAACTTTTTAATATTTCCTTCTAATTCTCTTAAAAGACTTTAAATTCTATAAAAATGCTATTGGTATGTGTTTGCTAAAAGAATATTGGAAATTTTCTATTAAAAAATAAAATTTTACTTAAAAATCAACTGAAAATCTTTTAAAAGAAAAGGTGACTAAAAACGGTATAAAAATTTTCCTTAAAAGTAACTGAAATATTTCCCATTAAAAATCTATTAAAAACAATTAAGAGCATTTTAGTATTTTTATCTAAATTGCATAAAAGACTTTAAATTTTATAATAAAATGCCACTGGTATTTGCTAAAAAATAAAATTTTATCTAAAAATACAATTGAAACAGAAATATTAAGACAGAAAAACATATTAAACCTTGCTTGAAATTTGTAAACAATAAACATTTATAGACTTTGCCTGAAAGAGTTTTATAATAAACCGTTTGATTTTTGAACTGTACAAATATAAAACATAATCAAAATTTATTACAAAACAGTTAAAAAATTTCAAAGAAAAACATGCTTAAATTTTGAATTTTATAAACTAACACAATTAAAAATTTATTCAAAAGAGTTAATTTATATTTTTTAAGTGGTAATATTCTCATTTTAAAAAGCAAAATAGTTGGAATAAATAAACGTTCTAAAAAAATAAACAGTTAAAAATTTCTCAAAGAAGCAGCAAATTATCAAGAAATGACAGAACAAAAATGCCAAAAAGAAAGACAATTAAAAATTTCATAAGAAAAACGGTTTTAAACTTTCTAAAAAATGTTTAATTAAAACTAGATGAAATTTTACGAAGAAGAGAACGATTAGAAACTTTTATTTATTTATTGTAATTTATTGCTTAAGACAAAAAATTAAAATGTTCTATAAAAATTAAAATGACCCAAAAAACAAAAAAACAAAACCAAAAATCATTTTTTTTAAGAAAGAAGTTTAAAAAAAAAGAAAAAACTTTTTAAAAAACATTTATAAACCTTTATTAAAAGAGAGTTTAATAAAAATCGAATCGAATTTGGAATTTTACAAAAAACTCAATTGAAAACCTATAAAAAAACAGTTAAAAAATAATATTTTCTTAAAGTGAAGAAGTTCTTAAAAGAGAAATTGATTAAGAAATTACAGTAGACAAATTAATTAAAAATTTGCAAAGAAAAACGGTTAAAAGGAGTCTTAGAAATTTTACCAATATGTATTAAAAATTTATTTGTATTAAAAACAAAATCTTTTAAAAAGCTGTAAATTCCATGGAATTTGCTAAAAATATATTGGAAATTTTCTATAAAAATATTAAAATTTTAGCTGCAAAACATTTGAAATCTTTCAAAATTTGCTAAGAAATAAACAACTTTTAAGAAATAAAAAAATAGATTAAACCTAATTTAAAATTTGTTAAAACTTTTTATTAACTTTATTTGAATTTTTGTACCCTATTCATTTAAAATGACAAAATTTGGTTTGCACGCCTATGGTTGTTATGGTTGCTATGGTGACTGAAGTCCTAGATGCGCGATAATAGTTACTTATTGTCACCATGGAAGTAATCAGTGGCGTACCAAAAGCGTAAAAACTCGTGTACCACCGGTGGTACCCGCCGGTGTTAACGTGTTAATAAAAACCAAATTAAAACTTGAATTTTACAAAACAATAAAAACAGCTACAAATTTTGTAAGAAGTAATCTCAAGCTACATAAGAGATATGTGGAGTTAAAATTTATTTAATTGAAAAAAAAAACAGGTAAAATTGTATTAAGAATTGTTTTAAATAGAAGACAGAATAATAAAATTGGCTTCAAAATAGCTGAATTTAAAACAAATATTAAACAAAAAGTTTTTTTAAGATTTTATTTGAATCCTCTTAGTTAATATTAATATTAAACAAATGAGAATCTTAAAAATTTGAAATTAAAAAAAAAATAAATTTTATTAAGAAAACAAAAAAGAAACAATTAAACATTTTTAAGGATAAAAAAGATTAAACTTGCTTAAAATTTGGAAGTGAAAACCATTTATATATAAACTTTATTTGAAACAAGTTTTATAAAAAACCGAATTGAATTTTGAGTTTTACAAAAAAGCATAATTAAAAATTTATTACAAAATAGTTAAAAACATTTTAAATGGTTTGAGTAAAAACCAATTGATGTATTCTAAGCAAAAAAATGGTGATGTGGCCATTATAGTACTTTCCATATATTTTTCTGGAAAACCAAATCACGCCGTGAGGAAACCTGTAATAACTACTTACGCGGTCCAACAAGCAGACGGGTTTTTAACAACTGAAGTTATAATATAAACCAGCCTATAAGAGTTATACGTTCCTGATAAAATGATAAACAAATTTAGTTTCACTGTTAATCTGATATATTTTATGCGGGAAATGAGCCGCTTGATTGCTGGAATCTGTAATCTCGGTTCTATTCTGAAATATTTTATATTTTTGTCGAAATTTTACTTTTCCTTCATTTTGCTAGAAAATCATGAGATTTACGCAACAAGATTATTCTTTATACGTTGCTTATTGTTTTATTCTTTGAAATTATTTGTTACATACATTTTATGTACTCCTAATTTATATAGTTTATTAATAATAGGCTAATTTTTTCTCGCAGGACAAGAACTTTTTTGAAAAATATGTATTAATCAAAGTTGTTCAGTTTGTTATTCTCTTTAACTTTTGTTTTAAAAGTTATTTAATATCTTCTACATTAAGAAAAATATCGAAAAAAAAACGCCTCGAGTAAACACCACTTCCTTAAGTTTAAAGTTTTATTCCTTTTCGAGATACAGCGCCCTCCAATAGAGACCCTCAACATTTGTTCCAGAAATTTTCCCTATAGAAAATAAAAATTTAGAATTTTACAAGAAACACAATAAAATACTACAAAAGAGTTAAAATTTAAGTAAAACTCTAAAGTTAGCTTAATAGAGAGTTGGAGGGCTGAAAGACTACCGGTCGATGGCCAATAGAAAAAAAGAAGAGAAGCAGAATAGTTATTGTATTATTAAATGTAACACTATTTTTCAATAAAGATGTTTATCTCTTTCTAGATAGTTTGAGATTCAATTCAATTCAATTTATTGTGCCAGAGATATACATATCTTTACACTCGTCAATATATAAAATATAAATAGTGAATCCATATTAAAAACATCAAATTAGCTTAAAGAAAAGAACGTTGAAAAATTTTTCAAAGGAGAAGCAAACGATTAAGAAATAATATTAAAAAATACCAAAAGAAAGACAATTAAAAATTTCATTTGGAAAATGGTTAAAACGTTCTAAAAAATATTATTTGTTTAATCTAGCTTAATTTTTAACTAAAATCAATTAAATCTGAATTAAACAGAATTAAAAACTTTTCAGTTTTTTGTAATTCCATTAAAACACTTAAAACCCATTAAAAAATTACCATTAAAACACATTGAAAATTTTCTATTAAAATTAAAATTTAATTTTACCTAAAAATTGAAATAGAAAATCTTTTAAAACCTTTTGCAATAAAAACATTAAGTTAAATTTGTTAAGAAACAAGCAGCTAAAAGTTTTTGAGATAAATTCAGATTAAATCTTCCTTAAAATTTTGCAAATAAATGGTTAACATTTTCTAAAAATATTACTATTGATGGTTTGAGTTTACGTGAAGTGTTTTGAAAAAGAAAATTTAAACAAAATCGAATCGAATTTTACAAAACTCAATTGAAAATGTATAACAAAACAGTTACAAAAATAATATTTCTTTAAAGATGAACAGTGAAAAAAAACCCAAAGAAGCAATTGATTAAGAAATGAATGTAAAAAATCATTTAAAAATTAAAAAAATCATAAGAAATAACCGTTAAAGAGAGTCTAAAGAGCTAACATTTTACCAATATGCATTAAAAACAAAATCTTTTTAATGCTTTCTTTTTATTGTCTTAAAAAAGATGTAAATTCCATAAAAATACTGTTGAGACTTGTTAAAAATTATTCGATATTTTCTATAAAGAATTAAAAGTTATTTACTTTAGAAATCTTACAAAAAAAAGGAATTAAAATCTGCAAAAATAAAACTCTTGAGAAAAACAAACGAGATTAAACCATGTTTAAAATTTGTTAAAACGTTTTAAAAACAATTTATAAAATTTATTTGAATTGAATTTAAAAATTTTATCAAAAAGAAACAGTTAAAAATTTTATAAGATGTACTCTCAAGCTATACAAGAAATAGTTGTGATTAAAAATAAATAAATTGAAAACACAGGTTAAAATTAGCTTAAGAATTGTTGGAAATAGAAGGAAGAAAATTAAAATTGGATTAAAAATAATTGGATTTAGAACAAATATTAAGCAGTTATTAATAAAACAACAGTGAAAAATGTATCAACAGAAGAAACAATCGAAGAAGGAAGACAATCAAAAACTTGACAAAAAAGGTGACTTAAGAAACCTTTTCTTTAAAAGTCGTTGAAATTTTATCAAAATCAGTTAAAAATCGATTAAAACAAATTAAAAGCCTTTTAATATTCCCTTCTAATTATCTTAAAAGACTTTAAATTAATTAATATAGTATATTATGTATTTCTAATGGATTGTAAAATTGATTTGTGTATATCATGTATCACGGTCTCCAACACAATTTAATAAATACATAAATTAATTAATTCCATAAAAAATGCTATTGGTAGGAATTTGCTAAAAATATATTTAACTTTTAAAATTAAATAAAAACCAATAAAACTTATTGCGATAGAAACAATTTAAAAATAAAAATGTACCGCTTTAAAAATTTTACTTTATTGAAACGGTTTGAAATTTTCTATTAAGAAAGTTTAAATTTTACCTAAAAAATTGAAAAACTTTTAAAAACTTTTGAAATTTTACAAAATAAAAACAGTGTAATTTGTTAAGAAAGCTTTTGATAAAAAAACAGATTAGGGCATAAAAAAGAAACTAAATTAAATTATGAATTTAGCGATTAAAAAAAAATAAAAATAAATTAAAAACGGCTAAAGATACCCTCCCATTAACAATCAAGAAAATACATTTGAAAATTTAGAAAAAATATTTTCTTGAAAAAAATAATAAAATTGGAAATTTGTCAATAGAAGAAAAACAATTAAAAATTTGACAACAAAAAGTGGTTAACGCAGTCTAAAGAATTATTTCTTTTAAAGTGGTTGATTTTACCAAACTCAAATAACAATCTATTAAAGAGGCTGAAAGACCTTCGTTCGATGGCCAATGAAGAAGAGAAGCAACATGTCATATTACTGAGCTTCAATAAAATCGTTTATCTCACTCTCTAATAATTAAAAGCTTTTGATATTTTTTCAATTCTCTTAAAACACTTAAAATTTAAATTAAAAGAATATCATTGGGATTTGCTAAAAAAATATTAGAAATTTCTATAAAAAATTAACATTTACCTAAAAAACAATTGAAAATATTTTAGAAACTGAAAAAAAAATCGATAAGAAATAAATAATTAAAATTAAAAAAAAAACCTTGATTATTTACCTTGCTTAAAATTTTGGTAAATAATAATCCATTTATAGACTTTGTTTGAAAAAGTTTTATCAAAAACCCTATTGAATTTGGAATTTTACAAAAAATAAACAAAATTAAAAATTTATTATAAAATAGATAAAAAAATTTGAGATGGTTTGAGTCGAAAATAATTGATGTATCTTAAGAAAAAAATAGCTGGATTTTTAATTCTACAAAAAATAACTCGATTAAAAATGTATTACAAAGGAGTTAAAAAATCAGTAAGTAATACTTTCAAAGTAATAATTTCAAAAGCTAGCTGGAGCTAAGGAAAATAGTTTAAAGTTAATTTACTTATTAATTAATTAATCGGAGACCCCTTTTACATTGTATATCCATATTACTTATAATAATAATAAAAAAACCTTTATTAACGGGATTCACTTAATCTATAAATTAAAAATTAAAAAATAGAAATAGTAGCATTTATAACAAGAAATTTTCTAAATGAAATAATACCGAAAATTTTCTCAAAGAAGAAGCTAATGATTAAGTAATTATATTACAAAAAATGCCAAAAAGAGAGACAATTACAAATTTTATATGAAATTTTAATAAAAACCAATTAAAACAATTAAAAACTTTTTTGTAATTTTATGGATGTGGCTATTTATACATACAGTATGTATACGCAATTGGCTATTTATACATACTGTATGTATACGCAATTGGCTATTTATACATACAATATGTATAAGAAATTGGCTATTTATACATACAATATGTATAAGAAATTGGCTATTGATACATACAATATGTATAAGAAATTGGCTATTTATAGTTACGTATAACGCAGATAGAAAAGTAGAATATTGATTGTGACCATCTATGAATGCCATCCTCAACTAAAATGTTTGCCTCCACTATATCCATTAAAGTGCCCCTTCTTCTTGTTAATACTTCTGTTTAACATACACGGGCGTCAAAAGTAATCTGCGTTAATTTTGCATATCGTGATGAGCTAGTTTACTCACAGTGCACATATTCCGATTTTCAAGCCATCACGAAGCTCATTAATAATTTTTAATGGAGATAGGCGATAGTAAGCTGCGTCTCGTGTGCATCGCACAATAGCCAGCAATGCCTCTGTGGGTATCGGGATAGGCAAGAAGGGAAGCTGCGTTCCACAGAAACACGCGTTGATTTCGATACCTATCGGCGCGTCAAAAGTAAGCAGCTTACCGTGTGCATCGCACCATAAGCGCCAATGTCTCTCTACCTATCTGCTGCAAATCGACGCGCGCGGTTAGCTTACTTTTGACGCCCGTGTGCACCGGTACTAATAATTGAAACCATTCAAGTGATTCAAGTCAAGATAATTACCATTTTATACATATGTACATTGAATAGATAATCGAAGTGCTAAATTGTGAATGACTTATTCTATAAAAGTGTTGCAAGGTATTAGCTGATTTTTTTAAATTAATTATATTTTTAATATTCTAACCTCACTTTTAGATGACAGAACAAATGTCCGTTAATGACAACAATGTTAGTGAACATACTTTAAATGTTGGTCAACATTTTAATGATTATGAACAGTTATCAAAGACTGTTAATGTATTTTGTAAAGAGCATTATCATCCATTTGTTATTAGAACACGGTCTCAGAAACAAGTGCTGTACAAATGTTGTCATGGTATTAAGCAAAATTCAAAATGCCTGGGAAAACGTCCGAATCAACATTACTACTACAAGAATTGTAAAGCTCAAATTAATTTTTATAAAAGCAAAAATGAAAAATGGAAATTAACAAAACTATTACTAAATCACAATCATACCGTTGGCAAAGAAGAATATAGTAATTACGGCAAAGCCAAAATTATGAATGAAAATGATTACGAAACAGCAACAGATTTAATCTTGTCTAGCGCCAAAGATGGAATGGTTGCTGCAGTTTTAAGTAAAAAAAGTGGGAAACAGTTTATAAGAAAGGATATACAAAATTTTCGAAACAAACTTTTTCCTTCATGTACCGAAGTGGACCAAAATCATTTAATGGAATTCTTAGCGGAAATCGAAGAAAATGGTGGTATATACGCTATACAAAAAGATGCAGAAGAAGAAGTAGAATCATTATTTGTAGCCTCTTCGGCGATGGTTCTAAATTATAATAAATCTCAGTGTCCAGTGATACAAATAGATGTTTCCTTTGGATTTAATGTCGAAAATTATAAAGTTTTGGGATTTTGCTACTATTCTAGCATAACCGACAAATCAGAATTTGCAGCTATAGGATTTATTGCTAAAGAAACATATTCCGCATTCATACATTGTATGAATGAATTTAAAAAAATTTGTAAGACCCACCCATCCGTTTTTTTAATTGACAAAGATTTCATCGAAATAAAAGCTATCAGAGACATTTTTTCTAGTGCAACCGTTTTACTTTGTAAATTTCATGTCATTAAATACATTAAAAGGCTAGTTTCTACTGCCTACAATAAACAAATTGATGAAAAAAACAAAATATTGGATGCGTTCAAGAAATGTTTATATGCTCAATCATATAAAGAATACGAAGAGCAGAAAAAGAAATTCCTGGACATTTGCAAGTCTGTAAAAGTTTTTGCAGGAACAAAAGATAAATACGTGACTCTTGAAGAGCAATTTCTTAAAAATTGGGACAGCTGTAAAGAAATGTGGGTACATTATTTTAGAAAACATTTGCCACTAATGGGAGATACGACAACAAACAGAATTGAACGATCATTTTGGACTCTTAAGCAATACATACAAACTAAATATCATAGTTTGCCGACAATTTATTTATGTATTAAAGAGCTTATAGACTTTATTGATTCAAGAATAAAGAATAAATTAGCCAAAAATAAACAAAAAGTTTTTAAAATTATGGATAACGATAATGAAATAAGAAAATTGCTGGAAGTATGTTCCGAAGTTCTCACAGAGACTGGAATGAAATTATTTCATAAACAATTAAAATTGTTTAAAACTTTAGAATCTAAAATAAAAGTAATGGCTAATGGCATTGAGGAAAATCTTGAGACTGGAATATCGAAGATTTATAATACGTCGCTGGAAGCATGTTCATGTACATTTTGGAACTCTTTCAGTGCACCATGTAGGCATATTTTTATGTTAAGAAAATACAATAACTTAGATATTTTTTCAAAAACATGTTTCCATCCAAGATACATTACTTCAGTTGGAAATACAGAAAGTATTATGAATATGGATATCGATGATGAAGACACGAATGACGTAGACATTGATGATATAGACAAGGATGAATTCGATGGTTGTCAAAAAGTATTATCGGATCGAGAAAAATTCAATACAGCACTGACAGTAACAAAAAATATCGCAGATATTTTATCAAATTATGGAACTACAACCTTTAACAAATATATGAACGAACTAAAATTAATTGAAAAAAATGCTAGAAATGGGGTTTCTCTGTTTGAGAATGAGTATAGTAAACCTACAATTAGTTCAATAGAATTTGAGACAAGTAACTTAGTTGAAGCTGGAAGTTGCCAGGATAGCTTAGTTGGTACTGAAAGTCAGAACGAATCCGATACAAATCATCAATCAAATGAAAACCTAAAATTTAAAACAAAAATTAAGTCTAAAGGACGTCCGAAGAGAAAAACTAAACAGATTCAGTTTTACAAGAAGCAAATTAAAACACGAAATAAAAAATAAAATAAATACCCAAGTATATTGTAACAATAAACAATAAATAAAACAATATTTTTCTATAATTATGTAGTTTTTATTAAAATATTAATATCAATAAACTTTTTGGTTAGTTAGTACGTTATACGTAACTATAAATAGCCAATTTCTTATACATATTGTATGTATAAATAGCCAATTGCGTATACATACAATATGTATAAATAGCCAATTGCGTATACATACTGTATGTATAAATAGCCAATTGCGTATACATACTGTATGTATAAATAGCCACATACTAATTTTATTAAAACAAAATTTCTTGGGATTAATTCATATTAAATCTACCTTTAAATTTTGCAAATAAAGAGCCGAAACTTCCTAAAAAGTGGTTTTAATAAAAAAAAACACTTTAAATCGACCTTTGCAAGAGTTTTGATTCAACCAAATACTTAAAAATTTCTTTAAAAAAGAAACTTGAAATTTTACAAAATCAAAAATATAAAATTTTTCCAAATAAAGACTCTTAAAAAATTGTTTTAACTTTGTTTGGAAAAAGTGAAAAAAATATATATTAAAAGTTTACTTAAAAATTATTGGAATTAAAAAAAATGTCAAGAAGAAATGTTTAAAGACATTTTAAAAAATAGCTAAAATATCAACGAACAAGTAAACGATTTAGAGTATATTAAAACTAATTTGAATTTTAATTTATTCACGGAATCTCCTTTTACTAAAAATACTATCCATTATACATAAATAAAACAAAAATTTACATAGGTAAAATAAAATAACTTATAAACATATAAAAAAACAAATCATATTAACAAATTGTAATCTTTTTATTAGGAAGACTATTTAAAAATGTCTAAATTTATTCCATTCTCGAAACCATCTTCATAAAATTATCAACTACTGTAACTGGGTGTTAAAATGGTATGATAACTATAAAAAACTTAAAATTAATTTCACAGTTACTGACAGGAATTTCGTTTTGACTGGAGGTTTTAGTTATACTTTCTATTAATTAATTTGTTGGCCGATCAGATCAAATCATCATTTGATGAGTTTCCTTATGTTTTAATCCATCTAAGAAAGCTTATGTAACTTAATTTTTCCAAGGCGTACTTATTTTATCCGAATATACAAGTGGAGTACTTGAGCTATATTTATTAGTTTTTGGTGTTGGCTTCAACCTGAAACTTCTATTAATTAGTTGGCTGAGCAAGTATCATCGTGTGCACTACGTCTTCTGCTTTAATTTATATAAATAAGATTAAAAACACGAAATTATTTCGTAAAATCTACAACAAATGAGTCTCATTAAAACTTTCAAAAGTGGTTTGTTCTTGTAGTCTTAATAAGACTCATTTGTTGTAGATTTTATGAAATATTTTCGTGTTTTTTCTAATTATAAGATTATTAAAATCATTATTTAGGTTGTACTTGTTTTATCAAGTTATATAAGTAATATTGAATAAGCTATTATCTTTACTTAAACTTTATCAAACATTATTGCAATATATAGAATATAAATTAATGAGACGTTACTTAAGGAAAATATTTGAAGAGAAAAAGAAAGTTATAATTTTAACCATGTTGAGGGTAAGTGTTCACACTTGCGGATGATCTTCTACTTATATAACACCAGCTTCAAATACATATATCTAGCATTTACATGCTTATATTCCCTTTATTGGTTGATAAAATAAAATATATAACTGGAAAATATTATTAATTATTAATTTTAAATTCCTTGAAATTTTGATCTGACTTTTGGTAGCTGTTTTTAAGCTATATACATTTTTCTATTTTAAATTAAAATCTTTAATTCCCAGATAAAATTACAAAGGAGATAATTATATGGCGGGTTAATTTTACTAAAAATTAAAATAAGCTAAATTGATTGATGTGTAAATTTTTAAATGCTTGACTATTAAATTATATTTCAATTTATGTTTTTGCCAACATTTATTTCTTCTTCACGTAATTCTAGAGTAAATACTGTAGCTTTTTCTCCTATAAAACATCAATTTTCTAATGCAGCAGTCTCAAATTGCCTTAAAATATGCTACAAGAATTTTAACAAGTAAAATGATGTGCTTTCATTTTCTTTCATACCACAATCAGAAAAAGAACCTGTTTTGTTTATGCTGAATTGAAAAATTGACTATGTTTTAGAGGTCGCAACCAATCTATTTACTATTTTGTTGTATTAAATTATATAAATTTTCAAACGTTTTCCTTAATTTCTAAAGTTGTTTGTTGGGTGCTTTCGTATATTTTCTGCTTCATAATATTTTAATTTTTAAACACTTTTCTTTGAACATTCAAATTTTTTTTCAATTTTAGAATTTTTTTTACCATTTCATTTGCGAAATATTATGAAAAATTTTCTAATGTACTTACAATTTTTATCTATATTATTTTGTATTTTACGAAATCTTTCATCTTGAAATTTTAAAGTATCAGTCATATTTTGTCAGTGATTTTTAAAATGTTTAGTATTTTTTAGTAATTAGTACTAAAATTTTGAAGACTTCCCATCATTTTTTCTGTTAGAAAAAATGTCATTTACTTGTTCACTTAATTAGGAAAATCAGTGTAACCTTTAGACAACTAAATGGTGTCTCTATACTCTAACATTCCGTTTTCTTATCTTCAACTGCTCTACGCTGACGAAACCGATCTGTAGCAAAAAAATGATGTTTCCTTTTCTCTTTTATTCAAAACCTATCACAGTTTTATTAGAAATATTTGGAGAAAATAATTAAACGAGTAATTAATGATAAACACTCTTTTTGTATAAAATTCAGGATTTTAGAGAAAATTCTAATAAAATAAGATGATTTTTTAATGTTGGGTTAACTGAAAGGAATAGCTTCACTTATTTTTATTAACACTTGAAATATTTCGCCATGCATCCTACAAATGTATGATTATTTAAGAATAATATGATTTCAAGCATATGAAAGGTATTGACTAATTCTAGATTCTTTTAATATGCCTCAAAGTTAGGTGAGTGATTTCTCTGATTTAATTTTTTACATTACTTGGTATTTTGATCATTAAATTTTAAATTTAAGTAGATAATTGTATTCAATTTTAAAAGATAATAACAAAATTGAATTCGGACACAGAAAAAGTACTATAATGGCCACATCGTTTCTCTAATTCTGTATATTAAAACTATATTCTCATATGTCTTAATTCTCTTTATTTAAAGAGAACATCGCTGGGAATGTCGGTGTGGCAGTAACCCAAGCCATCGGAATTGCCACAATACTACAAAGAAGCGTATTTTGTTGGGCTGAGGTGGAGAACTCAATGACTGCGACAGAAAGGGTTTTAGAGTACGGAGATGCAGAGCAGGAAAAGTCAACGGGAGAAAGCCCACCAAATTGGCCCGAAGATACCAAAATCGAATACAAAAACGTCGATTTGGAATATTCATCCTCCAAATTGAAGATCCTCAAAGACGTCAACTTAACAATTAAACCAAAACAGAAGATAGGTATCGTAGGAAGAACCGGAGCTGGAAAATCTTCAATAATATCCGCACTGTTCCGCCTCTACCAACCCAGCGGCACGATCTTAATCAACGATTTCGATACGTCGAAGCTGAATCTGCAAACGTTACGCTCGAAAATATCAATTATACCTCAAGATCCTGTCATGTTTAAAGGCACGCTGCGGTCCAATCTCGATCCTGAGGAACGGTACACCGACGCAAACTTGTGGAACGCTTTAGACAAAGTCGGGTTAAAAACTGTAATTTCCGCAATCGGTTTGTCTTACGAGGTGGATGAAGGCGGATTGAATTTCAGCATCGGCCAAAGGCAGCTCTTCAGTCTTGCGAGGGTCGTCCTGTCCGATAATAGGATCGTCGTTTTCGACGAGGCCACGTCGAATATGGACCAGGAAACTGATGATGTTATTAGGGAGACGATTAAAAAATTGTTCGCGGAGTGCACTGTTATAACGATTGCGCATAAGATAAATACGGTCAGTGGTTGCGATAAGGTTATGGTCGTTGAAGATGGGAAGATTGTTGCTTTCGATGATCCTAAGGTGCTTAAATTAATTTAACGTATTAATTTGTATGTTTTTTACAGTTAATGTATTAAAATGTAACATTTTTATTTAATAAAACTTGCATAATTATTAGTGATAGAATAGACATATTTTTTCGCCAGCCAAAATATTATTTTTCATTGATGATATGTCGGTTCTGGCGTGGTTTTAACTGCACACTACTATATTTCATAGAAATTCTATATATAAAATCGAAAAGGTGGAGAATTTGACGAATACAGTTATTAGTACTTTATTACCTTCACAAATTTTTAATGTAATCAAACATCATGATGATGGTTGAGACCGTTACTATTTGGTAATCTATAATATATGCACTAAATTCAACACAATTGTGTTGTAATTAAATACATTAATATAATTAATAATAAACATTTTTATTATTAACATATAAAATATTATGGATAATCATTCAAAAACATAGAGCATATTGCGTAGACATAATTAGCACAATTAAAATCAAATTCAAGGAGAATCGATATAGACGACATACCTTGATGATAAGGAATCAATTGACATGAAATCGCGTAATCACGAGAACAACAATTCTCGCGTAATCTAAGTAATAAATTCTCGTTTGACGGAATGCCTTTGTTCATTGAGCGTTTCCTCGTTTATCAATTATTTGCCTCGACTTCGACCCATCATTCACATCCTTCGGCACTGTTTGGGCGTTATCTGCGGTCCGGTGCGAGCGCAAAGAATATTTTTCATCGATTATCTTTAGCGCTATTTAAACATTTATGCTGGCGACGGTAGAGAAAAAATCTTAATGGAGATGTTATCACGGCATAATTGGCTGATAACTGGAGTGAGATTATTAAATTAACGGGTGAACCGACTCATTCAATTGTGCGGTCGCGTGATGAGGTGATCCGGGACTCCAATAATGTACGAGGGCTCCAAAATCCACAGGGATGAAAATCCCAGACAGAGGGCCAACATCTTCTCCGTCCTTTCGTTTTTGTAAGTTTTACTTATAATACTTTAATCACTTTTAAATAACAAAAGAACAATGCACAAACGTGGCACATATTTATATCTATATTTGTAATCAATCGATAATCAATGCAATATTAATATTAAGTGTTTATTTAAGATGTTATATTAAAGCCTTGTACTTTTTATTGTTGCTATTTTGTGTGGGTATAAATTGGACTATTACGCTATTAAATAAGACATTTACAATTTTATTACTTCTTCCTGATGGTTTAATTATATCGCACACGTCATCGACAACGAATATTTATAATCTTAAGAATGCAGCATAAATATTGTATAAATATATTTTTAATTGCAAATAAATGATTAAATACTTTTAAATTTAATAAAAATATAGTATATCTCAATAAATTCCAAATTTAACATCAATATGTTATGTATCAATGTAAAGGGAAAAATATAACCAATTTATTAATAGTACAGCCAACTCTGATCTCCATTTTAAAATATACAACTTAGTGATGTATTTCTTTTGTTAATGAAGATAGAAACAATGTGTAAATTGCATTCGATTCTTCTCGGAAATGTACCTCAAGAATATGCAATTCTTATCTTGATAAAATAATAAATGGCTGAGCTATTAATAGAAATCGAAAATGGAAAATATTGAATTTTTGGCTATAACTTGAAAACGAAAGACAATAGTTAATTTCTGTTTTCGGAATTAAGTTTGTGTTGAAAAAGAGCTCGAGAATGCGATATCGATTTTTTCTATCTCTTCTAATAACCGAGATTCCCTATAGTAACATCCAATTTGGGTTTAAACCACTAAAAAAGTTTCCCAAACTCACTTCCAAAAACTGGTGCCCAACGTGGGGCATAGTGGAAAGCAGTGGAAACGCATTAAGGCACAAAATTCTCATATCAAGAAGCGGAGCTGCTGAAAAAAAGTTGAAATAATTGAACAATACTAGAATTAACGTAACATTTCAGTTTCATAGATCCTGGGAAGTAGAGGAAGTAAACGATTTTATTAAATAACTATTTTTTTAAAGAAAAAAAAGGCTTTGTTCGCCTGGAGGAAAATTTATCGGGAAAGATAGTGTTGGATATAATCTACAGTCTGCTGCTCTACAAGATGCGAGATTACCTTCAAAGATTTACTTGACCAAGCAAGATCACTAAAAACCCGGAACAGATCAGAGTACAAATACAAACACAGCACCATGATACAAACACAGGGTATCACGTGTAGTAGCTGACAATGTTATGGATGTTACTTAAGACTGCACAAAAAATAAGTAAGCCGCAAGAACTCAGATGCTATCGATACCAGACGTCCGGAGTTGTAAGGTGAAACTGTCCAAATTGCAACAAAAGAATTCGAGTAGAGCCCCTTTTGGAAATTGGTTTCTGCTCCACGGACTAAAAAATAGAGATAGGCTAGCCTTAACTATAAAAATAGGAGAAACTCTAGGATTTCATATTTAGACATAGGAAGTTAAGCCAGTCCACAATTATTTAAAGAGTTGGGAAAGTGAGGATATAAGTTCCCTACTTTACGAATTGAGTAAAATCTACGCAAAAAGATCAGTGGAAGACAGGTGACCACTACATTCTTCTACTTGCAGCTAGCTTTCATCGAAGATACAGGACTTACCCTAAATATGAAAACCATTAGATGGTTATTTTTGGACTGAGAAAAAATAAAGGCCGTGACGCACAGAAAAAAAATAAAATCACTGATATAGAATTACACCTAGTAATCTTGATTAAGGCAAGATATTTCATTCATTCTGACTAATCGTATCTTGTGTGAGGTGGATAATGGTGGAAAGGAAAGAGAAGTGCCATGCAAATACATTTTCACTTGCTACCAAAGATAATATTAAAGAATAACAGAAAAACGTTTAACTTTTTTATACTACTTTTTATTTTTATACAACACTTTGTGACTAGTTTCGAATTACACAGTAATCATTATCAAACTAAGTGACTAAGTGACTTAGTTTGATAATGATTACTGTGTAATTCGAAACTAGTCACAAAGTGTTGTATAAAAATAAAAAGTAGTATAAAAAAGTTAAATGTTTTTCTGTTATTCATTAAAAATGTACTACGAAGTGAACGCCTCCAAAATTCAAGATATAATATATTATCAATTATCCTGGAAATTTCTTGGAGAAAAGTTGGTGATTATTTCCCAAAAAATAAGAAAATGATCGAAAATTCTATAACTTATTTATTTATTTATTGATTTTTACCCAACAGCCAAAAGGTCAATTACAGATTTTACTCTTCATTAAAAACTTAAATTAATAATAAAATTACAATTACAAAAATACAAATATATTAATAAAAAATAAATAAATAACTTCTAGCATTTTCAAAGGAAATTTTTGAAATTTGCTAGAGAACGAGTTTCCATTTGATATCAAAGACAATATATTATCAATTATCCTGGAAATTTCTTGAAGAAAAGTTGGTGATTATTTCCGATAATATAAAGAAATGATCGAAAATTCTAGAACTTCTCTCTAGAAATTTGGAAGAGAATAGACTAGGAAATTAAGTAATCTGTAAGAGAAATTACTGAAACGGAATTAGACCTTATCATCTTGATTGGGGAGTCTATTCATTCTGAAATACTATCTTATGTGAGGAGGATGGTGACGGAAAGGGGAGTGCCATGATGCAAATATATTTTCATTTGATACCAAAGATAATATATTATCAATTATACTGGAAATTTCTTGGAGAAAAGTTGGTGATTGTTTCCGATAAAATAAGGAAATGCTCGAAAATTGTAGAACTACTAGAATTTTCTTCAAAGAAAATTTTTGAAATTTGCAAGAGAGAGTCCTAGGAAATTTAGAAATCTGGAAGAGAAATTTCTAAAACAGAATTACACCTTGGCATCTTGATTGTGGTTTATTCTGAAATACCTTTCTTTGGTATGAAGGTTCTAGAAGCCTATCTTATGTGATGACGATGTTGATAATGAAAAAGGAATAAATTAGACTAATCGTATCTTGTGTGTCGAGGATAATGATCAAAAGGGAAGAGAAGTGCCATAATGCACATTTTTAGTTGATATCAAAATTATCGAAAGTTCTAGAATTTTCAAAGAAAATTTTTGAAATTTGGAAGAGAATGTGTGGAAATTGAGGAATCTGGTAGTGAAATTACTGATAATTCTAAAAATCTAGAAAGTGAAAACTTCTTGGCAATTTCTAGAATGATATAATAAAATTTCTCACAATTTTGAACGAAATTGTGGAAAATTTTAGAAATATTAAATAAATTGTTGGAAAAATCTAGAATTCTATTTTTTTTAATTTAAATATTTCTAGAAATACTAGAACCATAGAAACGTTATCGAAATTTAGAATTTACTGGAAAACACGAAAATTTAGTGGAGGAATTTCTTTAAAAGTCTAGAAATATGAAAAAAAGCCAAAAAAATGTGGAAAAAATCTAAAAAAAAAATTCTTGGTAATTTCTAGAATTCTTGAATAAAACTTGCTGAAAAATTGTAGCATTATTAATTTATTTATTATTAAAGAAGAAATTGCTAACAAAATTTTAAATTGCTAGACATGCTAGAACCTTAAAAACGTTATCGCAATTAAGAATTTACTTTAAAAATTCGAAAATCTAGTAGAGGAATTACTTTAAAATTCTAGAAATCTGAAAAAAGCAAAACAATGTGGAAAAAATAAGAAATCTTTCTGGAAATTTCTAGAATTCTCTAAAAAAAACTTCTCTCAGTTAGGAAGGAAATGCTAAAATAATTTAAAGAAAATTGCTAGAAAATTCTAGAATTCTTAATTTTTTTTAAGTCAAAGGAGAAATTACAGTTTAAAATTTAAAAAATGTATATAGCTAAAAAACAGTCTCAATTTACTTTGAATTTTCTAGAAATTTCGAAAATTTAGTGGGAGAATTACTTCAAAATTCTAAAATTTCTTTAATACAAGAAAAGAAATATGATGGATAATTTCAGAACTTTAGTAGAAAAAACTTCTTTCAATTCTGAAGAGAAAGTTAGAATATTAAAGCACATGAAGAAAAAATTACTACTAATATATAAATCTAAGAAGAAAATTTCTGGAAAATTCTATAACCCCTTTAAAAAAAACTTACACAATTTAAAAGGAGAAATTGCTGAAAAGTTTAAAACATCTGAAAGGAAAATGCTAATAAACTAAAACAATAATTGCTATAAAATTCCGAACAAGTAAGAAATAGTAAAAAAAACTAAAAATGAAAAAGATGTTCCTGGAAAATTCAAAAGTTCAAAAATGTCAACATGTCACAGCAAGAAATTATAGAGAATCTTAAAAATCTAGATAATTAATTGGAATAACTATTTTTTTAAAGAAGTGTTTAGAAAAGTACGAAAAAATAAAACTTATTGAGGAACTTCACGAAATTTGGAACATAAAATAAAGAATTAAGAAATTTATAAAGGAAATTACTGGAAAATGATTAAAAAGTCCTCTCTAAAAAACCTTTTAGAATTAGAAATTGAATTGCTAGAAATTTTAAAAATTCTAGAGCTTTTTAAAAAAATCTTTGCGATTTAGAGGATTTTCTCCTGTAAAATTTAAAAAGTCCGGGAAGGAAAATTTCTAGAAAATCTAAAACTTGATGTTAATTCTCACAAATTGGAAAGAAAAGACTATAAAATTACAAACATTTCTTAAAAATTTTAGAGATCTGTTAAAAAATCAGCAAAATTGTTGAATAATTCTATAATTTTGAAAGAAAATGTTGAAAATTTGTAGAAATCCAAAAAAAAACTACAAGATGAAATAAAAGAGATATTTTTTAAAACAAATTTAGAAATATATTCGAAATGTAAAAATATTGTTGAAAAAATCTATAACTATAAAAAAATCTCGCTACTTGAAAGAAAATGTTGAAAAATGTAGATATCTGTAAAAAACTACAAGATAAAGCATAAAATAATAGGAAATCCTAAAATGGAAGAGAAATAACTGGAAAATTCTTGAAAATTCTTCTAAGATAAATATTATCTAGATATTGTGGAAAATACAAGAAATCTGGAAAAAATTTACTTGGAAATAGAATTTTTCAAAAACAGTTTGTTTTTTTATAAAACTCAGATAAACAAGAAATCTTGCAGAAGTGTGCAGAAATCTGAAAAAAATTCTAAAAAATCTGGAAAAGAATTTATTTGGAAGTTCTAGAAAACTGAAAGAAGAAAAATTGCTGGACCATTTTATAACCCACTAAAAACTTCTCAGAATTGGGAAGAGGTAATGCCCAAAAATTTTGGTCTGAAAGAGAAAACTTGGAAAAAAATAAAACATAAATTTTTAAAAAAAATTCCGAAAAGAGCAGTGGTAGTAGTGTTTGGTTATCGACCACGTGGTCTTTCCGCCGTGTTATTTGTGTATTTATGTAAGTGTGTGAATAAGCTTGTTACTTTAAGGTTCGCCCCCGTCACTCTAAAGCATCATTAATTGTATCCCAATGGCGAATGGTATCGGTTACCCATTCAATTGCTGACCCGAACTAACGATGCTATCGCTAGTTCAGCTGCAACTGTGTGCATCACTATCTGCAATTTTTCGACAAGATTCAACAAGAAATGGTAGAAAATTTTCAAAATAGAAAAATTCTTCGGAAAGATATTTCTAGAAAATTCCGACAATATAAAGCAGGAAATTGTGAAAAATTCTAGAAATCACGAAGAAAAGAAAGAAGTTTTTGAAAATACCGACACAATAACAAATCTCGAACATTTGAAGTTAGTTTTTAAAACTTGGAAGAGAACGTGTTGGAATGTTAATCTATAAGAGCAATTACTGGAAAATTTAAAAATCTAAAAGAAGCAAAATGGAAAAGTTTCGAACCCTCTACAAACTTAAGAAGGAATAGAAAATGCTGGTAAAGTTAAGAACTTTTAAAAACTTTTAGTAATTTTGATGATAAATTACTGGAAATTATAGAATTTTTTAATAAAAATTCTTACTATTTCAAAAATTAAAAAAAGAAAGTATTAGAAATGTAGGAAATCTAGAAGAGAAATTACTTAAAACTTCTAAAAATTTGAACAAACATGTTACAATCTTAAGTCCTGTAAAATAATCTTACAATGTATATCCTAGAAAATTTTAGAAATCTAAAAAATAGATATAATAAAAAATTGCTGAAAAATAAAGCAAGAAATGGTAGAAAATTCTTAAAATGTACGAGAAATTGCTTGATAATTCTGACAAGATAATTGTGGGAAGTTCTAAATATGTGGAAGAAAACTACTGGAACTTTAAAAAGATGTTTTTTGAAAACTCCAAAAAAAAGAGAAATTTGGATGAAAAATACTGGAGGAAGAAAATTCTCTAAGTTTGAAAGAGAACGTGTTAGGCTATTGAAAAATCTGAAAGACAAATTGCTGGGTAATTTTAAAAAGAAAAATATTGCTAGAAAACGATATTTTGGTGGAAAATTGTAGAATTCTTGTAAAAAATTATATACATCTGGAATAAATATTTCTTGGTAGAGGAAGTGCTAGAAATATAAGAAATCTGTAAGAAAAGTTATTTTTTTTTTGTAAAACTCTATAACTCTCTAAGAAAATTCTTGCAGTTTGGAAGAGAATACTGAAATTTTTTATAAATCTGGAAGAAAAACTCGGACAAACTCGAAAAAATTTAGAGGAATTGCTTGGAAGATTTGATATGATAAAAAAAGGAAAGTACAATTAGAAAATTCTAAAATTCCGTAAAAAAAATGTTTAGAAAAAAACTTTTATTTTCAAAAGAAAACTTCTGGAAAACTATAACAAACCGAAATATCTCAAACGTAGAAATTTGAATAAAAAATGTTGGAAAATTTAAAGAAATTTCTAAAAAAATTCTCGAAATTTGAAAGTTGGAAAATTAAGAAACCTATAAGAGAAATGACTGAGAAATTCTAGAAATCTAAAATTTCTAGAATGCTTTAATAACTTACAATTGGGAAGGAAATGGTAGAGAGTTTTAGAAAAATTAAAAAAAAAAATGTTGGAAAGTTCTAGAATTCTTAATATCTTGCTTACAAAACGTTATCGTAATTTAGAATTTACTGGAAAACTCGAAAATATAGTGGAAGAATTATTTTAAAATTCTAGAAATCTGAATGATATATGAAATAAAGCAAAAAATGTGAAAAAAATCTAGAAGAAGAAAACTTCTTGGCAATTTCAAAAATTCTCTAAAAAAAAAGAAATTGCTAGAGAATTCTTAATGTTTTTCTCTTAATTTAAAAGGAGAAATTGTTAGAAAATTTAGACGAAATATAGAACCTTAAAGAAACATTGTCAATTTATTTAGAATTTACTAGAAAATTCGAAAATCTAGTGGAAACATTATTTTAAAATTCTAGAAATTCTGCAAAACAAGAAATCTCAAGGAAAATTTAAAAATTTTAGAAAAAAAGTTGTAATATTGAAAAATATGAAATTAAAAAATTATATAAATCGAATAAAAGCAGAACATTTCTGAATAGTTCTATAATTCTTAAAAAAAACTCTGGTTATTTAAAAGGTGAAATTGCTGAAAAATTTTAGAAATCTGAAAGAAAAATTCCGATAAAATAAAGCAATAATTGCTGTAAAAGTCCTACAAGGAGATAAGAAGTAAGAAATGGTAGAAAATACCCAAAATATAAAAGATGTTCCTGGAAAATTAGAAGTTCAAAAATTTCAACATGACAAAGTAAGAAATTATAAAAAAATCCTAGAAATCTGGGCAATTGCTTAAAAATATTAAATTTTTTGAAAATAAGTGTTTGGAAAAGTAAGACAAAATATAACATCTTGAGGAAAAGTTTAGAAATTTAGAAAAATTTAAAACTTCTCAAAATTTGGAACATAGTGTAAAGAATTAAGGCATTTAAAAGGGAAATTACTGGAAAATTATTAAAAAGTCATCTCTAATAAATTTCTCAAAATTGGAAATAGATGTGCTAGAAATTTTAGAAATCTGAAAGAGAAATCAATAGAAAATTCTTGCAATTTAGAGGATTTTCTCCTGTAAAATTTAAAAATTTCGGGAAGACAATCTAAAACTTAATAAAAATTCTCACAAATTGGAAATGGAAGTACCAGAAAATTACAAAATAAAAATAAAAAAGAGATATTACTTAAAAATTCAAGATATCTGTAAATAACTTAAAAAAAATTGTTGAATAATTTATAAATTTTTGCAATTTAAAAGAAAATGTTGAAAATTTCTAGAAATCTAAAAAAAACTACAAGATAAAACAACAGTAATATTTCTTTAAAAATTTTAGTAATCTGAAAATATTGCTGTAAAAATTTAAAACACTATAAAAAATTCTCGCAATGTGAAAGAAAATGCTGAAATATTGTAGATATCTGTAAACAACTACAAGATAAAGTATAACATGATAGAAAAAATCCTAAAATGGATGAGAAATAACTGGAAAATTATTTGAAGAGAACTTGAAAATTCCTATAAGATAAAGCAAGATATTTTGGAAAATACTAAAAATATGGAAGAAATTTTGCTTAAATATAGTAGAATTTTTCAAAAACAGTTTTTATAAAACTCAGACAAAACAAGGAATCTACAGACAATGTGTAGAAATCTGGAATAATAATGGTAAAAAATATCAAGAACTTTCAAAGTATATTTAAATTAAGAAATCAGCAAAAGAAATTCTTGGAAAGTTCTAGAAAACTAAAAAAGAAATTGCTGGACAATTGTATGACCCTCTCAAACTTCTCATAATTTGGAAGATAAATTGCTATAAATTCTTCAAAGAGAACTCTCTAAACAAATTTGCTTGAAAATTAAAAAAAAAGTTTTTATTTTATACATTTTAAGACAAAACAAGAAATCTCAAGGAAATGTGTAAAAGTCTCGAAGAAAAATGCTGAAAAAATCTGGAACTTTCGGGGTATATTTATCTTTATCTTTATTTAAACTTTATCAAACATGGTTAAATATATACAAATAAAATAACGTTCACAATATGGAAGGTATTTAAAAAAAAATGAGGAAAAGAAATTATTGGTAAGTTCTAAAAAACTAAAAGAAGAAAAATTGATGGACAATTGTATAACCCACTAAAAACTTCTCACAATTAGGAAGATGCAAGGCTCGAAAATTTCAAAAATTTCTGAAATAGAAATTGCTGGAAAATTCTTAAACTCTTTAATGAAAAAAAATTACGTAATTTTTTTTTTAAATCTGACACAAACATTGCTGGAAGAATCTGTAACGCTTAATAAAAAAAATTAGAAATTTGAAAGAAAAGTTTGGACGTAATAAAATAAAATTTCGATAAGATTAAACAAGAAATTGGAGAAAATTATTAAAATAAAAAAGAAGTTCCTGGAAAAACCTTTATCTCGAAAACTCCGACAATACAAAGCAGAAAATTGTTGATAATTCGATAAAAATTTGCTTAAAATAATAAAAGAAAAGCAGTTTTTAAAAAATATCGACAAAATAACAAATCTAGAGGAAAAGTAGGAAATCTGAGAGAAATTTCCGACAAATTTTAGCCATTCGAAATTAATTCTTAAATCATAGAAGTTAACGTGCTGGAAAATTAAGAAATTTACAAGAAGAATTGCTGGAAAATTTAAAAATCTTAAAGAAGTAAAATGGAAAATTCTAGAGCCTTTTAAAAACTAAAGGTAATTAGAAATAAGAAATGTTGGAATATTTTAGAAGTTTGAAAGAGAAATTGCCGAAAACTTCTAAAATCCTCAAAGTATATTTTATTTAAATTAAGAAATCTGGAAAAGAATTTATTTGAAAGTTCTAGAAAACTGAAAGAATACCATTGTATAACCCTCTAAAAACATCTCACAATTAGGAAGAGGTAATACTCGAAAATTTTGGAAGGCTGAAAGAGAAACTGCTAAAAAACTTAAGAATTCTTTAATAAACGTTTGAAATTTAGAGAAGAAATTAATGGTCTTTTTAAAATCTTGAAATTTGAATTGAATTTGCTGGAAATTTCTGAAACCTTTGATAAAAAAGTTTAGAAATCTAAAAGTAAAACTTGGACGAAATGTAATAAAATTTTTAGAAATTTTTGACAAGATTAAACAAGAAATTGTCGAAAATTATCTTTTCCAGAAAAGACTTATCTTGAAAATTCTGATAATATAGAGCAGGAAATTGTGGAAATTCTACTAAATTCGAAGAAAATTTGCTTAAAATAATAGTTTTTAAAAAATATCGACAAAATAAGAAATTTCGAAAATAAGTGACGTAATATGAGGAGGAATTTCTGAAAATTTTTAGCCCTTTGAAGTAAATTCTTGAAACTTGGAAGAGATCTCTTCTTCTAGAAAAAAAGGGGAATTACTGGAAAATCTAAAAATTTTAAAGAAGTAAAATGGAGAATTATAAAAACTAATCACAATTAGAAATTAGAAATGTTGGGAAATTTTACAAGTGAAAGTGAAAATAAATTTCATACAATTTCAAAACTTTCAAGAAAAGTATGCGATTTAGAGGAAATATTTCTTAACACTTTTAGAGTGATCTTTAAGATAAATTGCTGGAAATTAAAGAATTTGCAATAAAAATTCTTAGAAAGGAAGTACCAGAAGTGTAGGAAATCCAGAAAAGATTTTACTTCTAGAAATCTAAACAAAAATATAACTTACTAGTCTAGTAGTCCTCTAAAAAATCTAATATTTTAAAAGATTTTGCTAGAAAATTTTAGGAATTCATAAAAGAATCAGATATAAAAAAAACGTAAGAGAAGTTCCTAGAAAATCTGAAAACAATGTCTCGCATTTTATAAAAAATGAAACAATAGACTTCTCAAAATGTAATAACATATCTTAGAAAATTCTTCGGTTATATATTGCTCGATAATTTGGATAAGATAATTGTAAAAAATTATATCAATAGAAATACTAAAAATTCTCAAAATTTAAAGGAAGTTCCTAGAAAATTCTTCAGTGAAAAATTGCTCAATAATTCCGACAAGATTATTTTAGAAAATACTAAAAATATTGAAGAAAACTACTGGAATTAAAAAAAAAACAGTTTTTAGAAACTGCGAAAAAACAAAAAATCTATAGACAAAGTATTTAGAAATCTGTATGAAAAATGCTGGAGAAAGAATTCTCAAAATTTTTAACACAAAATGCTGGGAAATTAAAAAAAATGTAAGACAAATTGGTGGAAACTTTAAAAAAAGAAAATTGCTATAAAACTGAAAAAGTAATTGGTGGAAAATTGTAGAACTCTTGAAAAAAAATAAAAATATCTTGTAGAAATATTTCTGGAAGTTTCTTTCTCTAAAGTTTGAAGAGTGCTAGAAATACATGAAATCTCGAAGAGAAATTACTTTTTTAATTCTAGTAATCTACAAGTTATCTAAAGAATTGGTTTTATAACTTTATAACCCTCTAAAAAATTTCTCACAGTTTGAACGATAATGCTTAAATATTTTATTAATCTTGAAAAAAAACTCGGATAAAGGAGTCGTAGAAAATGTTAGAGAAGTTAGTGAAATATTTTACAAGAAGAAACTGTTGTGAAATTCTGATACAGTAAGGCAAGAACACTATAAAAAACCCAAAAACTTTTGGAAACTTTTGAAAATTCTAAGAGATCTGAAAGAAAATTTGTTGAAAAATGCTTGAATTATTAGAGAGAGTGCTAGAAAATTAAGGAATCTAGAAGGGAAATTTTAGAAATCTAGAATTATTAGAAAATCTCTATTTCTCTAAAGAAAACAAAACTAAATTTTAATTTGAACAAGACTAGAAAATTAAGGAATCTAGAAGAGAAATTTTAGAAATCTATAATTCTCTAAACAAAACTTCTTGCAATCAGGAAGAGGAACTAAGGGATAATTCAAAAGCCTGACTTTATTCAATAAAAAAATAGTAATCTAAAAGAAATGTTGCTAGAAATTTTTTAGGACCTTCGAAGAGAATTCTCTAAATTTAAAATGTCTAAGGAAATTAGAAAATCTAGAAAAGAATTTATTATTACAATTCTAGAAATTTATAAGAAACCTGAAACAAAAGTATTTGAACCAGCCAAAAAAATTCTGAATAATTTTAAAAATCTGAAAGAAAACCTCATATAAAAAATCCAAATTGGCTGGTAAATATTGATAAGATAAAATAATTAATGATTAAGTTATAAAGTTGAATTAACTTGCTAAAAATTCTTTGAAGCAAAATTGTTCCAAAATTACGATCATATAAGGCAAGAAATTGTGATTAGATTCTAAAAATCTTGAGAAACCGGGCCTGAAAATACAAAAATAAAGTTTTTTGAAAACTTGGATAAACAAGAATCTGAAAATACTGACAAACAAATTTAGAAATCTGGAATAAATATTGCTGAAGATTCTAGAGCCTTCTATAAAGTTACTAGAAAATTAAAAAATCTACTAAAAAAATTTAGAAAATCTGAAGGAAATCTGAAAAAGATAAGTTATTAACATCTTTTTCAGAAAGAAAATTCCCACATTGTGTAAGAGAATTTAAACGTTTTGAAATTTTATGAAAGAAAAAAAAAATTGTTTTATTGATGATTTCTTTTAGACTAGTATAAATTACTTCAGCTTCTTCTTGTGATGATTTCCAGTTTGTAAAGGCTTTGGAAATTTGATGTTTTGCATTTTTTTTATAGAAGAGAAGATATTGTTTTATAGATGACTTTTGTTCCAAAGATAGACTACTATAAACATTATTATCGCCAACTTCGTGTTGATGATTTCCTGCAAAAGAAACCAGCATATACTAATACCAAGAAAACATTCTTTCTTATAAATGTTACTCAAAAAAATAGACTTCGCATATCCTTTTGTATTTGAAGAAGATTTTTTTATAAACGTGACCCTACGATATTTTCTAGCATGGATACAATAATGTAATTTTGTTTCTGATATTTATTCCTTGAAAAAAATGTTAGAAGATGGATTGTCAAAGTTTTTGTTGATGGTTATTTTGTTGACAATAAATCAGCGATTAATAACAAAAACAAAAAAACTTCTTTCTGATAAATAATGTCTTAAAAGAATTGATCAAGATTTCCTTATGGAGAATAGACTAGCGAATAATGACAAAACATCCCTTTCTGATGATTTTTGTTTTAAAAAGTATACTACATCAACACTTTTCTCACTAAGATTATTTTTGAAAAGAATAATGTGCCGTATTATGAAAGAGTCTGTTAAATCTTTGATAACCAATAATTGCTAAAACATTTAAACTTTCTATCTATTTCAGTTTCGCCTATGACATTTTCAAAAAATCCAAGAAACGTGAACTGCAGGAAGATGACATCTACAAGGTGATGAACGATTGCCGTTCGGAAGTTTTGGGAAATGCGATGGAAAAACGTTGGAAACTGGAGAAGGGGAAGAAGAAAACGTCATTGACGAAGGCACTGTTGGGAGTTTTTGGATGGAAATACGCTTTTTACGGCATCTTGAACTTCAGTATCAAAACACCTATAGCGTAAGTTTTATTAATTATTGCTAAATTTAAGTAGATTAAAGTTTTGATCAAAAAGTTTCTAAATTATGATTCTTCAAAAAGAATATCTAAAGTTGATAAAAGTTAACTTTTCCTTTGCGCTTTAATTATTTCTTTAGATGACTTTAAATAATAAAAATAATTTGAAACATTTATTTATAGAGTAATTTAAATAGGCCAAAAAACCTCTCAAAATTTTACCCTTACTGGTGAACTTCATAATAATATTTTTAATGTTTTATTTTTTTATATAGAGTTTTACGTCCTTTTGCTACTGGAATCCTCGTCTCCTATTTTGAAGTAGGGTCGACGACCAGCAAAGATTACGCCATAATATGGGGCTGCATCTTGGTAGGCTGTGGTGTGGTGAACGCCTTCTTCACGCATTACTACTTGTTCAGTTTGGCGAGACTCGGTTTACGGATACAAATCGCTTTATGCTCGCTGATGTACCGGAAGGCTTTGAAGATGTCAACCACGTCTCTCTGTGAGGTCACCAGTGGGAAGATCGTGACGATGATGTCCAAGGATATCATGGTGTTCGAGTCGGCGTTGCTGTTCTCTCACGAGCTATGGATCGGATTGATCCAGGTGATAATCATGATGGGTCTGATGTATTACAAGATCGGAATGGCTGCTGTTATAGGAGCAGGGTTTTTGATCATCATTATTCCCTTACAGAGTAAGTTTCTGAGGTTTAGCAATAAAAAATAGAAATTGTAGATGTTCAGAAATTATTTGAAGAAGAATTAAGGGTTAATTACAATTAGGCACTTGGTTGGTTTCACAAAAAAAGTGAAACCAAGTGCCTCATTGTACACTACACTTAATATTAAAAATGTTTCACCTCTTGATAAACGAGAACCAAATTCAACAAACAACAAACTAAGGAATACGTTTTATCTAAATTCTAAAAAATTATTCTTAGTTGCAAGAAATGTGAGTAATGTTCTAAAATCTTTGGTTTTCTGCAGTGTTCAAAAGAAAAAAATAACCTCTTATATAATTTCTAGGACAAGACTCATTTATACCTATGCTGATTGATAGGCAATGATAAAACTTATATTCCAAATTTAACTTATTTTTAATGTTTTGGTCTTGATGCTTTTTTTCTATAAATTATATGTTTGTTTTTGTGATATTTCAGCGTTTGTCGGGGTAAAAACAAAACAATTACGTTTGAGCACTTCTGCTATCACGGATGAACGTTTGAGGAGAATCCAAGAAATCCTCACGTCAATCAAACTCATCAAGTTGTACACTTGGGAAAAATACTATACAAAAATAACGCATGCGCTAAGAGTGTAAGTAATAAATAACTTAATCATTCCAAGATTACATTTTTCCTTCTTACATATTTGAGAAATTCATTCTATAATAAAGTTATCCCAAATTTTTTTGGTATTATTGAACTTCTAAAATTCAAAGCAGAATTTAAACCAAAATTGTATAATTTATGTAATTTTTTATATGCATTAAATATAGCAACTAGCATAAAAAATTGCCCAACATTTAAAATTTGGAAATTATATTTTTGTTAATTCTTTTTTGTAGCCGAGAGATACAAAAACTTCGCGGAATCTTCTACTTAAAATCCGTAATCCTCTCCTTATCCGCATTTAGCTACCGTGTGTCCTTCTTCATGTGCATCTTCAGCTATTACTTTTTGGGCTATCGAATTTCCGCCGAAAAAGTATTTTTCGTCATCACTTGCTACAAATCCCTACACTACATCCTCGGCATCGCAGTGCCGATGAGTATTTCCCAATTGGCGGAAGCTAAGAGTTCCGTGAAGAGAATCAAAGCATTCCTAGTGGTCGAGGAGAATATCGAAACGACCACCGATATCATCAAAGCCAAGCGTGTGATTATGAAAAACGTGACGGCACAAATTTTGGATAAGGTAGTGTTAAGGAACGTTGATATCGAACTATCACCGCCTGCTTTGATTGGAGTTACCGGTGGTGTTGGTAGTGGGAAGACGACGTTATTAAAGGTAATCATGAAGGATGTTATCGTTAGCCAGGGCAGTGTTTATACGACGGGGGAGGTTAGTTACGCATCGCAGGAACCGTGGTTATTTCCCGGGACGATTCGTCAAAATATCCTCTTCGGTAATAAATTTGATTACGCGCGGTATCAGAACGTTTTGAAGGCCTGCGCATTGATGAAGGATTTGGAAACTTTTCCCGAACGTGATATGACTGTAGTTAATGATAAAGGCTTTAACCTTAGCAAGGGTCAACAGGCTAGGATTAATCTAGCAAGAGCTGTATACAAAAATGCAGACCTTTATTTATTAGACGATGTGTTATCATCAGTAGATCTTAACGTCGGAAAGTACGTGTTTAAAAATTGCATCCAGAATTTTCTCAAAGACAAACTGTGCTTATTCATATGCCACAATAAAGAGTTTCTGGCCAAAACCGACGAAATCATCGTACTAGAGGCTGGTAGTATTATATCAAAAGGTCCGTACGATGACCAAATGTTGAAAAACATTAACGTTCAATCATTAGTGAAGTTGGAAGCCAGCATGCAACAAATTGAAGATGTTAAAGATGAATCCCAAGCTTACGGTAATGAAAATAGTGATGATAATGAGAAGACGGCGTTGCTACATCAAGAAGTTAAGCATGTTAACATCTACCAAGAAAGCAAGGTATCTGGAAAAGTTGATAAACAAATTTACTGGAAGTACTTTAAACACGCAGGTGGATGGAAAGTCATTCCCTTCGTTGTCAGCCTCATGATTTTGACGCAAATGTTTGGAATGCTCTTTGATTACTACGTTAAAGCTTGGTTAGATGATTAATAAATTTAAATTATATTGGTTTCAATTGGGATTTGATTGTAGGTTAAAAGTTGAGGAGAAGACGGTGTTGGAAGAAGATGGTACGAGAAGGGATAACAGTGAGCGTATTGTGGTGATTACTCGGTACGCAGGCATTTTAGGTGTATACGTTTTGTTCGTCATGTTGGAACTTATAACGTATTTTACGATGGCGACTTACGCCGCTAAAAATGTACACAAGGCCGTTTTCGAAAGGATAATGGGGGCTACCATGACGTTCTTTGATACTCATCTATCAGGTAATTAGTTGTTTTAAGTGTTGAAATTTTGTTTTTATCTTTAATTTTGCTCAACAGGAACAATTTTGAATAGATTATCCAGAGATATGGGTTTTATTGATGAATTCATTGGATATAGTTACTTCGAAGCAATTCGGGTAAGTATTTTTCAATTATTTTAGTGATAAAAATTTTGGAATTTTAATTAATAAATTTTACATTTCAGTCAACAGTTGGTTTAATTGTAATTTTGGCATTGGTGCTGTACATTAGTCCAATATTAGGACTACCTGCATTATTCTTCTTCTTGATCGTATTATACGTCACGTTCAGGTTCCTCAAATCGAGCCGAAGTTTGCGAAGATTAGAGTCGATGAGTAAGTGTAAGGAAAAACTTCTTTACGAAATAATTGTAACGTTTTCTGTTTTATAAAATTAAGCTCGTGCTCCTGTTATTGGATACGTAAACTCGACCCTTGAAGGATTAACCACGATCAGAGCTATTGGTAATCAAGGTATTTTAAAGACGCAGTTCGACGACCACCAGAATCTCTACAGCTCGGTAGTATTTATGACCGCCATGTCGAAACGTGCCTTCGCTCTTTGGTTAGACCTTTTGGGCAACCTATTTTCGGCCTGTGTTGTTTTTAGCTTCATCTTCTTCAACGATAAATTAGGTGAGTAGAAATTGTATTATTTGTTTGGAGATTATTGTGGTTACGTTAATGATTTATTTATATAAAAAAAGTATGTAAACTTTTTTAAATTGTATTTATATAAACAATCTTATCTGTTTGCAAAATCTTGACCTAAATAAATGCAGAATTATATTAATATAATACAAAATTTTTGTATGCAAACATGTAATAAAATAAATTAAATTTTTTTTCCAGAAAATATTGCTGGTAATGTTGGTATAGCAGTAACACAAGTTATTGGATTATCCGCTGTTTTACAGTACGGAGTAAGACAATGGACGGAGGTAGAAAACATGATGACCTCAGTGGAAAGAGTACTGGAGTTCGGCGAAGCCGAACAAGAAGACCGATCAGGAGTGGATCCTGATAATTGGCCAACTGATGGTAAAATCGAATACGAGAACGTCTTCCTAACCTACCCGAATTCCGACGAGAAGATCTTGCAAGGAGTCACCTTCACCATCCAACCGAAACAGAAAATTGGCATCATCGGTCGCACCGGAGCCGGGAAGTCCTCGATAATCTCCGCCCTGTTCCGGCTCTACAAAGCGGAAGGTCCGATTTTGATCGATGGCACTGATATTTCCAAAATCGAACTACCGACTGTGCGTTCGAAAATATCGATCATACCACAAGATCCGGTGATGTTTAAAGGCACAGTTCGCACCAATCTCGATCCCAATGATGAGTACACCGATTTGGAATTGTGGAACGCTTTAGGTGAGGTCGGTCTGAAGGGTACCGTCGAGAAGATGGGCTTGGCCAGCGAGGTGCAAGAGGGTGGTTCGAATTGGAGCATCGGGCAGAAACAACTTTTCAGTTTGGCCCGCGTCGTCTTACGCAACAGTAAGATAATCGTGTTGGACGAGGCCACATCTAACATGGACCCGAAAACTGACGTGGTCATTCAGGAAACGATGAAGCGATTGTTTGCCGACTGTACGATCCTCACGATTGCCCATCGTATCAACACGGTTATAAATTCGGATAGGATTATGGTGGTGGATGCTGGAAAGGTGATTGAATACGATGAACCTGGACAGCTGCTGGGGAGGAAAGCGGGGGCGTTTTATTCCGTAGCTAAACAGGCCGGTTTTGTCAATGAGGATTAAATTATGTTTGAATAGTATTTAGTATTGAATTGACTTAATTTAGATGATAGCAACTTTATATAGTTTTAATTAAAGTCTATGAGAATCTATAGTTACTATATTTATGATTGATTTAAACTATTTATTTTGTTCCAAAATATGTATGAGACGCATTATTTAAATATTAAAATTATTAATGGTGTCCGAGTCAATGTTTGTAAATATATATTAAATTAAATTGAAATAAAATTTTGTAACAAAATTGTAAAAATTATTTTATTCCCACTTCTCCTTTCAATTGGTATTTAGAAATTCTTTAAATTCCAATAATAGTATTTATAAATGTTTCAATTATAGACCTTTTTATTTCAGAAGATTTTCACTTTTAAGGTTTAAATTTTTTTTACTAACATTAACGTTTTTAAATCTGAAACTCTGTGTTTTAATCGTCGATTTTACTATATAAGAAATTGTAATTTTAGAACTAATAGTTTTTATTTTAAATTTAAAAAGTAGTATTTTGATTTTTAATTTTTTTTAAATTTTATATCTTTTTATATATGGTTTATAAATCTATGAATATATTATTTATTCCTTAATATATTTTTAGTTATTTGATTATTGCTTTTGAATGTAAGAACTTTAGATTTTTTGTAACTATAATTTGGCCTAATTTTATTTTATTTTGTGTTTTGATATTTTTATCTACAAGTTTGTAACTTTGAAGGTTTTAAATTTTGCTTTGATATCGTCAACCTTTTTTTGAAGAATTTTCAAATATCGTGAATTTAGAGTTTTGAAATTGGTTAATTTTGGGTAATTTTTAGATTTAGAATTTCTAATATTAAGTTTTTTTGTTTAATTCTGGAAATATAATATTTTGCAGCATTTGATTAAATTTTATATCTTTAGCACATTAAAGTTCTTAACTTTTCAACTTAGGTGTTTGGCTTTTTTAAAACTTTTTTTAAATTTTTGCTTCTAAAAATTTTGGGTTTTGAGATTTTAAAATTTTTGAATTTTTGAAGGCTGAACACTTTTGATGTCAAATAAACTTTTAAAGTTAGATTTTGTGTAAGAGATATATTACATCTTTAAACATACAAAATTATAAATATTTTAATATATAAACAAGTTGTTTATAAACCTCGTAAATTTTTCTTTTTTTTGGAATTTTGAAACTTTGAAATTGTGAAGTTTTATATTATTTTATTTTGTTTTTTTTAAACGTACACATGTAATATTATTTCTTCCTCCGATATATTTTAAAGCGTTGTATAATATTAATAATAATCACATTAGTGTTAGATAAGTCAGTATAGATACAAAATTTAGAATTTCTAAGTATACAGAAACATTTAATTGAAAATTTGAAAAATAAGCGACGCGTATGATTTAATTCGTTACTTGATTCGAGAAAGAGCTTGGAACAAAAATGTTTGTGTGCTTTAGTGCTAGAGGATCACCATGCGTAGTAGAAGACAAATTGGTCGTGTTGAGAACTTCGAGAAATGTTGCTGTTTGAAAATTCGTTTCATGCTTCTTGAGAGAGAACGTTATAGTTGCAGATTTTAACTCATTGAGTTTACACGATTACTCAAAAAAAAACCATTCTGATGCGCTTGATTGTGTTTCAGAGTGTAGAGTAGTAACAACATCCAGATGTATTAACTCACTTGTTATTGTAAAATCATCCGCAAATAGTACATTATCTGTACCAGGGACTGTAGTCTGTAAATCATTGACATATATTAAAAATAATGACAGCCCCAAAATCCCAAGATCCTTGGGGCACACCGCATAAAATTTTTATTACAGTGGACGTGGTGTGATGCGATAATATACATTGAGTTCTATCCAAAAGGTAAGACATCTAGTGGTGTATATTCTATAGTATTTCAAATCATAATTACTACACCACCATGATGAAATAATTTCCAAGAAAATTGGGTCGCTATATGGATAGTTAAACCAATAACAGAGTATTCCTCTAGAGCTAATCAATGCTCTGATATACAAAATACGATTGCGATATATTGATATATTCTGCAGATCATCATTTAATATAATAATAATTTAATTGATTTTAGAACGAATAAACTGATTATTTACACCGGGTGAGTTTTTTTAGATGTTCTTTATGGAGATCTCAGAAACTATAAGAGATAGAAAAACGGTTAATTGGGGAAAGAAGTGTAGATTTACGAGACAAATAAAATTCTATAGTTGATGCTTGAAGCCATTACTTTGTGATACATTTTGAAAATTAGGACGATAAATAAAATTCACTTTGTTGTTATCACACAATTCTACTTTCAAAGTTTTCAAAAAAGTTAAGGGTAACTAGATATTTTGAAAAAAGTAAGTGTCAATTTATTCAAATCAATATATCTCGTTTATTATAGCAGATAGAAAAAAAACTGTAAAAGGCAAAGTTTTAGATAATTTTATGCAGATTAATAAAAGATATTCGTCATTATTTTCCGAGATATGACGCAAACTTACATTTTTTTTTTAATGGAAACCATAGTTGGCTACGGCCTCATTCAATAGATTATTTTCTCTTTAATCCAATATCACATATGACAGAGTTACTTCTAAAAATAAGTGAGTATTAGTAATTTTGAGTTTTAAATGAACGATGGGATTGGTTTTTAGAAATGTTTTTCCTCTCTAGCTCTGAAAACTGTTAAACCAAAGACTTTATTGTCCAGTCAAAATTAGTTAGCTTTTTTTATAGATATATTTGAGTTTTTGATGCAGTTAGATATTACTAAACCAAAGATTTATATTACTTTATTTTGATTATTTTTAAACGTTCACATTTAATAATTTTTCTAAATTTTGCTTCCTCCAACATCATATTTTAAAGCATACCACGCTTAAAACTGATTTAAAATTTAGAATTTAAAAATTTTTAAAGTTCAAAATTTTTTTGATTAATTTTAGAAACTGCAATTTAAGAAACGATTCGTTCATCTTTTGAAATTTTGGAGTTTTGGAACCTATCAAAAACAATATTATTATATCTTAATTCGTATATACTTATTTATGTGGTAAGCTAACCAAATCCCACCTATTGATTCACATGTAGATTAAGTTTATAGTAATGTGAATATGTGAATAAATATTAAATCGATATATACCATGTCACAAATGGTGATGTATAGCTGGTCAACAATATCAAATAATAGCGTCAATAATCCAATATATATATCTGAGATCATAAATAATAGGAGTCAGGTAGACGTAATTAATACATATTTTAGCCATGCATTTAATACTTCACACTATAGCATACTAGTATCAAAAATGAGCGAACTTAGTGCCTTATTTATTTAATAAATTCGTAAAGTCGATTATAATAATTATGACTCTAACTGTTTCTCAATAACTTCAGGGGTTCCTCAAGGATCTAACTTGAGGCCGTTCCTCTTTATAATATTCATAAATCCTTTATTGATCAAAATGAAATGTTAAGTCTTGGCAAGTGCGGGCGACATTAAGCTTTATTCAAACATAACTTTTGTTGTCACTCAACAATTAAACAATTAAGATTGAACTTTAGTAAATGCTCTTCTGCCAGCTTCATTCGCAATATAAACAAAGTTAAATGTACTTACTTAATGAGAAGTATAAAAGTTTCTAAGTGCACCGAAGTAAAAGTTCTTAGTAAAATCTTTATTTCTGATTTAAACTTTTCCACCAATATTAAAACCGTCTGCAGCGTGTCTTGCAAATTTATATTTCGTATTTCTGCATCTTTCACAAATCACAGCTCATCTGTTCAGCTATGTCAAACTTTGATTTTCGATTTTCAAGGCGCGTTCAAAAAACGATTTCACCACAGATGAAAAGCCTGCTCTGGGCATTTAAAAGTGTAGTTGGTAGATTTTACATTGTAATAATGTAAAACTGTGGTGCAGAAACGCTCAAAGCATTTTGTTTGTAAATTTATGTAATCTCTAGACATTTAAAATGTTTACGTAAAATTTTTCTTCCCTAATTTTTTTTCCATGATTATCGCTGAGAATGAGAATTCTGTTATTCTTTTTCTCTCTTCTAGGACTGTTGAGTCTCGGCACACACTACACCATTAAGGATTCACAACGATTTGCTCGCAATTTAATTCCAACTCGTAAATGAATAGTAAGGATTGTTTATAGAAAGGCACTTGGTTGGTTTCACAATTTCACAAGTGCCTTTCTATAAACAATCCTTACAATTAAAAAATGTTTCACCACGTGATAAACGAGAACCAAATTCAACAAATCGTAAATGAATATTTTTTAGTTTTAAGGTTAAAATTGTCCGATGTTTACTTTAGTATTTTTATTACTTTACTGGGGACATAACTCACAATATAGTTGAATATTGCTGCAAATTTAGGTTTTTATTAACATTTTGCTTGTAACTAAAAAAATTTCAGGCAAGTTATACATGTTTGAAAAGCCCTTTTAAGCACTATCCAATAAACCCAAAATGTAGCCACTATAAGAAAAACAAAAGATAGCGCTAATAACCTGGAAAGATATGCGAATCGGGGGTTTCTGTTTAAACCAAAAATTTTTAAAATATCTTAAAATTGAAAGAAGTTAAAGTGAATTTGAAATGTGATTTGTTATGAGCATTGGTTTCTGCAAAACAATTTAACATTTGCTTTATCTCTTACAGAGATATCAATGGTGAGAATCGAAATTGGGACACAATGTATTAGTATTAGAGGCACTAATGACCACAAAGTATACCACAGCTAATTATTATGTTTTTATTTCACAAGACACACAAATATTGAAACTGTTTTAAAATTTACATTTTTTTAATTTTTAAAGTTCAAAAACCTATCAAAACAATATTATACTTTATTAATAATGCCTTCGAGAAATTTTTTACTTGATAATGACGTTTGGGACATTTGGAAGTATTGGAAGAATATTCTAAAAATATACTAATGAGAAATAATCTTCATGATTTTTGCTTTAGTAAATTAAAAAAAAAAAACGTATAAATTACATGTACACAAAGATTGTCTCTTTGTGGACATGTAATACGACTTAAATTTTGAGTTATTAAGAACAATATTAATTTTTTTGACAATGAATGACCTATGGAAATGTAGGTCATTATGAAACGTTCAAGACCTTTGATTATATTTATATAATAGTTAAAAAATAGGTTTTGATATTTTAACATTTTTAAATTTTATAATTTTAAAATTATCAAAACTTAATTATTGAAATTTGAAAAAATTGTATTTTTTTCCTTTCAGAACTTTTTTTGAAATTTTCTGAATTTTATAATTTTGGTTGTTTCAGTCATTAGGACAATTTTGATATTTTTCAAGTTAAAACTATTCATACAATTTAGTATTAAAAAAAACGTTAATAAGAAATATTCGCTATGTTTTCTGTAACGGTTAATTTACATAAACGTATAAATTAAATATACACTAGGACAAAATCACGACTTAACTTTGACTTATTATAGACACAGTGTGTTTTTCTTGATAATTTCACAACCTTTGAAAATATTTAAAGATTTCAAAAATAAATTTTGATAACCTGTAGTGTGATACAATTTGAGAATAATTTTAAAAATTTGACCTTTGAAATTCCAAAACCTTGTAATTTTTTCAAATATTGAAATTAAATATTTAAAATAAATATTACAATTTTGGAATTGTTGATCTTCATTAGGTTGTTTATTTTAATTTTAGTTGTTTTGAATATTTTTTAGTGTTTTAACGTCTTTTAATACATATATTGAAGCTATTGTAAATTTTTGTTATTTGCGATTAAAAAAACGACTATAATTTAAATTTATTTATTTATTCAGAAATGTTGTTTTTCTTACATTAAAGAATATACATAAACACAAATTTGTAACGAAAAAAACATACGTAAAATTTTGGACGAAAGAAGTACGGGCGGAGTTCACAATAACAAAATATGTTCTTCCACTCAAACCCTTCTTGTTGTATGATGTTGGGAAGGCAGCAATCCTTATCCACATCCGGAAACTTTTATATATCCTTCAGTATCTGGTTTTGCCCAGTATTTTTTGAGGGACTTCTTGCATTTAATGTCAGGATCCATTATAAAAGTAATGCGCGTTTTATGGGAAAAACTTATTTATTGATCGTGCCGGTGGAAATGCTTAAAATTCTTCAAACTTCACTCCCTCAGCATTAATACATTTGCGAAAACGAGTTTGTCATGCCTGAAAGTCCTAGGAACGTTGTAACATACTTTTGAATGTTTTTCATAGATGATTAGAGCCTTTTAGTTCATTCTTCAGACGGGGAAACAAAATAAGTTACAAGCGTAACATGTGCGGTGTAAGAGCACAAGGTTGTAACAACTCGAAGAATAACGATGATGGTTTAACAAATGCTTGCTATGAGAATAACACTTCAGTTTATTCCTTACTTCACTTGTTTATTAATTGTTAAATGTACATTTCGTTCACAAAGTGAACATTATGAACCATCAATAGTAAATGATTGCTATATTGATCTGTATATTACAAAATCTAAAACGGTAATGATAATATTTACAAAGGTACAAAAATAAGAAATCTAGTTATGGGGTGCGAAGATCATATCCCATTGGTCCGCCTTAGTTCTTTGTTGTCTGGACGAAAGGGTAGCTGATTAGATGATGGAAATTCGTCTTACAGTGACAGCTGTTTATTCCAGGCAGGATACCAGTTCGACTGTCAAGAACGACCCCCTGAAGAGGACGAGGTTGTTCGTTTACAAGTCCTGGTACGGCGGTGAGGATTTCTCTTTGGAAAGATTTTACGAATAATTAATTGCCTAAACTGAACAGAGCCAAGTCGAGACTGTAAGGGGGACTGGCGGGAGTAACTCTGACTCTATTGCAGATTCGCATTCGGGGGTTATCCGTCCCTTGGTCCGAGGTCTCATATAGTCCTAGTCATTTCTGTCCGTCCTGTATTGCGGCTGGTGATACTGTCATATTGCGAAGACGTCAGCTTCTCCGGATTGCCACCGCCAACTTTTCATTCGAAGACCATCAGTTACTAGCTTTCGAGCTAGCTCAATGGGCAACTTGCTAAGCAGTCTAGTGAGAGGACTGCGAAGCATTTTGTCGATCAGTCAAGTGCGACCTCCATCTCCTCGTAGTGCCCGCTGGGTTCCGACAGGTGCAGGATGCTAATGGAGGTGCACGCATGGTCTTTGAATGTCTCTAATATATTTTAAAGAATGGTATAATATTATTAATAATCACATTAGTGTTACATAAGTCAATTTTTGCCTGAAGAAGTGGCGAAAAAATTTTGCTAGTTTAATGCAATAAGTGTTTTTTGAAATTCAGAAAGTGTTGTTTGCTTTAAGGTCTAATAAGTCAGTATTTACAATTTTTAAGTATACATAAACATACAATTGAAAATTTGAGAAATAAGCGATGCGTAAGATTTGATGCGTTATTTGATTCGAGAGAGAGCGTAGAACAAAAATTTGTTTGTGCATAATTTAAGTGTTAGAGGATGACCATGCGTAGTCCAAGACAGATTGGTCGCGATGTGAACTTCGAGAAATGTTGCTGTTTGAAAATCCGTTTCATGCTTCTTGAGATAGAACGTTATAGATGCAGATTTTAACTCTTTGAGTTTACACGATTACTCAAAAACCATTCTGATGCGCTTGATTGTGCTTCAGAGTGTAGAGTAGTAACAACATCCAGATGCATTAACTCACTTGTTATTGTAAAATCATCATGTACCAGGCATTGTAGTGGGTAAATTATTGACATATATTAAACATAACGGCCCCAAAATAGATCCTTGGGGCACATCGCACACAATTATTACTACAGTTGACGTGGTGTGATGCGATAATACACGTTGAGTTTTATCCGAAAGGTAAGACATCCATAGGTGTATATTCTACAGAATTTCGAATCATAATTAATACACCACCATGTTCACAATAATTTCATAGAGAATATGGTCACTATATGAAAATTAGTTAAACCAATATTTTTCTTGAGCTAATCAATGCTCTGATATACAAAAGACAAATATATTGTATAAATCATCATTTAATATAATAATAATTTCATTATAATGAAATTTAGAACGCATAGACTGATTATTTATACATAAACAAACTAGCTCTATAGGATTTTTAGTGCTACAGCTTAAATTACGTTTTTGTGGAGATGATGTAATTACTGAATAGATTTTGTAAGTGGATATTTTTAAATGCATATAATTCTAGTAACCAATTTGAAATTGAAAATTTAGCTCTCTAGTTTATATAAAAATTATTCGGTGACTAAATTATTTTCATAATTAATCTAGTTCACTAGCGCACTGAGCCAATTGTGAATTTATTGCAGCTATAAATTCATTTAAAACAATTTTCTTATTCCAGAAAGGATTAGCTACGATATGTAAATTCGTTCTTAAAGTTACTTCTTGCAAGGATATAAACGTGGTCATCGTGTATGAACAATTTTGATAATTTTTACTTTTGAAGTATTCTGAATTTAGGACTTTGAAAATTGTTGATTTTTCATAATTTTAAGATTTAGATTACCTAACGTTATGATTTATGGGTTTTTTTTAGTTCTAGAAAAATATAATTTTGCAGCATTTGATTAAATTTTATATCTGTAGCAGATTAAAGTTCGAAAATTTTAAACTAAGGTATTTGGCTCTTTAAAACTTTTAAAAATTTGGCTTTTGTTTTCTTCAAAAAAAATATTAAAAATATAATAAAATAGATAATATCATTAAGTTAAATGAACGAGGGGATTGGTTTTGTGAAATGTTTTTCCACTCTAGCTCTGAAAACTGTTAAACCAAAGCATATAACTTTATTGTCCAGTCAAAATTAGTTAGCATTTTTTTCTACATATGTTTGAGTTTTTGATGCAGGTAGATACTACTAAACCAACGATTTATATTACTTTATTTTGATTATTTTTAAACGTTCACATTTAGCAATTGTTGCACTTTTGCTTCCTCTAACATCATATTTTAAGAAACTGCAATTTATGTAACTATTCTTTCATCTTTTAAAATTTTGGTATTTTGGAACATATCAAAAACAATGTTAATATTTCTTAATTCGCATATATTTATGTGATGTGTATATTTGTTGATTGATTGATATATTTTTTGCCGTTGTAAAATGAGCAACTTTTGCAATTTGTATACCTCCAGATACGAATGTGATAGAAATTATGCTACTAAATGAAACTGGTATTACTTTAAGAGATTTTAATTTGCCTAATTTACCTAATCAGCTAGAGAAGTAGTTGTTTCAAAAGTGGTTTGTTCTTGTAGTCTTAATAAGACTCATTTGTTGTAGATTTTATGAAATATTTTCGTGTTTTTTCTAATTATTAGATAACTTTTGTTGTCAAACAATGATTAAACAATTAAAATTGAACTTTAGTAAATGCTTCTATGTCAGATTTGCTTGCAATATAAACAAAGTTGAATGTGCTTACTCAATGAGAAGCACAAAATTTTGTAAGTGCACCAAAATAAATGATCTTGGTATAATCTTTATGTCTGATTGAAACTTTTTCTGTAAGGTAAATAAAATATAAGGTTTGTAATTTCACTAATTTTAATGTCGAAACTGCGACATTAAAATTAGTGAAATTACAAACCTTGGGTTTAATTTACCTTACATACAATGGAATTTCACCATGTATCAGCCTCGTAAATTCAATATTTAAACTTTTCCATTAATATTAAGAACGTCCCTGCGTGTCTTGCAAATTTTTGCGATTTATATTTTGTATTTCAGCATCTTTCACAAATATAAATGCAATAAAAAAATTATATTTTACCTACATTCGTAGCAAACTTGAATATGATATCCTCTGTAGAGCTCTAGAGCATCATAGCTGTGACAATAAATATTATTTCTGAATAATGTGCAATCGGTGATATAATAGGACAGTTAAAGACAATTGTCGTGTTATGTGTATCAAGTGCGACTCCTACTATCACAAAGGCTGTAAGGAAGAGCGTAAAAGTTATAAATGAAGAATCGGTGTATTGTTGTGAGACTGATCGTAACCTAGATGACCAGGCTGTAAATACGATACGAGTTTTGCTGTTATCGTTTTTTGCTGATGAGCTGTGATACAGCGAAACACGAGTCTGCAGATGGTCATATCAATTCCATGACGTGGTTAGGAAGCGATCGAACCACAAAAATGTTCCATTGTGCTGAATGTAATTTCAGACATATAACGACAACTAACAGTTATGTAATTCAATACCTGGCGGTGCTTTAGTAAAGGAGTAGTTGTTTTAACTGTTAGTTGGTTTTGCAGTTTTTACATTGTAATAATGTAAAACTACGGTGCGTAAACGCTCAAAATTATTACCGCATTGAAAATATTTACCCAGAAAAAGGTGAGGGCCAGAACTTACTACTGATCGATCACAATATGGAATCGCTGAATGACCGAAGAAAGATTCAATGCGCAAAATTTCTTTGTAAGCTCCTCCATAATAAAATTGACGAAATTGACCAACCGTATCTTCTCTCCAGGGTTAACTTCAATATTTCAAGAGCATCTACTAGACATTCCAGCACTTTTTATAATCTAAGAACCCGCACCAATATTATGAGTTGCTTGTCCTGTTACTGGTTTATTCCGTTAGGCAATAAAGTAATATTTATTTATTTAACAATAATCTTTTTTACTTGATAATGACTTTAAGACCTTTAGAAGATTTGAAAGTTTTAGAATTTTGATATATTTTTAAAACTATTCTTTCATTTTTCTGAAATTTAAACCTATGAATTGTTTCAATCATTCGAACAACTTTTTGATATTTTTGAGGTTTGATATTTTAAAAATATTCTAAAATTTAAAAGCACCAATGAGAAATATTCTTCATGATTTTTGCTTTAGTAAGTTAAAAAAAAGTATACATTACATGTACACAAAGATTGTGTCTTTGTGTACATGTAATAGTATTTAAATTTTGAGTTATTAAGAACAATATTAATATTTCTTGACAATAAATGACCTATGAGAATTTAGGTCATTATGAAATAAAATGTTGTATTTCTTTTTATCAGAAGTTTCATTTTTTTTTTTAATTTTCTGGATTTTATAACTTTGATTTTTTGAGTCATTAGAACAACTTCAATATTTTTAAACTGTTCATACAATTGAGTATTAAAAAAAACACACATAAGAAATATTCACTATGTTTTTTGCCAGAGTTAATTTACATAAACGTATAAATTAAATATACACTAGGACAAAATCACGACTTAAACTTTGACTTATTATAGACACAGTGAGTTTTTCTTGGTAATGATGAGCTTTGAAACCTTTGAAAATATGTAAAGATTTTAAAAATTGGATTTTGATGAACAAGAATGTGATACAATTTAAGAACTTTTATAATTTTGGAAATTTTATCTTTGAAATTCCAAAACCTTCTATTTTTTAATTATTCAGATTTTTGTATTCTAAAATTTAAAATATTTAAAATGCACATTACAATTTTGGAATTGTTGGAATCTTCATTGCGTTGTTGATTCTAATCTTTGATATATTGAAGCTTTAAAATTGTAAATTTTTGTTGAATTTTGGTCTTCTTTCATTACAGAATATACATAAAAACAAATTTGTTACAAAAAAACAGATACGTAAAATTTTGGACGAAATACGGGCGGAGTTCACAATAACAAATTTAAATTCTTTAAAATACTCTCCTCCAGCATCAATATACTTACGGAAACGAGGCTGTTGTGCCTGAAGGTCTCAGAAACGTTATAACATACTTTTGAATGTTTACCATAGATGATCATTGCTTTTCTTTCAAGTCACTCTTCAAATGAGGAAACAAAAAAGAGTTGCAAAGAGACTGTATAGTTTTGGGTTTGGATTTTTCAAAAGTAAAATGAGCGGTGTAAGGGTACGAAGAATAAAGATGAGGATTTAAAAATTGCTTACAACATTGATCTGTACTTTACAAGACCATGACAATATTTATAAATGTACAAAATAAGAAATTTTGTTGGGGGTGCAAGATCATATCAAAAAAAGTGGGACCATTGTTCTTTGTTGTCCGGGCGAAGGGGCGTCTGACCAGATGGTAGAAATTCATTGGTTTGGCCGTTCCACCAGGGTAAAAGAAGTCCAGCTCATTTTGAATCGTATCCAACAATTCGCGACAACACGAAATTTGAAGTTTTTTCTGGTTTTCCAGACTTTCGCATAAGCTTGTGCATTTGCAGATCCTCAGTCATTATCCCATGCACCGCAATTGTGGATATGTTTAGGATATCAGCGTTTTTCTGAATGCTCAATGGACGATCAGAACGTAAAACTTCACGCGCTCGATTCACGTTTTCGTCACTTCTGGGCGTAATCTGGGTTCGGCCCTCCTTGAACGCATTGTACCATCTCCTCGACTATGACATGGAAATACAGTAATTCTCGAAAACATTCTTCACGCGGAGGTATGTCGTTCTACTAATACTGTTCGAAGCAAACTGGAGACCGGCTGCATTGGAAGGGCAGACCCTTCACCACATTTCTCAACCAGATTTACTTTGCTGCAGTGGATAGTCGGTTTACAATAAAATCATGCGTATTACTTTCATAATAGACCCTGTAGTTCTCTTTGAAGTTTGAAGACCACAACACACTATTTGGTTATCCTTAATATTGGAAAATCTATAAAGATTTATAGGTTTATATTTGTTACTTTCATAATAGACCCTGTAGTTCTCTTTGAAGCTTGAAGAATACAGCGCACTATTTGGTTATCCTGAAGATTTGAATGGATTAGATACTTCCAACTATTTTAGAAAATATAAATAAATAGTGTAAATGGTGTGGTGAAAAAAATATCGAAGAAGTTATGTATTTTCATTTTTGGATTTGTTGTTTAACAATTAATCTGATCATGATCATGCAAATTTTGTATGTGTTCTGTTATCAAAGATGGCTGAATCAATCCATACTTCTTTTAGCACTCAGCGAGATAAAGTGTGTAACGCTGGGAGTGAAACGAACAACTACACAAGTTGTGGTGACTGTTACAAGAAATGCTGTAGTTTGTCGCTAATTGAGGATCAAATCGAATTAACCTCCAAAAACTGTGGAAAATGCTACTTACCGCTTTAGTGTGGGAAGTAACAATTACCTACTAAATCGAGTGAGTATACTAGAGAAAACATCGCATTTAAGGATACCGAAGTAGTTGCATTAAAACATTGTTATATTATGTACTACTCTAGCAGCGAAATATCTCAATTAACTGTGTAAAATCACGCCATCTGTACACTACGCCGAGACAGTGAACAAGACTAAAATCTCAATGAAAGAAAATATTAATCTGAAATATCTAAGTCTAATACTGAGGATAAAAACCTCAATACCGTTCAAACGGTTCAAGACTGCAAACCGAAAATTCCACTGTCAGATAATACTGAAAATAATGAATGGAAATTAAGTATATACAAGAAAAGAAAGATAAACACCGGAATTACCGATAAAAAAAATTTGCGGCCCCTTTAGCACTTAGTGTTCCAAACAAACAAACTTGGTTGTATATCGAAAATTGCGACCAATTGAATGTCTCCCAACGAATGACAATACTCCTAATTAAGAACCTATCTGCAAGAACCACAGCGGGTCCATCTTATATGTCGACAGGAACGCCACAGTGGATTCTCTAAACGAATTTACCCAGGAGGTCAGTGCCGACAAAAATGGCGTGCTTATACATTATTCGTTCAAAAACTTATAATGTTTGGGTTTACCGCTCTTCTTCCGGAGATTTTGAAATGTTTATTAATCTACAAATATCATTTTTATCAAAAATTAAGTACTATCAGAGTTATATAATTTTGGGAGGTGATTTTGATGTAATCTTTAACAGAAACGGCAGTAGAGAAATCACTTTAATTGATCATTTGAGACAAAATAGAACTCAAATAGTTGATTGATGCATGAATGATGCATGGTGTCCCACAAGAGTCTATCTTAGGCCAAATTCTTTTTCTAATCTAAATTTTCTAAATCATATATGTATTTACCCCAACATCTAAAGAATAACTACGCGATTATTTTTGCTGAGGATACTTCCGTTCTAAATATAGGTAACACTGAATTAAACGTGAGTCAATAGAAAGCACAAACACTAAAAGATATTTCATCTTGGCAGCTAAAAGACTAAAAGTAACACTATAAGTTTTAAAATTAATTCGAAAAATGTAGTCTCCTAACTTACTTGGAGTGCATTTTTGTTCGAATCTAAACTGGAAAAGGGATGGTAATGAAACCGCCAAAACTATCACCAAAAAATGGTGATGTGGTTATCATAGTACTTTCCCTATATTTTATAGGATTTTATAAGGATTTCACAAAAAAGCTATTCTTAATAATTTGTTCACTTTTTAATTAATCTACAATTATTTGTCATACAAATTTCAAGTAAACATTAGAAAAAATGTCAAAATTTTCAATTTTTATATTTTTTTAAGAATTTTACGAAAAACATATTTTAATAAAACTGGTTCAGTTCTTCATTAACTTTTGTTTGATAAGTTTTATAAAATTTTTCATATTAAAAAAAATATCGGAAAAAAACAAAAAAAGACCTTAAGTAAACATCCACTTCCGGTTTATGAATGTTTACTAAAAACTTGTCAGTTCCAGTTTTGAACGATGAAACCTTAAGTTTCATCTCTATAGGATCTTTCGTTTTTTTTGTAATTTAAAATGAGGGTTAGTCCGGCCATTTAAGCTATTTTTAGTATTAAATCAGTTTTTGAGCTTTGTAAACATTAAATTTTCTATACATAGAATTTTCTTAACTTATTCAATCACCTTTAAAGTTTAATTTAGCGGTTTCTGGATGTAAATACCTTTTTATCAATGTGTTAGCCTGAATTTTCGAAACATTTAATTTTTAGATATTGTTTTTTCTAAATATAAAATTTTCCATGTATTGAATCTTCTAAACATTGAATTTAGAAGTTTCTGTGTTTTAATACATTACATAAAATGTATCAAACATAATATTTAGAAATTTTTGTATGTGCATTTATTATATATCGTATTTTCTATATATTAAATTCAATTTAGTTTCGTTTTAAATACTTCTATCAATGTTATAAACTAATTTTCTAAATAGAGAATTTTCTAAACTAAATGTTAAATTTTCGGAAGAATACATTTAACTTTTTGAGTATTGAATTGTCTAAATAAAAAATTCTCTGTACATGAAATTTCCTACTCATAAACATTTATAAGTATTTAATTTTCTAAGCAGAGAATTCTCTATCCATTGAATTTTCTGAACAAGTTCTTTTATGTATTGAATTTTCTAAACAAAAAATTGTCCATACATCAAATTTACTAAACATAAATGTTTATGAAATGTTTTTTAAACAAAGAATTTTTGATACATTTAATTTTCTATATGCCAAATATTCTAAACATACATTTTTTTAGTACTGAATTTTCCTTACGTTTCTTTATAAATATAAACTTTGTATTGAATTTTGTAAACATTGAATTTTCTAAACATCGAAAGCATTCATATTTTTAGTAGTAAATTTTTTTCAACAAAGAAGTTTCTATACATCGAATTTTCTAAACACAAAGTTTTATGAATATTGAATTTTCTCTACATCGAATTTTCTAAATGTAAGGTTTTATAAGTTTTTTTACAAGACCAGAAAATTCTCTTTATAACAAATGTTTTAAATATAAATGTTTATGAATGATGTATAGAAAATTCTATTTAGAACATTCAACTAAATAGAATTTTCTATACATCGAATTTTCTAAAACTCAGGGTTTTTGAATTATGAATTTTATTAACAAAAAAATTTAGAGTTACAGTTTGTTTATTTCCAAGCAGAATATTTACATTCATGGGTTAGCCATAAGTAATAATTATAAAATATAAACATTTTTGAATACTTAATTTTCCAAATATAAAATTTTTTTCCAAGCGAAATTTATAAATATACAGTTTTTGAGCATTAAAATTTCAAAATAGGGAATTTTCTAAACGTTTTTTTTTATAATTGTTGAATTTTTTAAACAAAAATTTTCTAATCAAAGAATTTTATATACAAAGAATTGTCTGTACATTGAATTTTCTGAACATACAGTTCTTTAACCATTGAATATTCTAAACAAATAATTTTCTAAACATAAATATTTGTGAGTATTGATTTTTCTAAACGAAGAATTTTCTAAACAAAGAATTTTTTATTCATCGAGTTTTCTAAACAATATATTTTCTATATGTACAAAACATAGAATTGAATTTTCTAAACGAAGAATTGTTGAATTTTCTAATCAAAGAATTTTCTATACATCGAATCTTCTAAACATATTTTTTTTGAGTATTGAATTTTCTAAACAAAGGCTTTTCTATACATCGAATTTTCTAAACAAAGAATTTTCTATACTTAAAATTTTCTAAACAAAGAATTTTCCCTACATCGTATTTTCTAAACAAAAATTTTATGAGTATTTTCGAAACAAAAAAAAATGTATACATCGAATTTTTTAAATAAAGAATTTTCTGTACATCGAATTTTCTAAACAATGAATTTTCTAAACATATTTTTTTTGAGTATTCAATTTTCTAAACAAAGACTTTTCTATACATCGAATTTTCTATAAATAAAATTTTCTAAACAGAAAATTTTCTCTACATCGTATTTTTTAAACATAAAATTTTCAAAGTATTGAATTTTCTAACCAAAGAAATTTCTATACATCGAATTTTCTAAATAAAGAATTTTCTGTACATTGAATTTTCTAAACAAAGAAATTTCTATACATCGAATTTTCTAAACAAAGTATTTTCTGTACATCGAATTTTCTAAACAATGAATTTTCTATACATCCAATTTTCTAAACATATTTTTTTTTGAGTATTGAATTTTCTAAACAAAGACTTTTCTATACATCGAATTTTCTACACATAAAATTTTCTAAACAGAGAATTTTCTCTACATCGTATTTTCTAAACATAAAATTTTCTAAGTATTGAATTTTCTAACCAAAGAAATTTAGGTAAATCGAATTTTCTAAATAAAGAATTTTCTGTACATAGAATTTTCTAAACAAAGAAATTTCTATACATCGAATTTTCTAAATAAAGAATTTTCTGTACATTGAATTTTCTAATAAAAGAAATTTCTATACATCGAATTTTCTAAATAAAGAATTTTCTGTACATCGAATTTTCTAAATAAAGAATTTTCTGTACATTGAATTTTCTAAACAAAGAAATTTCTATACATCGAATTTTCTAAATAAAGAAATTTCTATACATCGAATTTTCTAAATAAAGAATTTTCTGTACATTGAATTTTGTAAACAAGGAAATTTCTATACATCGAATTTTCTAAATAAATAATTTTCTGTACATCGAATATTCTAAACGAAGAAATTTCTATACATCGAATTTTCTCTACATTGAATTTTCTAAACATAGAAATTTCTATACGTCGAATTTTCTAAACAAAGAATTTTCTGTACATTGAATTTTCTAAACAAAGAGTTTTCTGTACATCGAATATTCTAAACGAAGAAATTTCTATACATCGAATTTTCTCTACATTGAATTTTCTAAACATAGAAATTTCTATACGTCGAATTTTCTAAACAAAGAATTTTCTGTACATTGAATTTTCTAAACAAAGAGTTTTCTGTTCATCGATTTGTCTAAACAAAGAGTTTTCTGTACATCGAATTTTCCTAATAAATAATATTTTATACATCGAAATTTCTAAACAAAAATTTTCTATTCTATTTTCTAAACATAAAATTTTATAAGAATTGAATTGAGGTTTACGACAAAAATCTATTCCTAATAATTTGTCACTTTCGAATTCTCTACAAATATAAATTTCATATAACTCCTGTAGTTTAGCAATTGGAAAAAAATGTCAACATTTTTAATTTTAAAAAATTTTCTCGCACGTTAAGAAAATTGTTCAAATAAAAGTTATTTAGTTTCTCGTTCCCTGTAACTTCTGTTTGAAATGTTTAGTAAAAATTTTCATATTTATAAAAATATTGGAAAAAAAACAAAAAAACGCCTCGAGCAAACATCCACTTTCGGTTTATGAATGTTTACCAAAAGCTTTTCAGTTTCAGTTTCTAATGATAAACCCTTAAGTTTAAAGTTTCATATCAAACGGATCATTTGTTTTTGAGATAGAGCGCCCACAGACATTTTCATGTACGAAAACAATACTTCCCCTATATATACTATATATAGGGAAAGTAAAAAGAAATTAGAAGATTTCCTATAATTAAGAGAGGAGGGAAATTATTAAGGTAAAAAGTTAAAAAACAACAAAAAAAACTATTTCAGAATAGTTTGAAAAAAATTGAATTTTAAAAACAATAGAAATTTTGCATAAATAATTTGGCAAATACTTTGCATATTAAATCTTAAAACATGTATAAAACTATTGAATATATCATTAAAAATGGTGATGTGGCCATCATACTACTTTCCCTATATTTTACTCGAAAACTATGCGGTTTATGCAAAAAAGTTATTCTCAATAATTTATTCAATTTTGAATTCTCTACAATTATTTGTTATATAACTTTCATGTCGTTTCAATAGTATATTAGCAATTGGCAAAAATGTCAAAAATTTCAATTTTTATTTTTTTTTCTCGAGAGTTAAGAATTTTATGAAAAATATATTTTAATAAAATTTGTTCAGTTTCTCATTCTCTTTAACTTTTCTTTAAAAAGTTTTGTAATATTTTTCATATTAAAAAAAATATCGGAAAAAAACAAAAAACGCCTCGAGTAAACACCCACTTCTGTTTATTAATGTTTACCAAAAGCTTTTCAGTTCCAGTTTTTAACGATAAAACCTTACGTTTAAAGTTTCATCTCAATCGGATCAGTCGTTTTTAAGATACAGCACCCACGGACACACACACAGACACAATTTTTTTTTTTCCAGAAATTAGTTTAATGGACTCAGGGTACCTCAAAACGGATATTTCTGCAAAAAAAAATTTTCAAAAAAAAATCACGATCACAATACTTCCCCTATATATACTTCATATATAGGGAAAGTAAAAAAGAGATATATTTTTATTATCTGAAATCTGAAAATCAGATCTGAAAATGGTAGATCATTAAGGGTGTGCCACAAGGTTCAATAATGTATCCAACGCTACCACTAGGCGTATTAATCTAAATCAATTGCATCTTACGACGACGTCGACTTCTTGTAAGGAACGGAAACGCATGGTAAAATAAATGCCTAATCAAATAAGAGGTTGATGTACTTTGATTATTTCTACAGTATGAATCAACAAATACAAATTGCGTTTTCTTTTAATAAACGGCGTCGATTTCGTAAAGTTTATTTTCAAACTTTCGGTTGTCGCGTCTTGCCGAAGCCAGTGAATCTATTTTCGCGTGCGAAATGTGCGCACGCGATGCCTAAACGTCCTCATCCGGGAAACTTTGAATAATCGCCCCCTAATTCAATCAGGCCCCGCTTAAAACAGCCAATTTACATGCACAACACGATAATGAGACGCGAGATAAGAACGGCCGAGAAGAGTTTATTCTGTCCGCTGTTTTCTAAAAATGCGGCAGAAGGGATTGCGTCGGTGATTTACTCAGCCGGTCGTAAATTCTTCAATTTTAATCCAACGTTTATCAAACACACGTACTTATAAATATAGTAGATACGGGTACGATGGGGGGGATCGGTGGAATAATTATTGTTGTTCTTTTGCGCCGTCCGGAGTAATTAATTATAGGTTTCGGCTTAATTGTACCGGCGTGATGTATCAGGGGTCGGACGCGAAGAGGAGGAGGAATCCTCGACAGGGTGCTGGATTCTTCGCCCTGATCACTCATTAGTAAGTATGCACGTAAATTTTGCTTAATTCGGTGGAAATTTTTTTTGCTTTATAATTGTGTATGTTTACACTGACTTGCATTTTTGTTTTAAAAGCTACTTCAAATAATAATAAGTGTTGAGGTGATGTACAATTTTTGAAATATGAAGAAACTATGAAGTATTTTATTGCTTTTTGTGTTTTGAATAGCTTGGATTATTGGATCAAGCTAATTAAAAGTTTTTGGCAACAAAAAATTATAATTATAAATTCCAGTTTCTTTACTTTAATCCATTAAAAAGGCTTTATTATTATAAAGATAGCCTTCTATGTATTTTAGCTTTATATCTCTCGAGTATTTCGAAATACATTTTGTCCATAGGTTGATAGGTCCATTTGAAGTCAAAATATATTTAGATTTTAAATAAGCTTCAGCTTATTCAATTATATCACCAGTTTTTGCTACAATAAATCGAATATATAATTTAAGACATTTGGAAAATCTCTGATACGAAGTTTTTGTTGAAAGCACATCTGTTCACCTAAATCATTCCTTTAATCTTTAAAAGTTTTTCCATTGTGTCTAAAACGTAATATATTTAAATCTAAGTAATCCTTTCACGGTTTGAAGCTTTCTCATCAGTATAGTAGTAATTTAGGATATATGTAATTTTGTATGTCTTGAAGATTTTGATCTGAATTTTTTGATGCAAAAATTTTGTAGTGTATTTTCATAAATCATTCTCGGTTATTTTAAGTATTTCATGCTGAAAAAAATGTAATTTTAAATATCTAAAACATTTTGATTTGTATTTTTTGATGCCAAAAATTTGAAGCTTTCTCTATTTTTGATAATTCAGATAAATTTCAGATCTTGAAGCTTTTATGTTCATACAACATTTTACACCTTTTAGATGTTGATCTGGATTTTTTGCAGTGCATGTAAAAACCTTAAAGCTTTCAATCTGTACATTTTTTGTTCATTGACGCCAAAATCGGAAACGTTTAATCAAAACATTCATTCAATACATAATTCCCTATTGTAAATCCAATATTGGGTTAAGTATAGTCTAATCGAATCACGTTGTGTATTTAAACGCGTGTCAATACCATTATGCTCTTATCAATAAGTTAACAATTATATCGCCTCGGTGGTAAACACGAATGGCGTTCAGAAAAATGCACCGTCTGGATTAATACGCTCACCTGGGGAAACACGAAGGAGAGCAAATACGAAAATTGTAAATTCAGATGTCACATCCGTCATGATTAGGACGATTCGCTATTTACGAAACGGTGTTTTGTATAAACAGTGCGGTCTCGTGTTGGTTAGCCGTGGCGTCGAAATGTTTAATTTATTTGGTGTTGAAGCGAGGCCAAAATTAATTGCATAAGCTTAAGAAAAATAAATTGAATTGTTTTTTAAACTATAATTTTCAACAGTCTAATTTAACTCAAATATTTTTTTTTCTTAGCTCTCTCTTTGTTACTCAAGATATTCTTGGCTTGTTTTTTGTTGATGTTGACGAAAACAACATTTAGCATGATCAAGATCAATAGGTCTAATATACATTTTTTTGGAATAACTAACTTTTTATTTCAATACACTCGAAGTGATCTTAGCAGATTTATGTTACTTAAAATATGTTTTTTTCATTAATCATCTATTTTGCTTTCTTAATGTCAATGCTGCCAAAAACAACGCCTAGCATGCTCCTGGCTAGTTGGTCCAATCTACAAAATATTTTTGAAATAGTCTAGTTTTTCTCTCAATACATTTGAGTGACACATACAAACTGATGTTAGCCGCTTTTGTATTACTCAAAATATGTTTTTTTAGTTTATTATCTATTCTATTTTCTAAATGTTTATATTGGAGGAAACAATATTCTGCATCATACAGATCCAATCCAAAAAATACTTTTGGAAGAGCCAACTATTTGTTTCCCTATTCTTGAAGTGATTTGAATGTTGATGTTGGCAAAAACAACATCCATCATGCGCCAAATCAGTTTAATCCATCAAATATTTTTGGATTTTTTATTTTTGAGGTATTTTATAATGCTTTTATTGAGTGTCATAGATTCTTATAGAATGTCTTTGGATCGAAAAACTTTTTTTGTTAGTAGATAGTAAATTATTTTTAATTAATGATTTTTAAGTTCTAATATTAGTTGCACTTTCTACACAGGTTCTTGTGAGAATAAATTTTCTAACCTACCATTTTTTTTTCTAAATATGTTGCCCTGTGACAATTAAAAATTTTCCTTTTCACATTATATTAAACAATATTATTCAGGTATTTGGAGAATATTGTATTCTTTTTTTCTAAGAGTCCATATGGTATAAGGACTCTGTATCAATGAGATTGCTGAACTGTAATCATTTTATTTTCTTAATTGTTCTCTTTCAGTAGAAGGCAAATTGTAGAATCTTTTTTTTCTAATACAAGCTTTAGATGTTGAAAATAAACAATTCATTTTGAATATTGTTCATTATATAATTTGGTACATGACATATATCTTTGAGTAAAAGACTCTAAGTCGTTGTAGATTAAATTATAATTTTCAATCTCCGTTTTGATAAAAACTGTTATCCCCTTTTGTATGGGTTGGACATTTCATAAAAGAAAATAGATTCTGAATCAACTGTTTAGAACCAGGAAATTTTGAAAAGCAACATTCTACTTCAAATCGTCATAGTTTACTTCATCGCGAGAAGAAGTAAGCCATGAGGACTGGTCCCCAACAGCAATCCTCAAGTGCGAAGAAAGTGGAAGTTGCTCCTCGGACGGAAATATCACATTTCGACTTCGCAGACCAATGCAATCCAAAACCTTCTGTTTTTTTAGCTATGGCACAGGTGTTCATATTTGATTATCGAGGTATTGCAGTTAAAGCAAGATTAGTTATTGATAGTGGTAGCAAAAGCACATTCATAACGAAGTCTTTGCCTAATCGTCTTGGGTTGCCGCCACGAAGCACATACGTACTAGAATGGAATCGGGAATAGTTAGAGAAACTGTTCACTTGGTAATAGGATCTGATGGTAAAAACTTGGAAACGGATGCATTAGTTATCGATTTGATTGCATGTTCTCCTTCTATGAATGTTAGCTTCATCTTTGTGTTCTTAAATTAGCAGATTCAGAATATTTCATTTCGAAACCAATTGACATTTAATTGGGTCCTCAGTGGTGTGCCTCAGTTGTAATTGGATCGACGATTCCAGAGAATCCGAGTGCGCTGAATACATTTTGGGGATATCGCTTGATTTGAAACGCCAAATCAGATCAAAAGAAGATCCAATATCTTTGCACGTTCAGCCAAAAAAGCATCGATAGTTTCTTACAAAAGTTTTGAGGAAATGAGGAACCACTTAGTTAATTTGAGCTGAGTTTGGATGATAAATTCTTTGAGCGGTATGCTACTACTACAATTTAAATACATTATGGAATTGAAGTCTGTTCTTGAAGCGTCGTCTCACAAAAAAAAAGTTGATGTCGTTGTATAGGGAATTTATGGATGACTATTCGGAACAGGGACACATGGTTATTGCTGTCAATAAACTGAAGGAAGTAGAAAGGACATTTTATATTCCACAATATTCCATCTATCGGGATGGGGAGACGTTTTTAAAATTTCGTGCGGTGTTTGATGCTTCGATGGTTTACAGAATGAATTTTCGTTGAACCAGCCATTGTTGATGTATTGATGATATAATTCTTCAGTTACGTCTTCGTGAAGAACATAAAGGTTATCCTGACTTCCATAGAATATTGTGGCAAAGCTCACTGAAGGAAGAACTTTAGGAGTGGAGGACTGTGACTTATGGAGTAAAGTCATCATCCTTTTTGGCGATACGGACCTTACATCAATTAATGGCCGATGAAAGCACTTATATTGATGACATCACTGCGTCGGTAGCTTCAGTCGAGGAAGCATTATTACTCCAAAAACAATTAATTTAATTGTTACCTTGTGCAGGTTTTGAATTGAAGAAGTGGATGAGTATTAAGGAGGAGGTACTTCAAGAAGAAGAAGAAATTATCACTTTACAAAGTATCTTGTTTGAGGTATCTAGGTTATATGATCCTACGGATTTTATTAGTCCAGTGATATTATTTTGAAAACGTTTATTACAGCATCTATGGCAGCTCGGAATCGATTGGGGTGATGAACCCCTCCAGACGTATGTCAAAAGTGGAGCAGATGGCACAAAGAACTGCCATTGTTGGCAAATACAATATTATCTAGGTATTTACATATTAATTTTGCTCGGGATGTGCAGATACATGGATTTGCAGACAGCTCAGAACGTGGATTCGCGGGTGTAGTATATTGTAGGATTGTTCAATCAGAAGTCATCACTAGACTACTGCTGGTAAAGTCCAAAGTGGCAACACTCAAACGAGTGACACTGCCAAGGTTAGAATTGTGTGGTTTGGTTCAAGTTTTGAAATTGATTCGTCATGTGGTGGAATTGTTAGAAAAAGAATATTCAATTTCTAGAGTTGAAGTTTGGACAAATTTGATTATTGCTGGACAACGTATGTTGTTCAATCCAATAGTATACATAAGATATGTAAATCTAGCAGCTTGCGCTTCGCGGGATTTGCAACCGTTATAATTATATTCATTTAGAAATTATCGGTCGTGAGCAACGCACAAGAAATCACAGATAATCTTGAAGCTCGAGTGTCCACCTTCAAGATTCAATTAGGAGTGAACCTTTTGCATAAGCAGGTGTGACATCCAGCGTTTGAAAAATATAGTTCCTTTTCACAGCTGCGACGAATAACAACGTATGTTTTAAGATATTGTCTTAATTTACGCAATAAATTAGAGAAGCATATTGGGTTTTTGTCATCAGGCGAGTTACGGGCTGAAGTTATATTCTGGGTAAATGTAGTGCAAAAAGATGCGTTTCGAGAAGATATACTGGGATTGCAAAGTGGTCGTCAAGCTGGCCCCAGAATTCAAAAATTAAACCCCTTTTTAGATTCGGATGGGTTGTCAAAAGTCGAAGCAAGAATTTGATACGCTAATTTGTCAATTAACCAGGAGCATCCTATTTTGTTACCAAGTCAACGTCGATTTACAGAGTTAGTAATCGTTTATCATAATAGGTACCTATATCCAGGTGCTTTGAATCTTCATTATCTGATTAAGTCACAATTCTGAATATTGGGAGGTAGAGATGCAATCCGTTGTAGGATTGTTAGGTGTTCATAATGTTTTCGGATGGCGCCATCTCTGGCACAACTGTTTATAGGAGATTTTGCCTTAGCTAGGTTCAGCATTTAAAGGTATTTCGAGTAATTGGAGTCGGTTATGGGGGACCGTTTTAACTAAAAACAAGTCCAAGAAGAAACTCTTACGCAAGCCTATATGTGTTGGTTTGAAGGCTTTAGTACTCGAGCTACGCATATTGAATTAGTGTCTGAACTAAGTACTGACGTATTTTTGACAGTGTTGAGACGCTTTATAGAAATGTTCAGTGATTGTGGCATGAACTTCATTGATACTGGAAGAAAACTGACAGAATGGGCTCAGTTTTTTATTTCTTCGAAGGTTAATGAAAATTGCGCACAAAAGCTCGATGAAAGAGCAATAAAGTTTACATTAAATCCTCCATATGGTACCTACTTCGGTGGTCTATGGGAAGTGATATTTAAAGTATCAGGTGATCAAAGGTTGACTTATGAAGAACTGTATACTGTTAAGATACAAGTTGAAACTACTCTTAACCCACGGCCAATTTGTTATTGATATTTATTTATTTATCCAATGTGAATATAACTGTTTCGCGATTTGCAAATAATTCTATACATTTATACAAAAATTTCAGCTTCACATGGAAAGGCTCAAGTTCATGTCCACGTGATCTTCCACTCTCGCCCAATGCTGCTTTCATGATTATGCTACCAGTAGAGGTCACTTTGGTGGTCTTTCATTAGTTTATTTGCCATATATGGCTTATTTGTTTTCAGAATTAAAACTTTTATATTATTATAAGCTCATCACTTCAATTAGGTAACTATTCAGTTCAGTCGGGAATTAGATAACTGCTTTGCATCTTGGGGATTTGTATGGTGGCGGTATCTAGCGTTAAAATACTGTCACTTGCACCACCGAAATCGGCGGAAGGAGTAGTCGATCGAATGGCAAGGTGAGAGCGCATGTCTCTAAAATTTGTGTAATTGTGAATATAGTTAGTTTTTGTTAATAAAACCACCTACATTCAAGTGAATCGAAAGTTAGCGGCGCGAATGAACTAAGGGTAATTGGCAGTATTAGATACGTCAATATTTGTGCATCTTAAGCCGGCTTGTTCAAGGTTTTCTATATTCTCAGATATATTATACAATTGCAACTTCCCATATGTTTCCTTCGTTATTCCTGTATATTGAGGTTTTTAAGATGCGCTTGAGACCTAAGCCACCAGAATTACAATTTGAAGTCTATACGATCTAAACTGATTCTGAATGAAGCAGAAATCTGGAAAACATAGGAAACATATATCACGGAAACCTTTGCAGATATTAGAGCACAGTGTCGGAAGAATAAGAAGGGGTTGAGATATTAAAATCAGATGTTTTACACGCATTCTCAATTTTCAAAAATTAGAAAGGGGTCAGTCCGGATGGACTACCGTTGATGGTTCTAATTTATAACTAATAATTGAAAGAAACATAGATCGGATAGTAAAGTTACTGTAGTACTTTGAAGAGCTATTGAAAGGCAATTGTTAACGGCAATAAAATGTCGTAAAATAGACTACCTAGGATATGTACTAAGGTGTGAAAAATACCAGCTACTTCAACGAATGATTATGGGCAAGTTTAAAGGATGCAAAGGTTCTGACAGGAAGCAGCAATCTATGATTGGACTGGCGTAAGATCTGCAGGTGAACTGATGCACATAGCACAGGGTAGGTTTCTATGATATTGCCAGCATCAGGGGGGGGGGCGTTACGGTCAGGGCACATGAAAGCAAAAGAAGAAGAAATTGAAAAGTTTTAAACATGTTATAACGCATTAAAAAACAAGCTCCTCTAGAACGCGAGGAATTACATTTACGGACGATTCTAGTATTCCAGGAAAGCGGCAATGATCAGCTGATAAGCATCAGCGCCTAAGAAAAACTGTAATAACTGCAATAAGTTGTATATCACATCATGCCGACACTGTTTTAAGAATGGATATATCGACAGAAATTAGTAGCAATTATTACTAGATATCGATGCTAGTAGCCTTCTTATTCATTCCGACGTTTTATGAAACCACAAAGGTTTTGGTCAATGAAATGGCAATTGCAAACTGCAACAGGGGAATCTGCAATTGTTTGTAGAAAAATCAAAACTGATATTATCTTATGTAACACATCTTTGAACCAAAAGAAAAAAATATATAGTGGATGGCATAGAAGACGAATTCAGAAAATTTCAAGCTATGACTTAATGTCAGATAAAAGTGATACAATAGAAAATAACAGCATATTTGGACAAAAATAACAGGCCAGTATGGTTCAATATAAGATTAAGATTAGAATCAAAATGATCGATTAAGAAAAAAGGCTAAATGAATTTGCTCTTCTACAAAATATTTAATGCAACAAGGAAAGTCAAAATACGTTTCAAACACTAAAAACACTTTTCTACATTATCAGATTCATGTAAAAATAAACAAGATTAGAAGAAGTTAATTTCCTTTGTTTATCAATATTTTATTAATAAAATATATTAAAGTCCTTTACGTTGTAGAAAATTAACTAATAATTAGAAAAACACGAAATCGTTGCAGAATTAAGAAATGTTGTTCGTGTTTTTCTAATTATAAATATTTTATTATTCATGTCTGTATTTAAAGGCTTTTTTCTCCTAACTATTTTTACCCTTTTTAATTCGGTTTGACGTTTTTTGTATATTCTCGATATATTTGTTTTTTTTTTGTTCGTCTATCTTTGGTTATCTTTCTGAGGCCTTTTGTGTCCCAATTTGATTCTTTTTTATTACTGTCTTCAGTCACTTTTTGCTTTGTCTTTAAGAATTATTTACTTTTACATACACTGATTTTCATCGCCTCTTCTTAAATTCTCTCTTTTTTTCTGTTAGTTGTCTTTCTTTGTCTTTACTTTGTTAACTTAATGTCTTCCTATTTTTGTTTATTATTTAGTCATTTTTCGGTTTTCTAAATTTTATATACTATAGTGTAAAATCAGCGTAGAATTAAAGCTTGATAAGAAAAGAATTACGTGCAATAGTAAAGTTGAAACGTTTTTCTACATAGAAGTAAATACTTTTTTAGAATCGACCGTGCTGATCTTAAGTGTCTCCTTCATTTCAATATTTCTGATGGTTAAAAAGGTTTTAGAATTTTGAAACATCAAACTGGGGACAATTCAGAACGAATGCAAAAAAACGTCTCGAATACTGAAAGCACTCAAATATTTCATTGGTAGATTCAAGTAAAGAAGGAACAAGACAAGAACAAGTTAATTATTATCTACCTTAGTAGATTGGCTTGGTTTTGAGTGTCTTTTTCAGTTCAATATTTTAGATCGCTAACTTCGAAATCATTCCCAATAAATTGGAAGCACTGTAACAACAAAGAGTTTGAGAGAAGATTTGCATGGGTTGGGATATTAATGAAATGGACACTTGAAAATTTTAAACTAGAAAGAAATTGAAAAATATTTTCCAAAATGAAAATTGGAATTATCTTATATTGAATAACTTTTTAAAATTCTAATGGAAAGATAGAATAAAACCAGATTCTTATCTCTAAGAGTAGAAAACTAGGAAATAGATCCACTGTAAAATAAACGAGAAGGAGTTATGAAAAAATGTAGTGTGTTTGCTATAAGCTATAGTTTTTAGCATCAGTACATCTTCAGCAACCAATACGAAAGCATTACAATTGATGTTTCTGGAACCTTTATTTCACTAAGTTGTTCATTACAAACCAAGAAAAATCAACAGTCTGTAATATAAATATGCTGTTTCAGAATACTCCTGGAACTGTATTTAAACAAAGGAATATATTTGGTTATACCAATTTGTTGTCCAATACAAAAGAGAATCTTACAGAGTTCTCTCATTTCATTTCTACAGTTTTAAAATAGATCACTTGCCTGAACTTTCTCACTCAGAGAGGATCAATCTCCTCTTTGTTTAATTCGCAATACTGGGTTGTTACAGTTCTTAAAGTGTTCTGTATATGATCTACGAAATAAAGCACCTAAGTTACTGAGAATAGTTTTAGCTTGGTTATCACTATCAAAGTCAAACTCCTGAAAAATTTTCTTTAGCCATTGTTTGACTTGCACTGTTGGAGCTATTTAGGAGTTATGTGGTCGATTCTTAATAAAAAATTTCTTCCACATTGATACGTATAAAAATATTTTACTGATTTTACAACTCCAAAAAATTCTTACCTGGTGTGCTCCAATTTTCACAAGTTTGTATTAAAGAAAATAGTAGTTATTTCCTATCAAATGGATGTGGTAGAAAGTTGTTAAGTGGTAGAATGGCTAATCTTTGCCCAATTTTGCAAGCAAATAAAGGCGTTTGTTATTATGATTATTAAAATGCTTCTTGATATTTCTCGTTTGATTAAAACCTTTGTTACCCTTTGACAAGGCAGGTTATATCACATAACGTATTGTCTATAGTTGCTCTGTTGGAACTTGATGTTTATAATCTGATGGTCTACAGATCGACTTATTTTAATTTTTCGATTGTCTTTTTGTAGAATTAATAGATCTTTCCTAGCATGTGTATTTTTATTGTTTGGTACTGATAATTATATATACTTTTTCTATTTCTTTTCGGATATATTTCATACAGCTACACTTGCAGATTTAAATAAACAATGTTTAAGGCTTTAATCTTGGGCAAAAGCCAATGCTTCTATTATTTCACTTATTAGATTATGTTTTTCATTATTTTAATTCTGTCCAAAGACGTCTGAACGGTTATTTTTCAAAGGTATCTCTTTAACATATCATCAGTTTGCAGAAACAATAGCTCCAACTTGATTTAGAAAATTTGTCCAAAATGTTTGACTATCAAAAGAAGTGGTTGCATTTTCTTCCTGTTAAGAGTATTTTCCTTAATTTAGATTTTTATGTTTTCCTTGAATTTTTGTTATATTGTGATCAGATTACAGACTTCAGTTTTACAGCAATTTCTCTCCTACATTTTTTCACTTTTTCAGCTTATCGTTGGATAAATATTTTTTAAATTACAATGAATTTTTCGAGTTTTCTAAGAAGAAAGAGAAAGGAAGAAATCTTGATGAATTTTTGAAAAATGCATGGAAAGCTACAAGAAGGTTCGTTATACCTGCTTACCTTGCATTTTTCCAAAATTCATCAAGATTTCTTATTTTATCTCATCGAAACATTTCAACAACATCAATTCCTATTTTGATAAGGTTATCGAAACATTTCAAAATTGGTAAAATTTTCTATTAGAGTTCTAGAATTTTATACCAATTTCTTATCTAAATTTTTCTTCCATGAGATGTTTACGTTGTATCAGCATCTTTCGTCTTATATGTGGGAAATTTTGCGGCAATTCTACATTTATTAATTTTTTTTTTTTAGAAAAAACATTTAAAAGGTCAAAGTTTCTAAAATCACTCAGCAAATTTACTTGCATTTTTCGAATATTCTTCAAAATATCTTACTTTATCTTATCGAAACATTCCAACAATTTCTTTTCTAAACTTCCCCGAGTGTTCTAAAAAATTCCAGTAATTTCTGATCCTTATTTTTCTTGTCGCTAGTATTCAAATCTTACCTATTCAACTGCAAATTTTAATTACTTTTAAAATTCACTTATGTAATGCAATGTTCTTTTTGCTGTTTTAACTAAGATTTTCACATCATTGTAAAGTATGTCCCTTAAGAATTTGTAGGATATATTAGCATCTCTTGCCTCACATTTTTAACGTAAATTGCAGCAATTCTAGATTTCTACAAATTTCAAGATTCTCTTTTCAAGTTGCGAGGTTGTTTTTGAAGTTCTTAGAATCTCTAACTAAATTTGGTTACGTTTTTCTAAAATTCTCCACAATTTCTTGCTTCATCGTATCTAAACAGTTCAGCAATTTCCTTTTTGAATTCAGAGCATTTTCTTTAAGAGTTCTACAATTTTAGCAATTTCTCATCAACATTTTTATAGTAGCTGGTATTCAAATCTAGCTCTTCCAAGGCGAATTAAAATTCACTTGAAAATTTTTTAATGTTATGCTAATATTTTTTTAAAGGTAAATTTTTTATTTTAACTGATATCCAAATCTCGATCTTCCAAGGCGAATCTTCCAATTTAAAATTCTTTAATGCAAAGTGAAAAGTTCTTTTTTTATTACAATTAATATGTTCACATTATTCATTACTGTTTCTAATAATATTTTTCCTTGTATTATTTTTTTTTTTGTAAATAATTTTTCATCATTTTATTATAGCTTCACTTGCGACATCTTCAGACGATCTAGGAAGTGCCAACTGGAAGAAGAAGATATCTACGATGTGCTCAACAACACCAAGTCGTCTTATCTGGGCGATGTGCTGGAAACAGAATGGAGCAAAGAGAAGAAGAAGAGTCATCCCTCGTTAACCAAAACACTGTTCCGTATTTTTGGCAAGGAATACGTCTCCTATGGGATGTTAAACTTCGTTTTTAGAACTCTTCTAGTGTAAGGAAATAATAATTGACATACAAAAGGAAAATTATCTTTAAAAAAAAACATTATTACAAAACATTTATTATAGTAATGGCCAAATATCATCGTAGTATAACATAATCTTGAACATAAAATTTTTATATTTGTTGTGTATTACAGAATAATTAAACCAGCCGCTACAGGAAAACTAATCTCTTACTTCACCGAAGATACAGTATTATCAAGAAGCGACGCCTATTACTACGCAGCGGTAATCTGCGCAAGTATCACCATCATGAGTTTCTTTTCGCATTTTTATTACTTAACCATGAGCCACCTAGGGTTACGATTACGGGCGGCGTTGTGCGCGTTAATGTACAGAAAATCTTTGAAGCTCACCTCGTCGTCACTGGCGGAGATCACCAACGGCAAAATCGTGACGATGATGACCAAGGACGTGCAAACACTCGATCTGGCCCTAATCTTCGCACACGATATTTGGATCGGTATGAGCCAGCTCTTCGTTATGGGTTACGTTATGTACAGACAGATCAACATTTCTGCAGTACTGGGGATGGGGCTCTTATTCGTACTAACTCCTCTACAAGGTTGGTGTTTTGAAAATTTACGTTTCTAAAATATTAGTGTTTATTCAATGATTATTGGTTTTTTTTTTTAGTTTGGCTCGGTGCTAAGGTTAAGAAAATGCGTTTAAAGTCCGCCGCTAAGACTGATGAGAGGTTGAGGAGGATACAGGAGCTTCTAACTTCAATCAAATTGATTAAATTATACGCGTGGCAAAATTTTTATATGAAGATTACTGATAAACTTAGAGCGTAAGTATTTATTGATTAAATCTTTTAATGTGTTAATATTAATATTGTTTGTTATAGTAAAGAAGTACAAAAACAAAGACACGTTTACTATTTAAACGCAATAATCTACATCATTTCAAATCTTAGTTTTCGTGTTTCACAATACGCCTGTATCTTACTTTACATCTACCTAGATAATCGTCTAACAGCGGAAAAACTTTTCATCGTCATCACTTGTTACAAGGCTTTTCAATACGTCTTCACACATGCTATGCCTAGATCAATATCGTTATTCGCAGATGTTAAGAGTGCCTTTAAGCGTATTAAACATTACTTACTGATAGAAGAAGTGAGGTCAAAAACTAATACGGATATAATCGTGAAGAATCCTAAGGTACTATGTAAAAATGTTAAGGTTAGGTTGTTGGAGAAAATCCTATTGAAGAATATTAACGTTGAGGTTAATCGTAACAGTCTGGTGGGAATAACCGGTGCTGTTGGAGCGGGAAAATCGACGTTTTTGAAACTGGTATTACAGGATGTTGACCTTGCTGATGGATTGGTTCAGGTGATCGGGGGTGTTAGTTACGCATCGCAGGAGCCTTGGTTGTTCCCCGGCACCATCCGTCAGAATATTCTTTTTGGGCAAAGTTTCGATAATCAAAGATACCAGGAAGTGATCAGAGTATGCGCGCTCGCCAGAGATTTTGAAATTTTTCCAGATAAAGACTTCATGATCGTCAATGATAAAGGCTTGAACCTTAGCAAAGGGCAACAGGCGAGGATTAATCTCGCGCGTGCTGTCTACAAAGATTGCGAGATTTACCTATTAGATGATGTCATGGCCGCCTTGGACTCGAAAGTTAGCAAATATATTTTTGACGAGTGCATCAAGGGATTCTTGAAGGATAAAATTTGTTTCCTCGTCTGTCATAATAAACGATGCTTAAAGGATACTGATAACGTAGTGATTTTTGAGGATGGTACCATCAAAGCTATAGGTAATGTTATTGTTCAAAAATATACAATTATTGGGAAATTATTTATATGGCAATTAGATTAATTAAAACACTTGATTTTCTTTCATTTGTACCTTTATGTTTTTGTTTTTTTTTTAGGAACTTATGAAGATTTAGAAAGTGCCCAAATTAATTTCGGAAACACCGTCAGCGTGGACAACGCGATCGCTGATAAAGGAGAACCAGGTGTTGTTGATAAAGTCGATGACACTAACGATGATGAAAACACGAAACTCTTGCCGCAAACGAATCAAGACAAATGCGAAAATATTTACGGCGAAAACAAAGAAGAGGGCGCTGTGAGTATGGAGGTCTACAAAAAACTCTTCCATTACGCAGGAGGATGGAAACTGGTACCTCTGGTAATCGCCATCTGCTTCCTGGCACAATGGGCTAGTACATATTTCGACGTCTACGTTTCCAAACTGTGAGTGAAGTAAACATTGCAAATAATTTTTCTCAAATTTCAATTTTTAGGTTAAAAGCCGAACAACATTTGTCCGAAGTGTCTCTTAACTATACGCTTAATTATACCGATAGCGCAATGTTAGCACAAGCTAATCATAGAAGGGAACGAGCGTTTTTTAACTACACTCTCGTTATTTCGTTTGGTGCGTTAACACTTTTTGTAGAACTGTTTTCGTTTTATGGAATTGCGGTTAGAGCAGCGAAATATTTTCATTGCGCCGTCTTCAAAAGGATAATGGGAGCAAATATGTATTTCTTTGACACACATCTATCTGGCAACATTCTTAACAGGTTTTCTAAAGATATCGGAATTTGCGATGATAATTTACCACGGGTTTGGTTCGATTGTCTTCGCGTAAGTAAATGTAGATTACTTTGCTATTATGATGTATTTAAGGATGCACTGTAAAATCTTTCTAACATCTTCATAAATCTTTAAATATACAAGGATTTACGTTGAAAATCTTTATAATTCTTTTGAAAAATCCTTAAATACATTTGTTTTTTTGGTCATACAGATATATAATTAAAATGATTACATAATTCCAGATGCCACTTTTATTCATTTGCATCACAGCTGTAATAATTAGAGTCAATCCAATAGTCATAGCACCGACGGCGGTACTTCTTGTAATTCTTCTCTACGCCAAACATCTATTTCTTCACACCAGCAGAAATTTAAGACGCTTGGATGGAATAAGTATGCTCCAATGAAACGTATTTATCAAAAATTTATGATTTTATTAAATTTCAGCACGATCACCAGTAATTGGTTTCTTGAATTCATCCCTTGAAGGATTGACCACGATCAGAGCAACCGGCAACCAAAATATTTTGACCGGCCAGTTCGATAGGCACCAAGACGTGCACAGTTCCGCTTCATACATGTGCCTTTCTATAAATCGGGCATTTGGATTTTGGGCGAACATGCTCGGAAATATTTTCATCACGCTCATTATATTCAGTTTCGTCGTCTTCAGTCAAAGAATGGGTAAGTAAAATTTAAAAATTTTAAATTCAAAAATAAAACCTAATAATTATTTCCGCAATAATTTTAGAAGGCCTCGCCGGTGATGTTGGTGTGGCCATAACACAAGCTTTCGGTTTGACCGGCCTTCTCCAATGGGGCGTACGGCAATGGGCGGAACTGGAAAATATGATGACTAGCGTCGAGAGGGTCTCGGAATACGAAACCTTAGAGCAGGAAACGTTAGTCGGAAGCAAACCAGAAGGCTGGCCAAGTGAAGGTCTTTTAGAGTTCAAAAACGTTTCCCTAATCTACCCAAATTCCGATAAAATCGTCCTGCGCAATCTCAACTTTACGATCCGTCCGAAGGAAAAAGTCGGAATCGTAGGTCGTACCGGGGCGGGAAAATCCTCAATTATTTCAGTACTCTTCCGCCTATATGACGTCGACGGTCAAGTATTGATCGATAACGTTAACATCAATGATGTTACTCTCGAAACGCTCCGCGCAAAGATTTCAATCATTCCACAAGATCCCATCCTTTTCGAAGGCACGGTACGATCGAATTTGGATCCAAACGGTGAACACAAGGACGTCGATTTGTGGAACGCGTTAAGTGAGGTCGAGCTCAAAAGCTCGATTGAAAAACTTCCCATGGGATTAGATAGTGTGGTCCAGGGCGGAGGTACCAATTGGAGTATTGGACAACGGCAACTGTTATCTCTATCGCGTGCTATTTTAAGGAACAATAAGATCTTAGTATTGGATGAAGCGACAGCCAATATTGATCCAAGGACGGACGCGCTGATACAGAAAACCGTGAGACGTGTGTTTAAAGATTGCACGATACTCACGATAGCGCATAGTTTGGGTACTATTATCGATTCCGATAAGATTATGGTGATAGATTTTGGATCCATCATAGAGTTCGATAGTCCTGACGAGTTGCTGTGTAATGAGAACGGTGCTTTTTACTCGCTGGTTAAAAGAGCTGCAAATTAATTATGTTTGAAATATTAAGTTTTAAATATATGAATAGTTTTCTTATAAATATTTTTTTTGTAAACCCATACCAACCATGACCTCTTTAAGGATTAAAAGGTACTTTTGAAAAAAAAACTGCTGAAAGAAGTACGTACAGTACGTGCAGAAAGTAATTGAGCATTTCCACCTTTAAAATTAATTTGATCAATCCTCCATTTTTTACCTGAAAATCCATTAGTTTCTAGCCAAGAGATTTAAATGTTGAGGTAGGGAGAGTCTGTAGATTCGTATCATCTGGAAAATATCTGAACTCATTCCGGAGATTGTGATATAGGAGGGATGGATTGGGACGCTTAAGGAAGTACTGCATCCACCATTTTTATCAATAATCTGTGTTTTACTTCCGATGTGCATCCTTAATTGACAAGAAGTCTTGCTACTGCTTTATAGATTTTGATTTGTGTAGGTTTAGTTTTTATGTAGACTTCTAGATAGTTGAGAGTTGGGATGAACGAAATTTCTTGTCCAACTTAGGTGCCTCTGAGTCACAATCTCCATCCTCATTTCTGCCAAACATTACTTTTATGCCGCTAGTTATTAAGAACTCTTTTTTAGATGGCATTCCAGTGAAGATACCTGAGGATTTATTTCTATATCTTCTTAGATCTTTCAATTGTAAGAGACTTGGAAGAAGATGAGGGCACCTTGTGTTTAGTAGAAAATCGTCTCGAATTTTTCAATTAAAGATACCTGGAGGTGCAGTAGCTTCTAACCGTTATCTTGAGGAGGACGAACACAAGTAAAAGTAGTTAAAATTATGGACTAGGAAGAGTTAAATGAATTGTTGACCGTAAGAGTCTCAGTAGGTTACATAAATGAATAAGTTCATACTATTTTGAAGGGAGACCTTTGCATTAATAAAGCTACCTGGCAAGCTTTCTTTAATCAGCATTTCTAAGACCTAGTTTGTATGTCTATGAAGCATATTGAATTATTATCAGTGCTAGTGGTTGATTTATTACTTTTGGACAACATTACGTAACTTCTCTTGTAGAAGATAGTTTTTATCGAATACCTCTAGCAGTTACTTTAGTTACCTTCCTCCGGCCCAACGTTTTATGAAGGGCTCTAAGAGTACTCCCATCGATTCCACTCCCTCATAGAGCTCTTAGGTAATAGAAAATCAACATTCTATCAAACTAGGCCTATCTTTCTGGAGATTATTTTGTGAGGACGTTTCCCCCTTGAATTTGAATCAACTTTTCAAAGTACCAGTCAAGAGGAGGGTTGACGTCTTTAACTCTCAGAGTTTTAAGGATTTGTTAGGAATTCCTCTTAAAAGAGACGTAGTACAGTTAAAACAATTTATGTTCCATGACTTTGTGGCCTATTGCCTCTAATTGACAATACGCTTGATAGAGAGGCCTCCACCATCCCACGGAGTCATCCTCCTTCTAAAATTCTGAAGGTCATGCTTAGGTCTTTAGTCAAAGTCCTTGATGAAAGTAGCATATTGTTGAGAATAATGAGCATACTTTTCAGCTAAAGTAGTAATCTAAGTAACTGTTATCTCTGATCCAAAATATCATTTATTGTTATCTGCTATATGTCATCATAAAATCATATGACATTTAACATCTCCAAGACTTTGCCTTTAACGTATAGAAGGTACAGGAACATGTACATGCAAAGGCTGGAGGAATATTTGATAATTTTCGGTAAAAATATTAATTTAAATTTTTTTTGCATAGGAAAGATAATTTTCTAAAGGGGCATGGCGTTATGAGTTTTTAATTTTTATCTAAAATTATCAGTTGTAAATAAATCACACATTTCAAATACTTGCCTCTTACGTCTAGGAGTCAAAGAGCTGGAGGAAGATTCACCACTCTTGGGTAACTTCACTGGCGAAGCTATCTTTGTATGGGAAAGGGAATCCTCTAGAAGATTCGCGATGCTTTTTATTTTTAATTATCTCTATTTAATACATGTCTTTAGTTGCGAAAATTGCATTGACCTTAGGCACCTCCAAGGCATTATAAAAATCAATGTCTAAGAGGTACAAAGGTTTACATTCACTAGATCTAGAACAAGGCAAACCACTTTTTGGGTAAACTTTTGAACGATGTTTTCTTTGTATAAAAAAGAGAATTCTCTACAAGGATCGTGACAAATTTCGTTATTAACTACTTTGACTCCAGTTGCAAAAACGTCACATGATTTTCAGCACCTGTATCCACCAAAACTAGAGAAAAACTGATCAATTTTTGGGAACTATTAGCCAACACTTCCGGTCTGTAGTTTCATTAATTGCAAACAATTCAAATGACCTTAGGTGCTTTCAAGACTTTGACTTTCATGTCTACGAAGTATAAAGCATTCTCTAGATCAAGAGTAAGACATACCACTTTTTGGGTAACTGTATCCACTAGGTCTAGAAGAAAACTTACCAATTTTGGGTAACTTTACTTGACGTAGGGAAATATTACCCAACACCTCCGGTCTATAGCTTCATTAGTTGCAAACAAGTCAAATGACCTTAGGCACTTTCAAGACTAGAAGGTTTAGAGCATTCACTAGATCAAGAACAATACATACCACTTTTGGATAACTTTGCAAATAAAGTTGTTTTCATCGTACAAAAAAGAAAATTCTCTAGAAGGATCGTGAAAAATTTAATTTTTTTATCTTGATACAAACAAGTCACATTTTCAGCATCTCTTACCTTTCATGCCTTGAAGGTAATAGGTAAAGATACCTGTATCTACCAGGACTATAGGAAAACTTACCAATTTTGGGTAAGAGGCAGATAAATAGTAGCCAATATCTCTAATCTGTAGCGTCAAGTCAAATGACCTTAGTCACCTTCAAGATTTTGGCTTTTATGTCTGGGAGGTATAGATGCTGGCATACACTAGATCAAGAATAAGACAACCCCATTTGGGTAATTTTGCGAACGAAGTTTTCTTTGTATAAAAAAATCTCTAGAAGAATCGTGACAAATATAGTTATTAATTACTTTATCATCAACTGCAAACAAGTCACATGATTTTCTGCATCTCAGACACTTTGTTTTTCATGCCTAGAAAGTATAGATACATGAATCCACCAGAACTATAGGAAAACTTACCAATTTTGGGTAAGAGGTAGGAAAACATTACCCAATACATCTGATCTGTAGCTTTATTAGTTGCAAACAAGTCAAATGACCTTAGGTACCTCAAAGACTTTGACTTTTATATCTAGGAGGTATAGAGGTTTGCATTCACTAGATCAAGAGCAAGACAACCATTTTTTTGGGTAATTTTGCGAACGAAGTTTTTACTGAAGAAAGAAAACAGGATCACTTTGTTTTACCACTTTTTATTTAACAATCCTGTTTTCTTTCTTCAGTATATTCAAGATGTACCACAAAGTAAACGCCTCCACAATTAAACATGAAGTTTTTGTATAAAAAAACGAAATTCTCTAGAAGGATCGTGACAAATGCAGTTATTAATTACTTCAATATCACTTGCAAACAAGTCACATGATTTTCTGCATTTCCAACACTTTCTCTTTCACGCTTAGAAGGTATAGGTATCTGTATCCACCAGGACTATAAGAAAACTTACCAATTTTGGCTAAGGACTAGGAAAATATTATATAATATCTGTTTCTTTATTAGTTGAAACAAATCAAATGACCTTAGGCATCCAATATTTTGTCTTCCTTATTTAGGAGATATAAAGGGTTGTATTCACTATATCAAGAACAAGACATACCATTTTTTGGATAACTTTGCGAACGAAGTTTTCTTTCTATAAAAAAGAAAATCCTTTAGAAGAATGGTAACTACTTTATTTTTTATTATCTTTATCATCAGTTGCGAACGCGTCATATGATTTTCAGCATCTTTCACACTTATCTTTTACATCTATAAGATACCTGTACCCATCAGGACTAGAGAAAGTCTCACCAATTTTGCATAACTTTACTGAGGGGTAGGGAAATATTAGTTAACATTTGCGGTCTGTAGCTTTATTAAATAAATTTGTAAATAAGTCAAATAACCTTAGGCACCTCTAAGACTTTGACTATTATATATCTAGGAGGGATAGAGGTCTGTATTCACTAGATCAAGAAGAAGACATACTACTTCTTGAGTAACTTTGCGATCGAAACTATTATTGTATAAAAAAAGGAAATATTCTAGAAGGATAGTGACCAATTTAATTTGTATTATCGTCTTTTACGCCTAGAAGATACCTTTATGAAGAACTAAAGAAAAAATCAATTTTGGGTAACTTTGCCAACACCTACGATCTGTAGTTTTATTAGTTGCAAATAAGTCAAATGATGTTAGGCATCTCCAATTTTGGGTAACTTTACTGGAAGTAGGGAAATGTTAGCCAACAACTCAGGTCTGTAGTTTCATTAGTTGTAAACAAATGAACTGACCTTAGACACCTCCAAAACTTTGATTAAGAGATATCTATCATTCACTGGATCAAGAATAAGACTTCCCGAAAAATGGTAACTTAGCAAACGAAGTTTTCTAGAAGGATCGTGAGCAATTTAATTTTTAATCATCTTTATCATCAGTTACAAACAAGTCATTTGATTCTCAGCTTCGCCGACACTTTGTCTTTTACGTCTAGAAGGTACAGGTACCTGTATTCATCAGGACTAGAGGAAAACTTACCAATTTTGGGTAACTTTACTGGAGGTAGGGAAATATTAGCCAACACCTCACGTCTGTAGCTTCATTAGTTGCAAACAAATGAAATGATCTTAATCACCTCCAAAACTTTGACTATGTTTACCATTTTTTGCGTAACTTTGCAAACAAAATTTTCTAGAAGGATCGTGAGCAATTGAATTTTCAATCATCTTTATCATCAGTTACAAACAAGTCATTTGATTTTCAGCCTCGCCGACACTTTGTCTTTAACACCTAGAATAGATACTTGTATTAATGAGAACTAGAGGAATACTCACCAATTTTGGGAAACTTTACTGAGGTGTAGGGAAATATCCGGTCTGTTGCTTCATTAATTGTAAATAATTGAAATGACCTTAGGTACTTTCAGAACTTAGACATTTATTTCTAGGAGAGAAGCTTATATTCACTAGATCAACTAGATTAAGAACTAGACATGCCACTTTTAGGTAACTATGCGAACGAAGCTTTCTTTGTATAAAAAAGTGTCCAATTTAATATTTATTCACTTGATCATCAATTACAAACAAGTCATTTTTCAATTTTTACATCTCTGTTACCTTTGCCATGGAAGTGGAAATTCTCCAAAAGACGTGTGTTGTTTTTAATGTTTAATTATCTTTACCTAAATTTTATCATAAGTTGCAAACAAGCCACATAAGCTTCAACATCTCCAAGACTTTAACCACTATATCTGGAAGCTACAGGGATATGTAGTCGCCAGAGCTTTTAGCAATCTATAGAAGAAATAGCTACAAAATTTTGATATAACATCATACATTTTCAGAAAATTCAGAAACTTTTAGAAAATTTTGGCAAAAGCTTTAAAAATTCGGCAAAAATTTAATACCTGATGAGATCTAAAATAGATCAAAACCAGCTGTTGTTGACTGGGAAATAATAATTTTATATTACTTTTATTTTCGTTAAGGTATTGATTGAGTGCCCAAAATGATCGAAGGTGTTGTTTTTTTCCACCGATTCAAATTATTTCATCTACGATTTTTTAAATTATTGAAACCAAATTAGTTTTGACCTAACGTTCTAAAAGATTCTAATTCATAAAAGGATTTTTTTCATAAGTCTTAGAAATCATACCATAAATTATTACAATAGAAGAAGAATCATAAACGCACAATAATTTTCTGGCGAATGTTTTTCTATAATTTTAATGTCTCATTGTAAATTATGGTAACGATCGCATTTCACAATACCGCGAATCCTAATTTTCCCATTTACCAGCCGTTCGCGTGTTCCGCAAACACATTATATAATTTTATCCGCGCGTTTCCTGCTTAATTATCACTCAAAGTTCTGGAATAGCCAGGTTATACGAAAATACAATTAATGATAATGGTTCACATGAAATTTTCCACTAGATAAAAATAAATTTGAAAAAAGATAATTGCTCAATCAACGCAATCATGTATCGTCGCTGGCGGATTGTGCTCGTTTTGCTATTCTCTGGTGGTTGTGGAGCGTTTCACAAAAATTACCCACAACGGCGTACAGTCGGTAATATCAAGGAGTTTATAGTGGATGTTGATGCTGGTGTAGATGATTATCAGGCGTTGGTGTTTTTGTTAAATGCTGAAGCACGCGGGGAGTTAAGGATTGCAGCTATCGTGCTGACTGATGGTAACGCGGTTTTGAAGGATGTTAAAGTTAACGTGTGCAGGTTGTTGGAGATGGTGCGAAGAACTGATGTAAGTTTTTATTTTACTAAAGTGGTGACCTTCACAAAATTCACAATGACAAGTTTGGTCTATAGATTGAATTTTTACAAAAACTAATTATATTGACTTAAATATGCAGCTGAAAGTAGTTACCTAGGTATCTATGCCGCGGGGATTCGTATCCATCATAGGGAAGAGGGTTAAAGTTATAATTTTTTTTAATAGATACCAGTATACGCCGGCTTTTTCAAACCACTTCTAAACCAAGACCAAAAGGATTATTTTTACGGAAAGGACGGTTTCGGCGATTTGGACTTGATCAAAACTCCAATCATGGATTACGTTCGACCGGAAATAGCTCCATTCGCAACGGCTAATATGATCCTTAGATATCCTCAGAGGTACAATTACATAGCTTTAGGACCATTAACCAATCTAGCTCTAGCGTTGAGGATGTACGAAGACGTCGCCAGGGATATTGGGGATATTTACATCATGGGCGGTAATTATGGAGGTGGTATCTTTTTAAATTCTTAAAATTCTTGGATTCATCATTGATTTAGGTCACTTTCAGGAATTTAACTTTTTGAACGATCCAGAATCTGTGCACATGGTTTTGGGCACGATTGGAAGACCTGCGATTTTATTACCTTTTCAAGCTTGTGAGAACGGCAATGTTACGCTGGTAAGTATTGTTATCACTTCTAATTCTACTACACAAGTATTGTTTTTTATAAATCTTTAAAAATATTTAGCTTTTTTTCCGACATATAAAACACATTTCCTTTTTTAATTCCTTAATAATCATAGAATTATCGTTTCCTTGCCAACAACAGCTACTGACAAGTTTAGACCTAATTGAGTCTCAGCGCAGCTGAAGACAGGAAACCCTTAAAATAATAGATTGTAAATTATTTTGCAATTAAAGTATAGTTGTAAAAAAGTTGTATTTTAATTACAACTCATTCAAGATGTACCACGAAGTAAACGCCTCTACCAACAAATATGTTAATGATTTTCTTTTTTCTGTATTTCAATTTAATTCCTTGATGGTAGAGGCGTTCTCTTCGTGATACATCTTGATAAAGTTGGAATTAAAGCTCAATATAGTGATAAAATAAAGACATCGTGTTTAAATTCCAATTTCAATTTTTTGAAACTTATAGATTGCAGATGCTTTATTTTGTTTTTTGTATTATTTTTTGAACTGATTTTAGAAATGGCGTCGTAGTATAAATAATCTGATCCACTCGAATCCGGTTTGGAAGTTGAACGAGATGGCGGAATCGAAACTGTTTTCAAAGTTTCCAGATACTCGAATGTACAAATCGTGCGATCCAATTTTGGCGACCATTGTGACCAATTTTGATGACATGGTGGACGGTTTCAGTTACAACAAAGCGCAGATAGCCTTGCGCAACAATGAGACTGAGGGTGTTTCGAGGGGGGAGCTCGTGATTGAAGGTAGTACACCCGATGAGGCCAACGTGAAAATTGTTCACGGCTATAAGGAGCAGTTTTATCAGCACGCTTACGTGTGCCAGTTTGTTGCCATTTGTAAATATTATTATTGTGATGATAGATATGCAAATTAAATTATGTTGCTGAATTTGGACTTATAATCTTTTTTAAGGATATATACTCTATTAGGGTCTTAACAATAACAGTGGTAAACATTCAATTATTGTTTTAGCGGATCGGTCAGGTCTCTCCAACAGCGCGCAGTTTGAATAGGTCGAAACAGGTCTGTTGTTGTTGACAGGGAAACGATAATTTCATTTTTTTAATCCTGCTTTTAGTAAAAAAAAATTATTTATAAAGTATATACTTTTATTTAGTGGATGACCTGAAATTTTGTGAAAAGCGTTACAACACAGCAGTAGAACGGATATATTATGGATATTGCAATAATTTTACAGTCAAATAACTCTCAGGTGCTGAAGAAGTGGTGGGTTTAAAAGTGCAGCTGTAGAATGATATTTACAACAGAGACTCGAATAACAAAGATGAAACAAATGTATTTTGATCATAAGAATGTTGGCGATCGTTACTATGTTACTTCCTATGTTTTTACCACTAAAAATTATGTCATATATACATACATATCCACTTTCAAAGTTTTCAAAAAAGTCAAGGATAACTAGATATTTTGAAAAAAGTAAAAAGTGTCAATTTTTTCAAATCAATATATCTCGGTTATTATAACAGATAGAAAAAAACTGTTTCTGTCCCATTAATATTTTGATAATTACAGAATTATAAAAGATAAAATTTTATCATCTGCCTGATGAAGCCACTGTGTGGCGAAACAATTGTCGCAGTGCATCGACATTAAATTGTGTTAATTCCTAAAACCCAAGTGTTTTATTTATCACCTATAGAAGAAATTAATTTTCAAAATACATTAGATGGACAAAATTCTTCAAATTTAAATTTAAATATTAGGCATAATTTCCAAACGCCTAATCAAAATATTAATAGACAAAATTTCAATTCACAAAATTTTAATCTTCAATTTCGACAATTCCCTAGTCAACCGGTTCAATTAAATTTTCGCCACCAAAATCCGCGTCCACTTCGAACTAATCGACAAATATTGGATAAACCGGTCAACGTTGGTGATAACAAAATTATAATTACAGAGGTGGAACATTCATCATCTAAACCGAAAATTACTAATTTATTTAATTTAAAAAAAATGCGAATACATGTTCAATTTTCTAAAAGAAATTTTATAAATGAAGTCATTAGTTTTGTAAAAGAATATATTGTCCCCAAAATAAATTATTACCTATACTTCAAAAGTCCTATTTACAAAAAATTCAGTAGCGTTCTCCAAAATTATTTTAAAAATTCAGAACTTAAAATGACTAAATGTAATAATTTGCTTACGGACGTTGAAAATAATAACGATATATTGGAAATTATCCAAAATTATCATGAGGGAAAAACAAATCATCGAGGCATCGATGAAACTGAATTAAAACTCAAACGGATATATTATTGGCCAAGTATGAGGAAATCAATCCAAGAATATATTAATGAATGTGAAGTCTGTTTAGTTTCTAAATATGATCGCAAACTACTTAAATTAAAATTTAATCACATCCTATGACACAGCTATGAAACCATTTGAAATAATTCATATAGATTGTATTTCCCTTGAAATTTCCAAATTTCTTACTATAATTGATTCATTTTCTAAATATACGCAACTTTACAAATTAAATTCTTACCAAGCTGTTGAAGTGGCAAACAATTTAATTATTTCGGATAATCATTTGGAATTTAAGAACACGGTTATTAAAGAACTTTTGGAAATTCATAAAATCAAAATTCATTTTATTAGTTCCCAACACCCAGAATCTAATGGAATAATAGAACGCGTACATTCAACAATTATTGAACACACACGGCTCCTTAATAATCAAGACACATTTAAAAAAGAACCAATAGAAATTAAAACCTTATACGCCGTACTAGCATATAATAATTCTATCCATTCGACTACAAAATTAAGACCTTCTGAAATTATTTCGGGGCACATAGACAATTAATCTCTTTTAGACCTCAACTTAGAAGCCTTAATTACAAACAATTATGTAGAAATTCAAAAACTAAAAATAAATATCAAAAAGAAAACATTCAAACTATTGATCCTAATCGCAAAACAGCAGAAATAGAAACCAGACATCATAATCAATCTAGTAAAATTCATTTGTCAAATATTAAACGTTCCAGAGTCAAAAGATCTAATTTAAAACAAACTCCAAATTTTGAAACATTTATTGAGATTTTAAGTAATGATATAGAAATAAACAATGAAAATGTAAGAGAAATTTCAGATGATTTATTCAATGCCCCTCTAGAATACTCACTCGCTCACTGTGTTTAATTTAAAAATGAGTGCAGGAATAGCACGTGAATTTAAATTAAGATTTGGTAAAATTAGAGATTTATCAAAACATAATGCAAAATTATATTATCTCTGTCATATTAAAGAAGAAGGTAGATATATTATTTATTTGATCACTAAAGAAAATTATTTCGACAAACCCACTCTAGAATGTTTGTTTAATACATTGATAAATTTAAAACAATTCTGTTTAGACAGAATTTGTGGTCTAGATCAATTAGACTATAATTCAGTTAAAGCTATGATAAATTATATCTTCCAAAATTCTAAATTATTATTATACAAATAAACATTTATTTTGCTACACCAAAAATTGATGATGAAGTACCAGGGCCATCATCTTCGATAATTCCAAATCCTAGTTTAGTCCAGCAAAGAAAGTAATTTTTTGAGAACTATACTAAATCTGAACATTGCAAAAATTTGTAAGCAAAAAATAATTCATTTCAGATTGATCTTCCTTCCAAATGTAATATTTTTTGAAGTTAAAAATATTACCGAAAATATCGGATTAATTCCTGTGAATTTAGGCACAGCAAATCTTGAAAAAACCAAGCATACGAGAGTATATCATTATGATATTAAACCTATATAAAATGAATATGAAAATCTAAATTATCAATATGAATTCTTGATAAATACCATGAGCAATATTTCCAAATTTAAACGAGAATTTCAGAACTATAATAAATTGGTAAATTACACCAGAAATGATATTATTGATCAAATTAATACTGTTCAATTAAATCTTTCACACAAAAGGCACTATCATTAAATCGATAAGCGGTAATATGGACGCCCGTGACAAGAAAAGAATAAACGAAATTTTAGAACATTTGGCAAACAACCAAAATAATTTACAAAATCAGATAAAATTTGGATATAGCGTAAACTCAAAAATAATAAAGAATTTTAATAATACTCTTCAGGACATTGCACGTAACCAAAATACTCTACAATCTAGAATAATGCAATTACATGCAATTTTTAAAGAAGATATTGACCACCAAAATATTCTGTATGCGAAAGACCTATATAATCAGATGCGTTTACTTTTTGGTACAATTAGAAATATACTACACAAAATTATTAACTCAATAACGTTCTGCAAAAAAGAGTCTTAAACCCAGATATAATAAGACCTCAGGATTTATTTGACGAATTAGAAAAAATCTCTATCCATTACCAAGAGGAACCTTTCGAAATGAAATTAGAAAATATTTTTGACTTTGAATCTGTAATGACAGTTAATTGGAAAATTGACAAAACAAAAATTCATTATTTTCTTCATCTTCCAATAAATTACGAACATTTATTTGATCTTTACGCTTTGAATCCAATAATTGCAAAGTACAAATCAGAATATGTAACAATAATACCGAATATTAAATACCTATTAAAATCAAAAATTAATTCTAAAATTTAGCCTCTAAATGATATATGCCTAAGAAAGAAACCCTTAAAATCACATGTCCCAACCATGAGGAAACAACAGAATTTCAAGGTGTCTTCTTGATCGAGCCAGACGAGTGCCAGATATTCTACAAAGACATTAAAATTCCCAAAATTGAAGCAATATCTGGAAGCCCCGTGTTTATTAGTGCATCGACACAAAAACTGGAGAAATACAACATAAACAATTTTACCATTAATCTTAAAAGAGTGTTAATTTGTGCCCTAATTTTAAGAATCAAATTTCTAAAGAAGAAACTTCGGGATGTTGCCCCCATGGACAATTTCCCAAATTCTCCACCCGATGTGTGTCGAATCTGAGGGGGTAGGAGTAACCTGGCGGCTACAATAGACACTCCTTTGTTATTTATTAATCCTTTTTATTTGTTAAGAAATATATTTAATTATTATTGCATCATTTCCTATGTATTTGCTAACACTGCATTTTCATCCGCAGTAACACCAGATGTCATTTTGCTTACGTATCATTCCATATCATATAAATAGGATTATTAATCATTCATTATTATATCATTATATATATATATATATATACATAATTTTTAGTGGTGAAAAAATTGAAAGTGCGTTAGTTTAGTGTTTAAATATATTTTGGTTTGAAATGGACGATGACTCTTGAAAAAAAAAATCTACAAATTATTTAAAACTTTAAATAAAATAAAATAAACTTTGTTTATATCACACACTTTATTATTATTAGTGACTATAGTTTAGACACAATTTAGCTGGTCATTATCAAACTATTATCAAACTAAACATTAGTTTGATAATGACCAGCTAAATTGTGTCGAAACTATAGTCACTAAGAATAATAAAGTGTGTGATATAAACAAAGTTTATTTTATTTTATTTAAAGTTATAAAATATGTATCACAAAGTTAAAGCCTCTACAATCAAGTATTTAAATTATTTAAAACTTTAATAAAATCCCAATTCAAATTAATTGGTATTAATATACTTTATTTTATCAATTTTAATAAAATTACACTGTTATAAACGTACTTGAGGCAGTTATTGAACTATTTCACGAGAGATGGCAGTGTGAATAAATATACATAAACGTAAAATTTCAATGCGTCCACTTAAGCGAAGTAAATATGTATGAATTAATAATCTAGCCGAAAAAAAAACTTAATATAAATATTATTTAATTCATATTAATTAGATGTAGAAATCTATACAAAGAATACTATAATAAGAGGTGTAGTAGTAATTGCTAATAATATAATTTCGCTTTACAGTTATCTGTATCACAAGTCGGAAAGTAAGTCGATGTTACAAGAAGCAGATAGATGGTACTATGTGTACTAATTTAGATAGTTTACGCATTTATTTATAAAGATAACTTTAAAATTATATATCCAATTGTATTAACATTTAAAATAAACAAATGATACTTTTATTGTTGTCGACATTAAAATTAATTATTAAAAAGGTCAATTGAATTAAACAAATTATAAAAATATAAACTTCTTTGTTCTAACAGATAAAAACCATTACTATATTATGAAATTAAACAGAAATTTCAAACAAAAAACCATATTAATGCTAAATGTATATTCATCAATTACAAAACTTTATAGAAATATTATTTAAATAATTATAATTAGTTGTAGAAATCTATAAAATTAGATTAATTTAAAGACATTCAATACAGATGTCCTTAAACTTACTTTCAGCGTTATAGCTATCTACACTTACCGCTCTTGTAAGAGAGTATTGATGTGGTGGTACGTAAATAGATGGCGGTACGTGTACCAATTTATATAAAATTTTGAAATACATATAAGGCAAATTCATATTATAAACCAATACTAACATAATTTTAGAATTACCGAGGGTTGCAATCATATTCAGAGCAATACAGTTATATGTAGAGTGGGTGAGTGGCCTTGAACTCACCCCCTAATCAGTATAAAACAGTCTTTATTAAAAATATTTATAAATATAACAAGTAAAATAAGTATGATTTTGGTTTTTTAAATGCCATTTTTATGAAAAATATTCCTTAATGTGAAAATAATTAAAGGACTAAAATACTTACCACCAACATTAAATATTTAATTACATTACGAGATGATTTTTATATATTTATAAACATTTTCAATTTTCCATTAAAAAGAATACTAATTTGAAGAATTAAATACTTTAATTTTTTTTAAAAGAAGTCAGAGAGGAATGGATCGGTGGTTATCACCACCTTCTTCAAATATTTTAACATTAACATAAAGCATTTTTAAGGAGTTTGCTAAAGAAGCTTACTGAAATAGAGATTTGTTGGTAAATAAAATGTATGTCAATTTCATGAGGATCTTCTGTAAGGTTGGATGGCAGGATAGAGGCCACCCACCCACCCTACATATATACAAAAATTTAAATTACAAACGGCGTTTGATTGCCAAGGAAAATAAAACTAAATTGTAAATGATGTTAAAAAAATACAAATACATTGTTCTGATGGAAATTTAAATGTATACGTAGGGCGGGTGGGGGCCACTAACCCACCCTCCAATTAATAGAACATAAACAGTATTTAATTAAAATATTTATAAATACATCAAATGAATAATTATAATCCTTACAATTTTCATTCTTTCAATTTATTTTTAGTAAAAACTTCGTAATGATATTAAAATAATTCAAGAGTAAAATAAATTTAAGAATTAAAGTATTTTATTTTCTTTAAAAAATATATCAGAACAATATAGATGAATTTATCATTGTGTTCTTCATGTATATCAACATTAATAAAAAAGGTTTCTTTTAAATAAGTTTCTTAAAATATAATTTCAATAGAAATTTGTTGATGCATTAAAAATTAAGTCAACTTTTTGAGTATGTTTTAGAGGTTATAGGGTGGGATAGAAGCCACCCACCCATCCTACATATGCACTTATATTTTAACCCCAAATGGAGTTTTAATGCCAAAGAAAATAAAACAAAAATGTCAATGATGTTAAAATAAACAAAATGCAGTTTATTGATTGAAGTTGTAACGTATATGTAGGGTGGGTTACTGGTCTCTAACCCACCCTCCAATCAGTAAAACATAAAACAGTGTTTATTTAAAAATTTTATAATAATATCAACTAGATAAGTAGATTATCTTTATGATTTTGATTATTTAAATATCTTTTTAATAAAAACACTTCCACGATGTGAAAATATTTAATGGAATAAAATACTAAACACCCATCAACATTAAATATTTAATTTTATTGTCAGATGATTTTCATATATTTATAAACACTTTCAATTTTTCATCAAAAAGAATATTAAATTAAAAAATTGAATACTTTACTTTTATAAAATAAAGTCAGTGAGAGAGATGGATGGGTGGTCACCACCTTTTCACGTATTTTAACCATAATATAAAGCTTTTTTAAAGAAGTTTACTAATGAAGTTTACTTAAACAATCTCAGTTGTTGATGCAATACAATTTATGTCAATTTTATGAGGATGTTTTATATGGTTGAAGGGTGGGATAGAGGCCACTCACCCACCCAACATATATACAAAAATTTAAATTACAAACAGCGTTTGATTACCAAGGAAAATAAAACACAAAATGTAACTAATCTTAAAAAAAATTCAAATACAGTGTACTGATGGAAATTGAAATATTTATATATAGGACGGGTGGGGTTGCCCTAATATCCACCTTCTAATCAGAAAACATAAAGTAGTATTTGATTAAAATATTTATAAATACATTAAATAAATAATTATATTATTTCTTATGACTCGTTATTTCAATATTTTATTTTAGTATTTTCTTTAATGATGTTAAAATAATTCAGGAGTAGAATAAATTTAAGAATTAAAGTATTTTACTTTCCTGAAAAGATCAGAATGTTATAGATGAATTTATTAAATTATTTTTAATGTATTATAACATTAATAAAAAGTTTCTTTTAAATATAATTCAGATAGAACTTTGTTGATGAACTAAAATTTAATTGAACTTTATGAGTATGTTTTACTGGTTGAAGGGTGGAATAGAGGCCACCCACCCACCCTACATATGCGTTTTTATTTAAATCACAAATAGAGTTTTATTACCAGAGAAAATTAAACAAAAATGTTAATGATGTTAAAAAGAACAAAAAGTAGTTTATTAATGGATGTTGCAACGTATATGTAGGGTGGGTGGGTGTCCTGTAACTCATCCTTCAATCAGTAAAACTTTAAACAGTGTTTATTTGAAATATTTATAAATATATCAACTAGATAATTAGATTATGTCTTATGATTTTGATTCTTTAAATATCTTTGTATAACAACTCTTTCTTGATGTGAAAATAATTAAGGGAATATAATACTTATTACTAGAAAGCGGATTTCTAGTCATTATGCTTAGCCATAATATTTATAGGATCGAAAAAATAAATATGTGTACGAATCTTGAAATATTCGATTACTTGGCGCTAAGATTTTTTGCCTTTTTGCTTATTTTAACCTTCTGTGCTTATTTTGATTTTTCATCCTTTTTTTAGATTATTATGCTTATTTAGAGGGTTTTCTTAAACTCTTAATAAATATTTAATACAAATTTTACACTGATTTTAAATTAATGTGCTAATATAGAGAACAACATTTAGTGGTCAACTGTTTACATGAATAGATTTTAGTTATTTTGAAATGTATATAAAATTACAATTTAAATTTTAAATACTCTTACATAATATTATATATTTGCGTGAAGAAAGTTACTTTTAAAACTTTACATTACTTTTAAATGCTTCTTTTCTCTAAATGTAGTGCTTTTTACGTGCTTTTTTCATATTTTTAAGCATTTTTATCCTCTCTCTACATATCGCTAAACATGAAAGAAAGAATTTATTTCACTAGAAACAGCTGCACATATATGTCCATCGATATACCTGTCCTTGTTAGATTATGGTTCAATCCTCTTTACGCAATTCCATTTATCCATCCTATCTTTGTAGAAGTTTAGATTTTAGAACTTTTTGAGATGTAATTCTAAAAGTCTGTTAGAGAAGTTCATGGAATATTTTGATAAAATAAGAAATGAGAGAAAACTCTTCAAAACAAAAGCAAATCCTAGAAATAGAGACCGCTGGAAAATATTAAAAATATCTAAGAGTATGCGAGAATTCTTGAAGTCTGGAAGAAAAGATGTAAATTTAAAAAAGAAATGGAAGAAAACAATTACTGGAAAACAAAATCGAATTATTTAAAAAAGTTGGTAAGAGAAACTGGAAATGTAATAATTATACGAGACCATCAAACAATAAATAACAGAAATTCAAGATAAATGTTACATTAGAAAAACGTATTTTTATAATATTTACGCCGAGGATGATCTAAATTTATATGTAGAGTAGACATATGACATCGTTTTATTAAATAAATAATCAATTGCTGTTAGGGAATTCTAGTATCTGCTGAAAAAAAACTATAACAGAGAAATTCATGGAAAATCTCGAAAATTTTTATTCTAGAATCCTGAAGAAAATTTTATTATTTACATCTAAAAGGGGCAATTATTAAACATTCTGATAAATATGTTTCTAGTAATCTTAAAAAAAATGAGGTAAGGGATGCTGGAATTTTCTAAAAAATACTCAAGAAAAAGTACTTCAGAAATTTCGAGAAGTTGAAGTGAGAATTCTGCTAGCAAACATTCGAAAATCTTATTTTAAAATTCTGGCAAGCTGTAAGAGAAATTTCTGAATAATTTCTGGTATATTTTGGAATATTTTCAGATTCTAGAATCTTGAAGAAAGTTCTAATCATCTGGAAGAGATTCTTCTTGAAAATTCTGATAAATATGATCGATAATTAAATATCAAGTAATTACTAAAAATAAAGTTTCTAGTAAATTCAGAAAAAGTGATGTAAGAGATGCTGAATATTTCTAAAAAAATAACTCTGAAAAAAGTATATAAAACCTTCCGGGAGGTTGAAGTGGAAATTATGCGATATAATAATTTAAAAAATAACAGAAATTCAAAACAATAATTATTGAATTTTATCTAAGCTTATATGTAGAGTAGGTGGGTAATCTCTAACCCACCCTCCAATCAGTTAAACATATGGCAGGGTTTTATTAAATAAATAATTAATTGCTGTTAGGAAATTCTAGTATCATAAAAGAACATTCTAGAAAAGAAATTGCTAAAAAAAACTATACCAGGGAAATTCATGGAAAATCTTGTAAAATTTTATTCTATAATCTTGAAGAAAATTCTAAATATCTCGAAGAGACAGTTATTAAACTTTCTGATAAATATGGTAGGTGATCTTCAAAAAAATACATTTTATTGTAATTATTACAGAAAAAATTCTAGTAATCTCAAAAAAAGTAAGGTGAGAGATGCTGGAAATTTCCAAAAAAATTTGAAGAAAAAGTGCTTCAAAAATTTTGATAAGTGGAAGTGCGAGCAGACATTAAAAAAATATTTTAAATTCTCACAAGCTGTAAGATAAGTTTCTGGAAACATTCTGGTATATTTTCTAGAATCTACAAACCTGAAGAAAGTTCTAATCATATGGAAGAGACAATTCTGATAAATATGATGGATGATAAAAAATCAAAAAATTATTAAAGGAAAGTTTCTAGTATACTCAGAAAAGGTGTGGCAAATTAAAAAAAAAAAACAGAAAAAGCACGTTAAAACTTCTGAGAAGATAATCAAACATCAGGAAAGAAAATTCTATAAGAGATAATAAATATAGAAACATTATAACAGAGAAGTTCATGGAATATCGTGGAATATTTGATAGATTCTAAAACTCTTAAGAAAACACTAAACATTTATAATAGAAAATTGTAAAATAATTGAAGAATATTTTTTAGTAATTATCGAAGAAAAGTTTATTAAAGTTCAAAAAGGTGCTGGAAATTTCTAAAGTTATATTTTTTTTAGAATAGTTAAAGTAGTAGGAAGGCCATCGAGCAAAAAACATCAACATTCAAAAACAAAATCTTAGAAGAGAAATAGATGAAAAAATTATAGAAGATTGAAGAATTTTAAAGGATAATCTTCAAAATTTTATAGATTCCAGAATCCTAATGTTTACTAGAAGTAAATTCATGGAAAATCTTGGAATATTAGAAAAATCTTAACATTTGTAAAAGAAAATTATATAATAATTGAAGAATATTTTTTTAGTAATTATCGAAGAAAATTTTATTAAAGTTCAAAGAAGTGCTGTAAATTTCTAAAAATCTAAAAAAAAAAAGTTTTTAGAAAATCCAGAGAAATTGAAGTAGAAAGATCATCAAACAAAAAACAACAAAAATTTAAAAAGAAGATAAATGCTGCTCTAAATTAAATGAATTAGATATTTTTATAAACATTTAGAAAGCTACATTTCATTCTAGAAAGAAATATTTTTCTAAAATTTGATAATCACCTAAGAAAAATTATCACAATCAGTAAAAGAAATGCCTGGAAAATTCTAATAGAACATTCTCGAAATGTTGGGAAACTTTAGATTCATCAACAAAAATCTTATAAAAGAAATAGTTGAAAAAATGATAGAAGATTGAAGAGTTTTAAAGGATAATCTTAAATATTTTATAGATTCTAGAATCCTGAAGAAAATTCTAATCATTTGGAAGAGAATATCCTTGAAAATTCTGATAAATATGATGGATAGTTAAAAAGCAAGTAATTACTATAGAAAATTTTCTAGTAAATTCAGAAAAAGTAAGAAAAAAAGAGAAAGAGTGCATAAAATCTTCCGAAAAGTAGAAGTAAAAATTATGAGTGATAATCAAACAAAAAATAATTTTGGAATTTTCACATTCCATAAAAGAAATTGCTGGAAAATAAGAAATGCAGACAATTCTTAAAAAAGTGGAAGGACTATGAGAAAATTCTAGAATTGTGAAAGAAAATACGAGAATAGATATTATAGAAAAATTATAACCCAGAAATTTATGCAAAATCTTAGATTATTTTATAGATTTTAAAATCTTTAAAAAAATCTAAACATTTGAAAAGAAAATTTAAGAATATTTTTTAGTAATTATCGAAGAAAAGTTTATTTTATTACAGTTCAAAAATGTGTTGGAAATTTCCAAAGGTTTAAAAGTTTTTTGAAAGAAAATTCAGAGAGAAGTTAAAGTAGGAAGACCATCAAACAAAAAAACAACAAACATTCAAAAACAAGATCAATACGATTCTACAATGAAATATTTTTATAAAAAAATTAGATATCTACATTCTATTCTAGAATGGAATATTTTTTGTAAAATTTGATAACCCCCAAAGAAAAACTCCCGCAATCAGTAAAAGAAATTCCTGGAAATTTCTGGTAGAAAATTTTTGGAAGGTAGAAGAAAAATTGGGAAACTTTAGATTTATTAATGAAAATCTTAGAAGAGAAATGGCTGAAAAAATTATAGAAGATTGAAGAATTCTAACGGTAATCTTAAAAATTTTATAGATTCTAGAATCCTGAAGAAAATTCTAATCATTTGGAAGAGAAAATTCTTGAAAATTTTGATAAATTTGATAGATAGTTAAGAAGCCAGTAATTACTAACGAAAGATATTATAGACAAATTATCACAGAGAAATTCATGGAAAATCTTGGAATATTTGATAGATTCTAAAATCTTTAAGAAAAATCTAAGCATTTATAAAAGAAAATTGTAAAATAATTGAAGAATTATTTTTTAGTAATTATCGAAGAAAAGTTTATTAAAGTTCAAAGAAGTGCTGATTATTTCTAATAATCTAAATAAACAGATTTTATGTTGGGAAACTTTAAATTCTTCAAAGAAAATCTTAATAGAGCAAAGAAATTCCTGGAAAATTCTGGTAGAAAATTTTCGGAAGGTAGAACAAATGTTGGGAAACTTTAGATTCATTAATGAAAATCTTAGAAGAGAAATAGCTGAAAAAATTATAGAAGATTGAAGAGTTTTAAAGAAAATTTTAAATATTTTATACATTCTAGAATCCTGAAGAAAACTCTAAATATTTGGAAGAGAAAATTCTTGAAAATTCTGATAAATATGATAGATAGTTAAAAAGCAAGTAATTACTAAAGAAAACTTTCTAGTAAATTCAGAAAAAGTAAGAAAAGAAGAAAAAGTGCAAAAAATCTTCCGAGAAATAGAAGTAGAAATTATGAGTGATAATAAAACAAAAAATAATTTTGGAATTTTCACATTCTATAAAAGAAATTGCTGGAAAATAAGAAATGCAGACAATTCTTAAAAAGTGGAAGGACTATGAGAAAATTCTAGTATCATCAAAGGAAATTCGAGAATAGATATTATAGAAAAATTATAACACAGAAATTTATGCAAAATCTTGGATTATTTTATAGATTTTAAAATCTTTAATAAAATCTAAACATTTGAAAAGAAAATTTAAGAATATTTTCTAGTAATTATTGAAGAAAAGTTTATTAGAGTTTAAAAATGTGTTGGAAATTTCCAAAGGTTTAAAAGTTTTTTTTATAGAAAATTTAGAGAGAAGTTAAAGTAGGAAGACCATCAAACAAAAAACAACAAACATTCAAAAACAAGATCAATACGATTCTAGAATAAAATATTTTTATAAAAAATTTAAATATCTACATTCTATTCTAGAATGGAATATTTTTGTAAAATTTGATAATCCCCAAAGAAAAACTCTCGCAATCAGTAAAAGAAATTTCTGGTAGAAAATTCTCGGAAGGTAGAAGAAATGTTGGGAATCTTTAGATTCATTAATGAAAATCTTAGAAGAGAAATAGCGAAAAAATTATAGAAGATTAAAGAATTTTAAAGGACAATTTTAAAATTTTTAATAGATTCTAGAATCCTGAAGAAAATTCTAATCATTTGGAAGAGAATATTCTTGAAAATTCTGATAAATATGATGGATAGTTAAAAAGCAGGTAATTACTAAAGAAAACTTTCTAGTAAATTCAGAAAAAGTAAGGAAAGAAAAAGTGCGTAAAAACTTCCGAAAAGTAAAAGTAAAAATTCTGCGTGATAATCAAACAAAAAAATAACAGACATTAAAAAAATAATAATTTTCGAATAATCACATTCTGTAAAAATATTGCCGGAAAATAAGAAATGCACTTCTTAAAAATTGGAAGGACTATGAAAAAAATTTGGTATCATCAAAGAAAATTCGAGAAGAGATATTATAGAAAAATTATAACACAGAAATGTATGCAAAATCTTGGATTATTTTATAGATTCTAAAATCCTTAAGAAACATCTAAACATTTGTAAAATAATTGAAGAATATTTTTTAGTAATTATCGAAGAAAAGTTTATTAAAGTTCAAAAAGATGCTGGAAATTTCCAAAAGTATATTTTTTTTTTTAGAAAATTCAGAAAAGTTAAAGTAGGAAGACCATCAAACAAAAAACATCAAACAATCAAAAACAAGTTAAATGCGAATGAAACAAAAAACAACAAACATTTAAAAACAAGATAAATGCGATTCTAGAATGAAATTTTTTTATGAAAAATTTACAAATCTACATTCTATTCTAGAATGGAATATTTTTGTAAAATTTGATAACCCCCAAAGAAAAACTCCCGCAATCAGTAAAAGAAATTCCTGGAAATTTCTTGTAGAAAATTCTCGGAAGGTAGAAGAAATGTTGGGAAACTTTAGATTCATCAAAGAAAATCTTAGAAGAGAAATAGCTGACATTCTATTCTAGAATGGAATATTTTTGTAAAATTTGATAATCCCCAAAGAAAAACTCTCGCAATCAGTAAAAGGAATTCCTGGAAATTTCTTGTAGAAAATTCTCGGAAGGTAGAAGAAATGTTGAAGAAACTTTAGATTCATCAAAGAAATTCTTATAAGAGAAATAGCTGAAGAAATTATAGAAGATTGAAAAAGTTTAAAGGATAATCCTAAAATTTTTATAGATTCTAGAATCCTGAAGAAAATTCTAATCATTTGGAAGAGAAAATTCTTGAAAATTCTTATAAATATGATAGATAGTTAATAAGCAAGTAATTACTAAAAAAACTTTCTAGTAAATTCAGAAAAAGTAAGGAAAGAAAAAAAAGTGCATAAAAACTTCCGTGAGTTAGAAGTAAAAATTAAGCGAGATAATCAAACAAAAAAATAACAGCCATTCAAAAAAATAATTTTGGAATTTTTATATTCTGTAAAAGAAATTTCTGGAAAATAAGAAATACAGAAAATTCTTAAAAAGTGGAAAGACCACGAGAAAATTCTAGTATCATCAAAGAAAATGCGAGAAGAGATATTATAGAAAAATTATAACAGAGAAATTCATGGAAAATCTTGGAATATTTGATAGATTCTAAAATCCTTAAGAAAAATCTAAACATTTGTAATAGTAAATTGTAAAATAATTGAAGAATATTTTTTAGTAATTATCGAAGAAAAGTTTATTCAAGTTCAAAAAGGTGCTGGATTTTTTTTTTTTTAGTAAATTTAGAGAAGTTAAAGTAGGAAGACCATCAAACAAAAAAAAACATACATTCAAAAATAAATGCTACTTTAGAATTAAATTTAGAAATCTACATTCTATTCTAGAATGGAATATTTTTGTAAAATTTGATAATCTCCAAAGAAAAATTCTTGCAATTCGTAAAAGAAATTCTTGCAATTCGTAAAAGAAATTCTTGTAGAATTCTGAAAAAATAGAAGGACTATGAAAAAATCTAGATGAAGAAAGGAAAATTCGAGAAGAGATATTATAGAAAAATTATAACAGAGAAATTCATGGAAAATCTTGGATTATTTTACAGATTCTAAAATCCTTAAGAAAAATCTAAACATTTGAAAAGAAAATTGTAAAATAATTGAAGAATATTTTTTAGTAATTATCGAAGAAAAGTTTATTCAAGTTCAAAAAGGAAATTTCCAAAAGTTAAATTATTTATTTTAGAAAATTCAGAGAAGTTAAAGTAGGAAAACCACCAAACAAAAAACAACAAACATTCAAAAACAAGTTAAATGCGCCGCTAGAATGAAATATTTTTATAAAAAAATTGGAAATCTACATTCTATTCTAGAATGGACTATTTTTGTAAAATTTGATAATCCCCAAAGAAAAACTCTCGCAATCCGTAAAAGAAATTTCTTGAAAATTCTTGGATGGTAAAAGGAATGTTGAGAAGTTTTAGATTCATAAAAGAAAATCTTGGAAGAGAAATTGGTAAAAAAAATTTAGAAGATTGAAGGATAATCTTAAAATTTTTATAGGTTATAGCATCGTAGAGAAAATTTTAGACTTTTGGAAAAGTAATTATTAAAGAACTTCAACGATGATAATACTAAACTAAATAGCATTTCAATTAATGAATTAATGTATTAAAACATTCATAATGGTCACTTTGTGTCCGAAATATCTATCTGTGAATTTAAATAAAATTTGCGAAGAAAAGTTTTTAGTACTTTATTAATTAATCAAGTTTATCTTCACGTAACTCACAAACAACAAACTAAATAGCAATTTCTTGTTTCTATTTGATAATATTTAGACATTTGAAGTTTTAAAAAATTAACTGATTTTATCTTTACATTTAAATAATTAAATCATCCAAGTTTTGAAAGTTTTTAATAATATTTAGTTATTTGCTAATTTTTATTCTTATAAAATAAGTAAGTTTGGATTTTTTTGAAGACAACAAGTAAAATAACGAGTTAATTATAAACTGCTGATTAGGACCTACCTGTTTTGCTCTTGTTTGAATAGTCCAAACCATCATATCATTTATTATTAGCTAGAATTTGTTTCTGCACAAGCTTCTTTAAGAATTTACTAAAATTTTTAAGCACAGTGGAACAAAATAATTTATAGAATCAATTGGGAAAATGAAACTGTTTTATTTTATTAGATGAAAAATAACTAATTTTAACCTCATCGAATGAATAGATTTAATTGTGTAATATTAGAACCGTCGCAAATTTCAAGCTGTATTGAAATAATCATTCGTAGCTAATCTATAAATTAAATTAAATATAATCTCGAAGTAATTAGGAGTATTCCTTTTAACAACAAACAAACTAAAAGTCAAATATCTACATTATTGATTGTGACATTTAAAGTAGTGTTTAAAGAAACATCGTTATAATTAAAACATCTGTAACATCCGAATCATTTTAAAGCTATAATTAAATTATAGTGGCAATAAATACGCAGCATAATAATAATAATGTTTATTGGTACTAATAACGTATACAGTCTTATATAAGTCAAAACAAGCATAATTTTGAAGGTTGTAGATATATTTACGATTGATTTATATAAAAATCATATAAATTTTGTTACATATTTTAATGGAGATCATATTTTGTTTTTTAAATTCCACAGACCTACCTTTATTTTAAACACACATGAGAACACCTTGTAAAATAGGACGAGAATATTCACGCCGATATAAATTTCTCCCAATTAATAATTTACTGTAGCAGTAAATCAATTTATTTTCACATGGAGGATAAATTAAGAAAAAAATACAAGCACATAAAAAATATCATTTTTATTTGTAATAAAGTTCACAATTATATAATATAAAATTATAAAATGTTAATATATGCATCTAGGTATAAAAATACTTTAATAAAATCAATGATATAATAATAAAGAACATAAAATCTGATTAAACTATACAAAACGTGAATAAAGTAAAAAAAGTACCTATGGCTTCGTTGCAATAGAAAAAAAATAATAGTATACATTTAGAGAGTATTCAAGAAATGAGTATTTACGTTTTTCTTTTTTATAACAAAAAAAAATACACGAAGAACACGGACAGGTTGGCAGTTTCTTAAATTTTCTCCTTTTCCAAAGAAAGCAGAAAGCCGCAAACAAACAAAACATAAATCGTTGAGATCCAATACATAAATTATGGATAAAAACCCTCTACCATGGCAAGTAACTTAGATTGATTGTGTTTGGGGGGTGGGCTGGGGGGAATAGGCAAAATACACACTTATAAAAAAAACAATACTGCGCTCATTTTCTTCTACTTGTTTGTCGAAAGTTGGAAGACGAGAACTATTTTTTCTTTAATAATTATAAGATATAATAACAACAGATCCAACATTTAATAAACATTTAATAATAATAATTAACAACAATTTGAGTGGTGGTAATTATTTCGCCGACGTAGATGCGCGCGGCTTTTGTTTGTACTCACATTGCATTTTTTTACCTAATATAATAAATTAAACTATATCATTTCAATAATAATAATAATAAAAATAATAATAACAAACATTACAAGTGAGTATTCGTAGGTAAAAAAGGTCATTTAATGCCTTACGTTATGGTAAACTGTAGTTAGACTACGAACTATACAAGCATAATAATAATTATTATATATATATAAAAAAAAAACTAAAGTAAGCAACTTAATTTCGCAAGCGGGCGTTTCTCTTTTTTTATATATTTTGTTTTAATAATACTATCAATAAGTTTAGGAAGTGAGGGGAAACTAAAAAATATGTTTATATATATATGTATATTTTTAAGTTTAAAGGGAAGGATGGTGAGAAACGCCCGCACGCTTTCATTTATGTATATATGTATATATTTATAAAACTAGTTGATACAATTACGAAAAAAATAAATAAACAAATACCTAAAATTGCTTCGATAAGTACAAAATAATACAGAAATGGCAAGAAATATTTTTTTCTCTATACGCGGACATTTTATTTTTCGGTCTCCTCCATTATATACTTCTCTTTTCTTGAAAGTTTAGTTTCACATACGAATCACAGCACAAAAATTACACGCGAATTATTTTAAGCTTAGGAACAAATGTACTTTTTTTCAAATAAAAAAAAAAAACATGGAATGCGGTCGTGTTCTGGATATATTTTTCATTATTCAAGTTAAGTTCTCAGCGACTCTAGACGAGTGCGTAAATGTTGAGACTTTGCTGTTTTTATCGGTTTCTTTAAATTTTCATACCAGGGTGTAATATATAAGACAATACAAAATATATTTATATAATTACTCGAATAAATTAATTTTTTGGGTGTACAGTTTTAATTTTTTTTATGTTTGAAAATTAATTTTTATAATAATTAAAACCTTGATTTTTCGAAACGAAAATATAGCCCCGAAGAATGCGTCCGTTGCGGTCGGGCCCGCCTTGAACACGGTGCATTACGAAATTCTTTTCAAAAGATAATTAATAAAAATTACTGAATCATGTCGAAATCATTAGGATATAATGCATGCTCGCGTTTCCAACTCATGTTTTTTTTTTTTAATATACTTAAACTTCCTGCAGACCAGAACAAATAATAATTTGTATAATTAGTATGATCCAGAGCAATTATTTCAAGAACGAAGCGAAAAAAAACACAACGTCGAAATGGATCGTTACGTTGAGAAAGAAAAAAATATATATAATATACATCAGCAGTTTTCTACGTTCGATTGCGTAAATGAATCATTTATATTACCATATTATCGATTGGGAATGATAATTACGCGCTGCGGATTTCTTGATGTAGTCCAGTGATTAATAAATTGGGCCCGAGAAATTAATATTGATTAGTTGTGAAAATTTTAATGTGGTGTTGTGCTTGTTAATCTAGGTTGTCTGGATTGGTGCACACAAAAGTTTTAGAATAATAAAGAGAAATAAAGAGAAAGTCTTATAAATTACTGTAATATCATCAAACCAGCTATTTTTGTTTTAATTTTTTAAACCTCATTTTTTAAAGAATTTCTTAAGGTCACCTAATTTTATGATTCTCTATCATCGAGAACCATCAACCAATTTTCTTAATTCCTGTTGAGTAAATAGATTTTTTCAAAAAGGGTTAATCATTGTTAATATTCAAATGAAATATCACCTTCAATAATTTACCATCTAAATTCTCAAACGAAATATTTTATTTTCTATATATATTGAGAAACTTCTCTATAGTTGATACTTCTAGAGCTTTGTTATTTTTTTTTTACTAAAATTGAGGAATTTCTCATCTCATTCATCCAATATTTATAGGTCACCATATTTTTCACTCAAAATTGATTTTTTAAACATAGTAGTAACATGGTACCTCATTTTTTGTAGATGTTATTTTAAGGTCAAGAAATTTTCACAATTTTTAGCAGTTTCGTATTAAAAATCACAATTTCATAATTTTCAGAATTTTACAAAATTTCCAAAATAGCAGTAAAATCGTACTTAATTTATTTAAATATATTTTAGGCGACCAAAATTTCTAAATTTTCTGAAGATTAACAACTGTACGTTTAAAAAATACTACATTAAATTTTTAAGCGTTTTCTCAAGGTCACCAAATAAAGATTTTTAGTAGTCGACATCTTTATTTACAGAAAAAAAAGATAAAATATAATACTTGGTCACCAAATATTAAGAATCGTTATCAGATAAAGTCTCTTAACTATTTTCATTGATTAATGTTAAAAACACCATAACTAAAGAGACACGTACAAAAAAAAGATGATGATGATCACAAAATCTTTATCTAATATTGTTCCACCTAATTATTTTTTTAGCTTTTTGAAGGTCAACAAATATTTCATAACTTCTAGTTTGGTTTTGAAAAAAAATATAAAGTTGTTACCTTTTTAGATTTTTAAATTTTAGGAATTTATAGCAGTTTAGTTACGAAAATATAAATTTCTAAACTTTTCAACCTTACCACAATTTTAGCTGTTTAGTTTTGAAAGATTTTTATAGGTCACGTTTTTTCACCATTTTCAGTAGTTTCTTTTAAAAGTATAATTTTCCAAATCTTTCTAGTTTTTTTAAGAGCAACAAATTTCTAGAATTTTTTACATTTGCCTTTAATAAATATATCTTCTCGAACGTTAGAGATTTATTGAAAGTCATCAAATATCGTAAATCAACTTGTTGATGATTATTTCATTTTATATAAAATTAAAGATTTAGTTTTCAATTTTTAAATTATTTTTAATATTTTTCAGGATACCAAATTTTTTGAATTTTCACCGGTAACATTTAAAAAATTAAGGTCAAAAATGATCTACTATTTTCAGCAATTTGTTTTGAACATATAATTTTCTAGATTTTTCAAGGTCAACAAATTTCTATCTTTGCGTTTAGTAAATATAACTTATATAATCAAATGTTTCAGATCTTTTCCAGGTCATCAAATGTTTAGAATTGTAAATCAACTTGTTGACAATGGTTTCTTTATATATATATATATATATATATATATATATATATATATATATATATATTCATATGTTATCGTAAATTAAATATTGATAGTTCTTGTCCATTAATATTTCAAAACGTTGTAAAGAGAAAATGAAATGGGCTTACGTTTTTAGGTCATCAATATTTTCAAATACTATAAAAATCCTAATTTATAGGTCACCTCCTCAATTATTTGCTTTTGTAGAATTTGTAGAACCTAAAGACATCAACAATATTAAGAATTTTGAACAATCAAATTTAATTAATGATTCTCAGAATTTTGAAATATTCTGGATTTTTCTAGGTCATCCTTAGCACTCGTCAAACTTTTCAGATTTAATAAATAAGAATTCATTTATAAAAACAAATAATTTATGTTCATTTTGTAATCGTAAATCAATTTTTGCCAATTCTTGTCGATTAAATTTATAGGTCATTCATTTTTCTACTTCAAAAATCCTAATTCCCAGGTCATCTTCTTACGGTAACTTCTGAAATTTTTGTTTTTTTTTAATGCGCTGTAAAAATTCTTAACAATTTCTAATTAATCATTTTGAAAATCATTACGTTTTTTCTCAAGGTCACAAAGCATCTTTATCAGGTAAAGCCTTGAACTATTTTTATCGATTGAAAATCATGCCCTTTTCAATTTTGAATTTTTTTGCCAAAACTTAAAAATCACGAAACACGAAAGTTCTATATTAATGTATCAAATGTTACCAATTATTGTTAATCAAATCCTAATTCCAATGCCATCTTTCTACGGCAACTTATAAAATTTTATTTTTTTAAGAATGTGAAGAATACAAGTTCACCAAGTTTTAATAATTTTCAACAACTTCTAATCAAACATCGATTGAAAATCATGACCTTTTCTACTTTTTAATTTTTTTCTTAAGATCGCCAAACTTTAAGAATCTTTCACGAAATAGCTATATTTATGGATCAAATGTTACCAATTATTAATAATAAAATCTTAAATCCTAGGTCATCTTACGACAACCTTTCAAATTTTTGTTTGTTTTAATAATGTGTAGATCCAAGGTCACCAAGTTTTAATAATTTTCAACAACTTCTAATCAAACATCGATTGAAAATCATGACCTTCTCTAATTTTAATTTTTTTTTCTTAAGATGGCCAAACTTTAACAATAAAATTTTAAAAGTTCTATAATCATGCATCAAATGATTACAATTATTATCAATGAACATCGAAAAGTTGAAACTAACCAAAAGTTTACGTAGGTCACCATTTATTTTCACTTATGTTACTAAAAATTGTATTAACATCGTTGAACGCATTTTCATCAAATAAAAACTCAATATGTCGATTAATACTGAAATTTCTGCAATTAAATGGAATTTTATAACATAGGGACTTTTATAATTCTCCCTATAATATAAAAATTTAAAGGCGAATGAAATTTTGTTGAAATAAATATTGATAATATATATAGGTCACTAAATTTTATCACTTAAAATATTTAAAAATGTGTTATCTAATTTTCTCAAATTTTTACCCAAGGTTTAGACTCGTTGGATTTTTCAAGGTCACCATAGATCAAATGTTACATCTAATAAGTTGAAACCAAGCAGAATTTCATAAAACGGCCTTGATGATATATGTAGGTCATTTTTCTTTTTTAAAATCGTGAACTGAATTATGTTATATGTCAATTAATATTTAAATCGTTGCAATTAAATGGAATTTTGTAAAATAGGGACTTTTATCTCCATTTTCTTTAATATTAATATCATAAGTTGAAATTTTGAACTAATATTTAAAAGAAAATTTTGTAAAACAAATTGATAATTACTAAATTTTGTCACCCGTGCTTGATTTTCAAAAATTTGTTAGATTTTTAAAGGCCACCATATTTCCAAAATTTTCTGTAGTTTTGCTTTTAAACTGAAATCTTTTTAAATTTGTTAGATTTTCCGAGGTAACAAAATTTTTAGATTTCCCTTAAGTTTTAGGTCTTATAAAAGTCAAATTTTAATAATCTTTATGGGGTAGAACCGTAATTTGATTAACAGTTTAAATGAATTTTTAAAGGACAATACAGGTCGCATCTCTAGGTCATCAAATTTTATTACTTAATATTGTATTAAAAGCCTACATTTTCAAATTTTTGCTTCTGTAGAATTTAGCCAGTCCAAGGTGATCGAGTTATGAAAATTTCTACATGTTAAATTGACTGAAAATCAAGGCCTTTTAAATTTTTCAGTCGTCAGATCACTAAATTTAAAAATTTTAATTTTGTCAATTCCTATCGCATAATATATAAACACTTGAAATCAAATGACATTTTGTTGAAATAAGCATTGATGATATATCTAGGTCACTAAATTTTTCTACTTAACATTCTTGAAAATATGTTCAAATCAAATTTTCTATTTCTTTAAGGTTTAGGCTCGTTGGATTTTTCAAGGTCACCATAGATCAAATGTTGTAAGTTGAAACTAAACAAAATTTCATAAAGTGACCTTGCTGATATATGTAGGTCACCATTTTCTCTTCACTTACGTCACTTAAAATTGATCAAAATTAATCAAATAAAATCGTGAATTGACTTATGTTATATGTTAATATTTAGATCGTTGCAATTATGTGAAACTCTGTAAAGTTCATAAATCACCAATTTTTTTGTATTAAAATTATGAATAAGTATCAATTAAAATTTCGAACTCCTTTTTTTGGCTAATTTTTAGAACAACATTTTGTAAGATAATTTTTTTTGTCCGAGTTTAATTTTCGCAAATTTATTAGATTTTTTAAGGTCGCCAAATAATCAAAAATTTCTATAATTTTTCTATAAAAATGACGACTTTTTCGAACTTTTAGTAACTTTGCATTAAAAATATATCTCCGGCAACTTTTAAAAATCATTGTGGCTTTAAGTTGTGGTTGTAATATTGATTAATATTTTAAACGGTAATAATAATAATAGAATTTTGCAAAACAAGGCAGATCACTTCTCTAGTAAAATTTTTTAAGGTTAATGTTCTAGAGTTTCTCTATAAAAGTGATGATTTTTTTAAATTTGTTATATTTTTCGAGGTCACCACATTTTTAGAATTTTTAGCAATTTTGTTTTAAAAATATATATCTACTGTTAGTTAAGACTGGTTTAAAGTGACCAAATTTTAAAATTCATTATGGCTAAAATCGTGATTGTAATTTTGATCAATATTTTTATTGAAATTGTACAAAACAAGATAGATCATATCTCTAGGTCATCAAAATTTTGTTAAAATAATCATTAATATATTTCTAGGTCACTTAAAATACTTGAAATTATAATTTTCTAAAGCAATTTTTAAACTTTTTGGGTGTTTCAAGGTCATGAAATTAAAGCTCCTATAATTTTGTTGTCACATTTTCAAAATTTCAAAATATTTTGAGTTTACTAGAATTAAAAAAGTTGTATATTTAATTAAGAAAACTACACAAATTTACTACATTTTTAAAATAAAATTTGAATTATTTTGCCAAAACATCGTGCACTGTTTGTTCACTATCAAAATATTTTAGTTTTAGTTTAAAATAATAATTCATGTATTTTTAGGTCACAATTTTTTTTACTTTAAACACTTGAAATTCTGTTGTCAAATTTTCAAAATTTAAAAGAAAATGAGTTTACTAAAACTTAAAAAAATGACTAGATTAAACCAAAAAAAACTTTTTAAATAATATTTAAACCGATGGAATTTTACAAACTAAGGCTATATTTCTAGGTCACACTCCTTTTCAAATTTTTGTTGTAGAATGCAATACGATCTAGTTATAAAAATTTTAAAATTTAGACCTAGGCCAGAAAATATTTTAAACATCAAATTTTGTTAATTTCTATAACATTATGTATAAAAAAAGTTGAAATCAAATACATTTTTTTGAAATAATCATTGATGTTATTTCCAAGTAGAAAACTACTTAAAAAACTTGAAATTCTGTTGTCAAATTTTCTAAATTTTTAATCATTCAAGGTCACTAAATTTTTAAAACTTGTAATTTTCTTTCGAGTTTATTAAAATTAGAAAAGATCTTCATTTTGATTTGAAAATATAACTATACAAATTTACTAGATTAAGTAAACAAATGGTGAACACACTTTAAAATAATATTTAAACTGATTTTACAAAACAAAATGAAGATTATATATCTAGGTCACCACATTTTTGTTTTAGACCTAGTTATAATAATTTTGAAATTCTACACAGGCAAAAAAAAATTATATAAATTTAAAAAAAATATCAGATCAAATTTTAAATGGTTAGTAAAAGTTTAAATCTAAATTTTGTCAATTCTTATTGATTGAAAGAGAAAAATAGTTGATGATAAAATTTGTTTACTTGCTTCCAATAAAATAATGTTAAAATTTCAATTCATGAATTTTCTTTTCGAAATTTCGGTAAGTAAAATTTGACAGTAATGTAGCATTTTAAAAGTCTTAAATGTTCTAAATTTTAAAGAGCTTGTTGAATAGATCTAAGGTCACATTAAAAAGAATATTACACTTTTAAATTTTAATTTTTAAGCCCGTTAAATTTTAGAAAATCAAAAACCAATGTTTTTAAATTTTTAAATAGTGAACATTCTTACCTGAAAATTTTCAAATTAAACAGAAATATGTTTAATGAAAATTAATGTAATTACTAGGTTACCAAAATTTTTGACTTATATCTTTTAAAATAAATAATTAATTGAATTTTCGAGATTTTTTTATAATAATCTTTTAATATAATTGTAGTAAGACAAATTTTCCAAATTTCAGATGTTTCAATGTTTCTCAAGCTTGCGGGATAGATGTAAGGTCACTAGGTTTTCAAAGATTTGAACAGTTTCTTTTTAAAGTCGCTAAACTTTAGGAATAAAAAATAGAATTCAACTCTGCCATTTCTTTTCAATTAAAATATAAAAAGCCAAATTTAAAAAGAATTACGTTGTTGATTTTTCTAGGTCATTTATTTCACTCAAAATTGTGTTAATAAACTAAAATCCTTGTCAATTTTTTTTGTTTCAAGAATATTTATAAGTAGGTCACCGTACCTTCCAAATTCTGTGCATTTTAGAAATTGTAAAATATATTAAAAATTGAAAATTATGATTTTTGCGATTTTTTAAGATTACTGCATTTATTTATATTTTCAAGGTCACCAAATGCACTAAAATCATCAAAATATATGCGTACATTTTTGAATTCGTACATTAACTTTTGAATGTTAACTAAACTGAATTTTGACCGAAAGAAAAGAAAGTAAGAGAAGAAAACGGTAAATGTTTTAAATTAGTTATTATAATTTTAGGCAAGTTAAAAAATAATAAAAATAATATAATAAATGTAAAGAAATTTTGCCAGTAGGTGGTATAAAAAATAATTTATAAAAAAAAATCAAAAAGTAAATAAATGTTTGGTTTAAAATTTAGTTGATGATCCTGAGATACTGAATAATTTTTAAGATCGTCATCATCAGTACAAGAAAATGGTGGTAGTAATTAATTATAGCGTAGAAAACATTTGTAAGTATTTTTATTTATAATTTAGTAGGGTTGATTTTAACATTAGAATAGTTTTCAAAAAAGTTGTTATCTGTGAGGTCACCTATAGCACTTTATTTTTATCTTGAACCTTAAAAAAAGTTAAAGACAAATAGACTTTAAAATAAGTTATTTAGACAAATAGGTTTTAAAGTGAAGATGAGGACAATGTCTTAATTTTTTTAAACTGAAGAATTTAGAATTTTTGATACTTCAAATCGTCTAGGTCACCATTTGTTGATAATTTTGAAGTTTTAACTTTCTGCAGTTATCACTGTAATTAAATTGTATAGATTTTATGTAAGCATTTACTAACAAAAGTTTGTATTTTCTTAAATAATTTAATAATATTAGTTTTTTTTTGGAAATTCTATTTATTCGAGTAATTATATTCAATATTCAAGCTTCTACTGAGCATCTATCTGATGCACCCTGTATGAAATTCTTGTATATAAGTTGTATATATATATATTTAAAAACATATATATAAATATAGGACGTTATTGGCAACAACAGAAATTTACAAATACGCGCGTGGAAAAATTGTCAGCGCACACGGACAGTGTTTCTTAGCATTTTTTTTCCTTCTTCGTTGCGACCTCGACGACGGGCACACCCTGCTGTGCGGTAATTTGCTGATTAATATTTATGGGAAAAATTTTATTTACCTCGTTTAATTAAGCCACGGTGCATGAAGTACATTAAAAAAAAGAGCGTGTATATAAGCATGAGAATTTAATGGCGCAACAAACTGTAAAAATACATTCAGTTAGTTGATAATGGAAACCACACACTAATGGTGACGAAGAATTTATCATTTAATCATTTGCTGTTATTAGATTTAAAAATATATCTTTATGATGGATAATATTTAAAGTCAATAATTTAATTGAAATAATTGATACACTGATGTAGAAATGTTCAATTGGTTTTATTTTATGTTTTAGAAAATCTTCATCCTTAAACTGTATTACTTTTTAAACATAGGTACTAAAACTAGGAACCAAATTGTGATGTTAAAAATTTAAAAAAAATGTATTTAATTAATGCATAGGCAGGAATGTAGTGTGGTAAACCGCTGAGTTTCTTCATGATGAAGAAAGTGACCATCTAAGTATCTTCAATTATATCAGTAAACCACATGAAGCATTTAATTAAAGATTATCTATTAATAAACACTAAATCCTCGGTAGGAATGGATTAGGATAAAAAAAATGAGTGTTTTCTGTTAAGAAATATTTGCGATTTCGTATTAAATCACATCAGTGAATCAATTAAATTATTAAATTAAAGATTATCCATCAATAGTGTGAAGAACTTTGATATAATATCTTTTGAAATGTAAATTATTTCTACTTCAATTAAACTATTCATGCTTATACATCAGCTTCGTCAGCATCAATTTCCTAATTCGAATAAAACAATAATGTGTGTGCGGGTATTTGCAAATAGTCAGAAGAGTATGGTCGGTTCATCTAGAAGGCTACCTCGTTTTTGTCTTAGCGGCTGTGACGTTACCGGCCGCGGCCGCGTTCTTTTGAGCGATGTGCGTTTGGTAGTGTTTGGCCAGATGGGCCTTCTGCCGGAAGCTCTTTCCGCAGAGACTGCAGGCGAACGGCTTCTCCCCTGTGTGGGTCCGGATGTGCACGTTCACAGAGTACTTGTCTTTGAAACCTTTCGAACAGATGCTGCAGTAGTGCAGGCTGCGCTCCTTCCGCACCCCGTTCGAAGTGGACGTCGCGTTCTGCACGGTCGTCTGTTTCGACGAGCTGTTGGACCGCTTGTACTTCTTCGTGGCCGGCTTTGTGCTCGTCACCACCGGCGCCGTTATCGAAATCGGCGAGTTGAGGTTATTGAGGAGACCGATCTGGTCCGGAGTTATCGTATAGACGGTCTCCAATGAGGTGTCGATCTGGCAGAACTGGTTAACACTTTCCGCGACCTCGTTCGCAATACGCTTGAGCTTCTCGAAGTCTTCAGGGTAGGTGCTGTCCAGTTGTGAAAGTAGTATGTCGTCCATGCTGTGCGTGCTGGACGGATTATCCGAATCGATCTGTCGTTGCGGGGTGTGGATTTGCTCCTCAAAAATCACAGTACCATTAGCGTCTATCCCGGCCACAATCGTGGGTATCTTCTCCGTATCACATTCTTGCTTCACAAAAATAGTCTCAGTTTTCGTCGGAGGCGTAGATAACACCCTCCTCAGTTCAGTGTTGTTCTCTTTCTTAATCCCGTTATAGCGAACGAAGGCCTTACCCTGTAAAGCACTCCTTAGGAGTGAGTCGGGTGATCCGTTGCTGGTATTATTATTGTTACTCAACTTCCAATCGTTGTTATTGTTGTTGTTAAAACCATCATGCGCTTCTAATAAAGGTGTATCTATTATTAAGGAATTTGCTAATTCATCCTTGTTATCAGCGAATCCACTATCCTCATAGGTGTAAGTTTCAGATTTGATCAAACCATCGGTGTTCTGGTTAATTGCATTTTCTTGATAGTTATTGTTGAAACCGTTCATTTGACCAGGCATGATGTTCAGAATTGAGTCGATGTCCAGACCGCTCTGTAGGTGCTCCATGGAATTAGGACTCGAAATGGACACATCCTCCTCCTTAATAATAGTAGCCAAAGGTTGTCGGTACCAAGTAGCCGCTTGATCGATACCGTTTAATACTGTTAACGTGTAAATGTGTCCATCCGTGTTCCCACTGGTGTTATTGTTATTATTATTATTACTCGCGCTAGTGTTATTATTATTACCCCCACTCTTACCCTCCCCACCCACTCCGTTCGGCACCTCCTCCTCCGAGTTCCAGCAGTACTTATTCAAATCCTCGAGGATCGCCGTCTCTATCCTCACCGTCTCCTTATCGCCCCAAAAGTTCAAATCGAAATTCCCGACGTTGTCCGACGCTGACGTCGTCGTCGTCGTCGGCGGCGGCACACTAGTCATCTCCACCGTCGTCGGCATCGCCGCACCACTATTGCTATTATTATTATTAGTACTACTGCTGTTATTGTTATTATTGCTGTTGTTATTGTTGGCCTCCTTCTCCTCGGCGCCGCTGTTGCTCAGAAACGCGTTCACTGTACGCATCTGCTTCTGGAATTGGTTCTCGTTGTTGTCCGGCGTCACCACGAAGTCGAAGAAGTCGGCTTTTGACAGGTCTTCAGGACGGAACGCCTCGGTTATATCCATTATCACAATTGTCGCGCGGTGTTTAATTGTCGCTGCGGCACATTTTCTTCTTTACGAACACGGCTCTAGTCTGCTCTGTCCGGTACTGCTTAGGAATCCTTTGTTACTGTGGATGTGGCGACTCTGAAATGAAAATAGAAAAAGAAATTAAATTAAATACTTATTTTATATTTAAAGTTACGAAGATTTCATATAAATTAAGACCTTATTATTAGCGTACTCTTGACCTATCACAATAAATTCTCCCAATCTTTACCTACTTTAAAAAATTATATATTAATTAAATAAAACACTTTTCACTGTTGTGATAAAACAAAGTGAAAAGTGTTTTATTAATTTTTTGAGATAAGATAAGATTAAAAAAAAGTTGTTTACAATTAGTATCATTATAGCTGTATTACAATTTTTTTTTCAATTAGATTTAAATGTCAGATAGAATTATTTTTTTAAGTGCGCAAACAATTATGCCACACACCGAGAGCGCATTAATTAGGAAAACGCAAGTCGCTCACCATGAATTATGCATTTAAAATGCTAATTACGGACACATGGGATTTATTAGAAAATATGCATTCGCCACGCACTTGTAAAGTCCACTTCCGTTATCGTTACGCAATTATCATTGTGTTCCCTTGATTACCTTAATTACGTGTTATTTTATCAAGTGAATAAAACAACAGCATTTTTTTTAATATCAAAGCAACGCCGACTTTTGATTGAGATTTTTCTAAGATATTCTTAAACATAATGCTTTGAAGTAAATATTTAATTACTTGTATTTTGTAGATTGGTATTTTAAAAAGTTTTTTTTTAAATTTTTCAGTTAAAGAAATCATTTCTGCTACTAATATTCAAGTTTCTTTATAATTTTGAATTTTATATCTTACAATTTTCAAATTTTTACATTTTGATTACCTACAATTTTCGGAACTTTAAAATTTAGGAAATTGTTATTAATGATATATTTAATATTTGTAATTTCTAGACTTTGCATTGGTATTCAAAAAATTGTAAACATTGGAATTTCGTTATATCCAGCTCTAATATACTGAAGATTAACTAAATTACTATTTATTTTCTAGTAAGAAGAATACATAATTTATAATTTTAATTAAAGCGTTAAATTCTTTTAAAGGCAACATAAATTGTTCAAAATCGAGTATGAAATCCAAAGAAATTTTTTAGCGTATTATTGACCTACCACAATAAATCCTGTTGTAACTTAACGTACTCTTAATGTGTCTTTATTATAGCGTATTTTTGACCTATTGTAATGAATTCTTTTATTGCTTAGCATACGCGTTACCTACCTTAATAAAACGAGTACAAAATCCAAAAAAACCTCAATTAATTATACATGTTTATAGTGTACTATTGGCCTATTACTGTGTTGTAACCTAGCGTACTCTTAAGCAACCTCAATGAATTTGTGGTTATTTTAGCGTATTATGGACCTATCATAATGAATTCTTTAGTAGCTTAGAATACTTTTCCCCTACCTTAATAAATGAAGTGAAATAAGGTAAAATATATGCTATTAAAAAATACTTAAAAAAATTAAATCAATTAAAAAGGCGGAGATTATTTTTTGACAACGTTCTTTTACTCTGATTTATACATACATAACTCTTAGATATTCTTTCAATTGGTTTTATTCAGCTAGCAAGATCAATTATGCTTTTAATTCTAGAAGTTTTTTTTATGAACTTGAAACCCTTGGGATTTTTAATATTTAGTAAATAATTCATTGTGATATTTTAAGCTTTAAGAATTTTCTATACTTTTTATAGTTTATTTTAGCATTCTATTCTTGTAAGGTTTAATGCATTAATTTATTTTATTAGGTCATTTATATAAATTTTGCGAACTCTTGTCCTATCACAGTGAATTTATTTACAAGTTGGTATACTCTTGACCTAACATAATTTTGACTTAACTTAAACAATTCTGCGTTTGCCTAGTATATTCTTGACCTACCTCAATAGTTTTTATATAATTTAGCCTACGTTTGCCTATCATGCTTTGCTTTTGCCTAGAATATTCTTGACATACCTCAATAGTTTTTATATTAATTTAGCCTACTTTTGACCTATCACAAAATCATAAAATAGCGTACTCTTCACCTAACTCAATACGCTTGAACTATCAATACAAATTGTGTAGCCTAGCGTATTTTTGTTAATAGATTCTGTCTTAGTGAGAAGATATAAAATGCCATTGTAAATAGTCTCACTTAAATAATTTAAGAGAAACCAGATTTCCAAAATATTTGAAAACTTAAGTCATCATCTGAAAAAAAATGCGGATTTGAGTAGAAGAAAACTTTGTATACTTCAACCTTATGTCTAAAATTTTTGGACAGTTTTTGCATTTATATTGATATAATATTTGATATTTTCATTCTTCTTAAGAAAGATGTGTATTAATTAAATCAACCAAAATCTTGATCATACATAATAATAATCCATGGTATACGTTAACTATCACAGCAAATTATTTCACAGCATTTTAAGGAGAAGCGGATTTCGAAATTTCTATAGAAGTGGTCAAAACGTTGGAAATGTATCCAGGTTTTTGTCGATCTATTTAAACGTTGCCCTGTTTGTAAGAAATTCAGAAAAATTCATGTTATCCCAACGGATGAAAATATGAATTGATTGGGTGTGTCCAAGTCTAGGTTCATTCCGACTTGAACAAATCCAATCAATTCATATTCTAATCTACTACTAATCTACGAGAGGTTAGAGTGTTAGAGCCAAATGTCCACTGATTGTCCCTCAGGTCATCCAGATCTGAAAGTATCTTTCTGTGCTTGGAATTTGGAAATACAAAATCGTCTAACAAGCGTAATATTTTACATTAGAGATGATTTTTAGACTATCCGATCCAGTAAAATTAGAGAGAGTTGCGTTACCCAGTTTTTAAAATCATTGCTCATTCGGATTGAGTTTTTATTTTATCTATTAAGCAGCTCTATAACATCGTTAGATCGCAGGTGGTAAACAGTTGAGAACTTGTGAATACTGAAAATTTTGTAGAGTTCCTTCTCAGTAGTCCACTGGAACTGCCAGCCTAGGTCAATGATTACTGACAGAAGATATTTCAATTCGACATCTTTACATTGTAATTCTGCTAAGGTGTTGAGGTCTAAAGCGTTAATTTCAACAAGCGAAAGTATGTCAGCAACGTTGTTGTCTTTTCCAGGAATGTCTTGATGTCAGTGGCAAATTGTGCGATAAAGTTTAAGAGTCTGTGCTCTCATCATGAACAACCATTCCAATTAGAACATATTGCAGCCATTATAGGTTTATAACCCGTAAAGATTATAAATTACCGACATTCAAGGTAAAATTTGAAATTCTTTATAGCTAAATTCACGGCCGTATGTATTTGGTGCATTTGCGCTCAATTGGTGTGAACACTGTTGAAAAGAAAGATTGCCAGAAATGTCATTAAAGCAATTTTAAATTTGCATCTACCATGATGCCTAATACCGCAACAGGTTTTGACAACGCAAGCAGAGAAGAATTGGACAATGCGGCTTTAAATGCTTGAGAAGATCCATGCAGTTGATGCAGATAGATGGTTATTAAATGACCAAACACTCAAACTTGCTTTGATGGGTCGGTGATAGAAAATTAATCGTGCCGAGGAAACGTTGCAACGTTTTTAGGTTAGTGGGTTGCAGAATGGACATGAATTTTGTTTAAAAAAAACGCTTTTGTTTTGGTTAATTTTGACTCTAAACGAAGTTAATTGTTCAAAAATTTGGAAGAAGAGGAAGAGAATAGTAAAACTTGGAAAGGTTTGAGCATTGTTTTTTAAGCCAAAACTTATCGTTGTTTATTCATAGAGGCCGAAAGGTATCGTGACTGTCGTATTTTAGGATGTCTTTATAAAGTTCAGTAGGTTGGACATAGATTTTGTTTCACCGAAAACGCTTAGTCTTGATTAATTTTGATTCCAAATGAAATCAACTGCTCAAAAATTTGGAAGAGAAAGCTAACTGGTAGTAAACTTTAGAAATGTTTGAACACTCACCCTTGTGTATTAATAGAGGCCGAAAGGTGACGTGATTGTCGTGTTTTGGGATACCTTTAGAAAGGTTAGTAGGTTGGATTTGGTTTCACCGAAAACGCATTAGTCTTGGTTGATTTTGATTCTGATTCTCCTGCAGAGGAAGCATTTGGTAATTACTTAGTTCAAAATTTTTGAACTTTTGTATGTCAAGCTTTCATTTATGGAGGATCAAGTAGGTCATTATTATCTCCTAGAAATAAGTAGATAGGCAATATTTTAATACCATTACCATTGGTTGATTTTGATTCCGAACGAATCAAAATTTGGCAGAGGAAGCAGAAAGGTTTGAGCACTGTTTCTTAAGCCAAAACTCATCCTGCTGTATTGGTAGAGGCTTAAAGGTGACGTGATCGTCGTGTTTTGGGATGTCTTTAGAATTGATTGGAATTTGATGGTATGCTTTGACCAAATCGATTTTAGAAAGTAATGTGTAGTAACCACAACAGTATGGAATCGTGCTTCTGTTTAGTAGTCACCACAGGGGTGCCATGAACCATTTAGTTTCGTTAGCAGATGTAACGGAGTTGACCAGGAGCTAGATGAAGGTTGAATGAAACCGAGTCTGTATAGTTAAACTCCTTTTTTACCATAAATATGTATTAGCTAAGTCATTTAATTTGTATAAAGATAACTAATAATTAGAAAAACACAAAAACATTTCGTAAATCTACAACAAATGAGTCTTATTAATATGTTGGATGCTTGAAGCCATAACTTTGTGATACATATTGAAACAGGAACTTTATCAAATGATAAATAAAACTTACTTTGTTAATATCACCACATCTTAATTCCGTGTGTGATATTAACAAAGTAAGTTTTATTTATCATTTGATAAAGTTCCTGAGTCTTATTAAGACTACAAAACCAATAACTTTGTTGCAATAAGTGATTTCCTTTGTTGTCTTAACAAGACTCATTTGTTGTGGATTTACGAATTGTTTTCGTGTTTTTCTAATGATCTTTTCTTACCGTTTGAATTTTCGTGGTTCAGAAAAATATGAGGTTTCTACTTTTACTGTCTCATATGGTAATATCTCAATAATTCATAATTATTTCTCACCTATTTTTGACCTATAATAATACGTTATAAAATGGTATAGCGTACTCTTGATCTACCTCAATAAATTGTGTATTAAGTTAGCGTACTCTTGACCTATTCCAATGAATTCTTTGGCAGTGTAGCATGTACTTAATCCATCTTAATGAATTTTATATTAATGTTTTCTAATATATTGAAAATTATTATAATCACTGTTTATTTCCCAGTAACATTTGTGTAGGAACTGCATGAATATACTTGTAAATTTTCTTTTTTCATTCCTCGGAGATAAAATTTCTGGATTTCACGGATACAATGAACTTTGGCTGTTTCTTTTTAAAATCTAAAACCCTTGGAATTTCGAATTAAAAAAAAAATTATTGTGATATTTAAGGTTTTCGGCATTTTTCAATTTTAGTAGTTTTAAAGTTTATTTCGGAATTTTATTATTTCAAGCTTTAATATATAAGTAAAACACTATTTATATCTATAGGTACTTGCCAATTTTGATAAACAGTTGTACGTGTTAAATTTTTCAGAAAGAACGTAAAATCCACGGAGTATAACGAATATTAATCAATTTTATATTTTTCTAGCATTGTGTTGACCTATCACAATAAATTCTATCGTAACTTAGCGTACTTTTGACCTACCTCAATTAACAATTACGTTGACCTAGCGTACTCATGACCTATCGCAATAAATTCTTTCGTAACCTAGCGTACTCCTGACCTACCTCAATGCATCATATATTAACCTAGTCAAATGAACCAAATCTTTTTGCTACTAGAAATAAAATATTTACAGAATTGAAGAGAATGGATGATGTTGATTTCCTTTGAAATGTAATTCCACTCTGATTAATTAATTCGTTCATTATTATCATAACAGATATGAGAACTTAGGTACTTTAAAAATTTGTCATGCATTTTGTAACACCCATTAAATCTATGATCATAAAGAACTCATAAATGTTCTTTTCATGGCTTTTATACGGCTAACAAGATCATTTACGCTGGTAATTCTTAAATTTTTGTTCATTATAAATCTCAAATTCTAAATTTGGCATATTTTTAAGAATTCCACCTGTAAATATTGTCTTTTTAGGAACCTACACTCTGTGGAATTTTAATATTTAGAAATTATTTTCCTGTGATATTCTAAGCTTTTTGGAATTTCCCATACATTCCATAGCTTACTTTAGAATTTTTTTACCTTTGCTACTAAAAATAAAATAATTATAGAATTGAATAAAACGTATGATGTTAATTTCTTTTTTGAATTGCACTTCCACTCTGATTAATCCATTTTATTATCGTGACAGATATTAGAAGAACTTAGGTATTTTAAAACTTTGTCATGAATTTTGAAACACCTCTTAAATCTATGATCACAAAGAACGTATGGATTTTATACATCTAACAGGTTCATTTATGCTTGTCATTATAAATTTTGGTTCATTATAATTATTAAATTCTAATATTATTTTTAAGCATTCTACTTGCAAACATTGGCTTTTTAGGAACCTAAATCCTTTGGAATTTTAAAATTCAGAAAATATTTTCCTAAGCTTTTGGAATTTCCCATACTTTCTATAGCTTATTTTAAAAATTCGTTATTGTAAGTTTTAATATCTTGAAGATTAATTAGATCTAAGCAGACCATCACATACCTCCTGGAAACTGGTGTGCGGGCAATATTTGAATACCCTTATTATTTTTTATTTACAGTTGTACGCGTTATATTTCTCTGTAAAGCCACGCAAAATGTTTGAACTGAAGATAAATAAATATAGCGCACTTTTGTTCTATCGCAGTAAATTTTGTTTTTACCTAGCTTACTCTTAACCTACAAAAGAATATTATTAATCTAGCGTACTCTAAACTGAGCACAATAAATTCTTTGGTAGTTTAGTGCATTCTTAACCTATTTCAATACTACGAAATTTTTCTTCATCCAATACTTGGTGAAACATAATTTAACGATAAGGTTAATCATTAATTAATATCATATTATTACTAATATAATAATAATATAATATTAATTACTAATTTACCTTATCGCTAACTCAATACGTTCTAAACTTGAAATAAAACACTAACACTTTATTCCAAGTTTATTAATCAAAGCTTCACGTAACTCAACAACGAATTACTCTGTTTTAGCCTAGAATACTCTTGACCTCTTTAAATATATATTAATCTATAGTACCCTTAGCCTATGATAATGAACTATTTTGTAGCCTAGCGTACTCTTGACTAACTCAATAAATTATGTCTTGTTTTGGCAAACTTTTGATCTATTTCAATGAAATGTACGTTAATCTAATGTACTCTAAACATTTGTAGTCTAACGTACTCTTGACCTATCTCAATGAATTATTTATTAACCTAGCGTACCCATTAACTATTACAATTAATTCTTTCGTGGCTTAGCATGCTTCTGACCTAAGAAAGTCGAATGTGCATGCTGACTCTGATTTGAGACATGTTGTATGGCTGTCGGTCGCCGGAGGTACTGGGCATTGTCCAAAAATGGTATTGGGTCCGTAGAGCGAAGGACCTCTGGGTTAACAATCAGGTCCCCGACTTATGCTTCCTCCCGCATGAGTTTTTATCACTCTTGAGATACATTTACTCCACACTGCTTGATTAAATTTTTGTGTGAATGCTTAAACTCCGAATGCTTAAACTCGTGGATGATCTTGACTTGCCCAACTATTTTGCATAGGTGTTCTTTCCTGTGGCAATAATTTTGCCGCAGCTTCCCTGGTTAGTAGATTGTCATAAACTGCTTGCTTGTTGATATAACTAGTTTCGAGCATTTTAAGTCCTTCCCAATTGATGCCAATATCAGTGATAAAAGTCACTTGATTTTTTGATATAATAAGGTCCGGGATCTTTAGCGTGCCGTCAGGAAGACTCAACCGTTGTTCTTCTTTAACATCCCAGCTCAACTTGGTGCAAGCTGTCTTGAAAAGGTAAACAATCCTGTCATGTGTAATTCTTTGGAAATGAGTTGTGTGGCAGCCTTGAAGGACATGTGACAACGATTCGATCTTCCTACACCCCGGATCTACACCAACGGCTTACACTTATTTTGGCGGGGTGACCTTTTGTTGGTACTAAGTTATCCCTAAGTTGTAATGCTTTACAATATGTGTTGTTGGACCAGTTTGTCGGTGGATTGTCAATCCATTTGGTATTTTCGGGTAGTGCTCCGCATTGTCTCAGACCGTTCCCAGGCCAGGATTTATGTAATGTTAATAAATTCTGTTTTAGTCTAGCAATTAAACTACTTCAATGGATTATATATTAACTGATTGAGGTTGTAGGCACTTACTTCGTGATACATTTTAATTAGGTGAAAAATATAAAATACTTTTACTTAGTGATATTAACTAAGTAAAAGTATTTTTTATTTTTCATCTGATTATATATTATATTAGCCCAACGTACTCCTGACCTACCACAATAATTAATGTCGAAGTTTTGCATACTCTTGAGCTTCTTCAATGCATCACGTATTAATCTAGAGTATATATACCGATACAATAAATATTAACTCGACGTATTCCAGACCTGTCTCTTTAAATTTTATATTAACTTTACGAAACTTTAATATCGCTTAATATAATATTTATTGTGATCGCCCAGAAGAACATTTTATTTATTAAGATAAGTTATGATTATGTTTTATATAATGAATTTATTACTTAAATACATCAATAATATTTATTCCGGTAGTTCAAGAGTTGATTGAATCAGTGTGTTACTTATTGAGATAGGTCGAAAGCACGCTAATGTAATTAGGTATTTATTGAGATAAATTAAAATGTGCTAATACGTTAATGCACGCCAAGTGAATCTATTGACTGTAGCTTTCGATTTGTAAACTTATAAACTTATTTGATGGTGACCTAAAAACAAGAATTTGGAAAATTGTTATTGTGATCTTTTTGAAATTTTTGAAATTTCGCTAATTTTGTAATTACTTAGTTCAAAATTTTAGAATTTTAGTATGTTAAGCTTTAATTTATGGAGGTTCAAGTTGACTGTTTTAGCCTTCGATTTGTAAACTTGTTTGATGGTAACCTAAAAACTGCAATTTAGAAAATTGTTATTGTGATCTTTTTGAAATTTCGCTCATTTGGTAATTACTTAGTTCAAAATTTTATGAACTTTAGTATGTCAAGCTTTAATTTATGGAGGATCAAGTTAACTGTTTTAGCCTTCGATTTGTAAACTTGTTTGATGGTTTTTTTGAAATTTTACTAATTTGGTAATTACTTAGTTCAAAATTTTTGAACTTTAGTATGTCAAGCTTTTATTTATGGAGGATCAAGTAGGTCATTGTTATCTCATACAAACAAGTACATAGGCAATATTTGAATACCATTACCATTTTTATTGACATTTTCACGCGTTATATTCCTTCGTAGACAGACAAACGTACATTAAATTACTCTGAGAGCAATGTAAAACATGTACTTTATATTAATATACTTTATTTTTTATATTAATCTACCGTACTATTTTATCCTAGCGTAGCCCTGACCTACTTCAATGAATTATAGGTTAACTTACCTTACTCTTGACGAAACAAAATACATTCTTTCGTAGACTACCTGAATCAATAAATTCTATTCAAGCCTAGTTTACTCTTGACCTACCTCAATGAATAATAATAATGATAATTTATTGGTTCTATTAAACTTTTGAGTTTTATACACAGGTCAATACGCTATTTACAAATATACTACAATAATGAATTCTTTAGAAGTATGTAATTCTTTTGACCTAACTCAATGAATTCTATTATAACCTGGCACACTCCTGACCGACCTCAATTATTATATATTAAGCTAGCGTAACCTTGAATTTATTTGTAATATATAATGCTTTTGACCTAACTGAATGAATTCTATTATAGCCTAGCATACTCCTAACCTACCTCAATAATTATATATAAAGCTAGCGTAACCTTGAGCTATCATAATGAATTTTTTTGTAGTATAGAATGATTTTGACCTAACTTAATGAATTCTATTATAGATTAGCATGAACTTATCCTGCCTCAATGAATTATATGTTAACTTAGAGCAGCCCCGAACCATCAAAATAAATTCTTTTGGAGTCTAGCATGCTCTTGACCTACTTCAATGGATTTTTTATTATATTAACTTTGAAATTATTTCTTAGCTTATTCTTGACCTACTTTTATGCATTGTATATTAATCTAGTGTGCTGTGGACTTTGACCTATTTTCTTAAATTATATATTAACTAGGTCCCTTAAAGGTAAACATTTTAGTAATAAAAACTATTACGAAAATAACGGAAAATAACTTATGTATCAGTGTTAAATTTTGGAATTGCTAGATTTTGACAAGACTTAAAATTTGAAATAAATGAAATTTTAGAACTAATTTGTTTCACAGCTTTTGTATTTGGCTTATATATATTTTTGGAATTTTAGAACTTCTGAAAGGAATAGGATTTTTAAGGGAAGGCAAAATAATTTTTATTCCCAAATCAAGAAAAACTGATTACACCGCAGTCAAACCAATCTGCCTCACGTCTTTTCTTCTGATCTGCGCAAAAATTATATTAGAGAGCAGTGTTGCTTGAAAAGTGATCTGCACCCGAGCCAACAGGTCTATAGGCCAGGAAAATCGGTTCTTCATCATGTGTTATGTAGGATTGCTAACAAACAGCCAGCCCTAGGAGCTTCATAGACAACGAAAGTGATTAATTAATCTTCAAAGTTTGTAATCTTAGAATAATACATTTTTTATTTCTAATTCGCAAACGTTCTTGCTTTCAGAAAAAATTAACATCAACTGTTTAAATATAATAAAATAAAGTATACAAATAACGGATAATCTTTTGAATTAAGGTTAAATTTGATTGGGTTTTAGGTTTACATTGAAAATAAAGTTTGAGTTTACTAACTTGTGCATTCATTTTGAAATTTTGTTATTTAGCTAGTTTATATTTTCGGGATTTCAAAAATGTTAAGTTTGATATGTTATTTTGATTTTTCTTTAGTATTTTACTTATTTAACTTTTTTGTTTTAATAAAATTTTTCGATTCTTGTAAAACAACAACAAAAGTTTTGGCGACGTGAAACTTTTTTGTTTTAATAAAATTTTTCGATTCTTGTAGATCAACATTTTTGATTTGCAATTTGCGAACGTGATTGCTGTTAAAACATATATAAGTGTACTATTTTAGTAAATGTGGCCAAATTTTAAAAAGTGTATTATATTTGATTTAAGGAAATGTTTTTCCGTTTTGTCCATTAAAAATCGATTGACTTTTAAATCTATCGTGTTTTGTTCTTTGCTTTTGTAACTGTAAGCTTTTCATACTTTTATATTCAAGAATTCTAAAATTTTAAAACTTTTTTATTTTGATCTATGAGATTTTTTTTAAATATTTTTTTGTCCATTAAAAAAACGGTTGACATTTAAATCTATTATGTTTTGAATTCTGAACGTGTTTGTTCGATCGAAAGATTTGTTTTTTGCTTTTGTAATTTTAGCCTTTTTATACGTTCAAATTCTGGAATTCTAAAATATATATGTATAATATGTATAATAATGGGAGAAATGGAATGTTGTTAAGTCATAGTGCAAGTTGTGTTTTTCTGAAAATCATTTTATTGCCTTAAATGTTTGTTGCTAAGAGATAAATATAATAATTTTTGGTTTACAAAACAAACATTTATTGAGAAAAGTAGAAAAATAATAATCTGTATTTAAACAATTCAAAAAGCCAATTCACATATAAAGAAATAAATTCGTGGTAGTCTGTTTGGACTATAGATCTGCGGTCTTTCTCTACCATTTAATATTGAGTGGTAGAAATGCAACAAATGGATTAACTAACTGAACAGTCCTAACAAAGAGGATCCTGATATTTTGAAAAAATATTTGAGTTTAGGGCAGAAAGACCTCAGGTCTATAGCCCAGATGGACTAACACCATTTATTTCGTTCCTATACTTGTACTTTGGAAAAAAGTGAATGAATGCGTGTATTTGTTTTTACCATGCAAAATTGTGGATAGTGACTGCCAAATAAAAATTTGTATTGTATTCATATTTATTGTTATTATGTATTATGTTTTATTCAAATAACGATTATTGTATGTATGATATAGTAGTAGTAGTAGTAGTGTTAGGCTATCGACCACGTGGTCCTTCCGCCATGTGTCATTTGTGTATTTGTGTGTGTGTAAATGAGCTTGTTACTTTAAAGGATCGCCCCCGTCACTCTAAAGCACCATTAATTGTATCCCAATGGTGAATGGTACCGGTCACCCATCCGACTACTGACCCGAATCAACGTTGCTGCACGTCAGTTCGGGGCCGTAACCGATGCGCCACCACCGGCGTGTTGTATGATATATTTTTTTGGATAATAAAAAACTTGGTTTGAAGATTTTGAAGAAATTTTTGGGTTTCGAGTAATCAAAACTTGGTTAGAAAGGGTTGGTTGATGGGATTTTTCGAAAATTTGACACTGGGGCTCAATATATGGTAGGATATGAAACTTGGGTGGTTTGTGCAAACAAGATCAGTTAAGAGATTATGGGTTTGATAGGTTTATGAGTTTATTAGGGGTTCTTAAGGTATATCTTGAGATATCTTGGAAATCTTGTGAAGTATAGGTAGCCTGATTTAATAGAAAATATCAAACGTGTTTTTTGTATCCTTAAGTTTCTTTGGTGCAAAATGTATGGTTTTGATTAGCTTTATTTTGTTTGAAATCAAAGTGTAAGTCATTTATAATAGCACGTACCAATTTCTGAAAGAACCTGTTAGACCTTTAACCGAATTTTTACCTCAACACTAATCAAAATATATGGTTTTGATTAGCTTTATTATGTTTGAAACCAAAGTTCCAGATATTTATGATTGCACGTACCAATTTCTGCAAGAACCAGTTAGACTGGTAACCGAATTTTTACCTCAACACTAATCTACAAATAGCGTAAAGCGGCAATTTTATAATAACACATTTTCACGCAAAATTAATTACTCTTATTACGAGCACAGCCTCACACGTCGTCCTTGCCGAAGCGATTAAATAACCATTTCGCCTACTGCTCTCGAGGTATTGAACAACATTAGGAAATAGGAAAATTTCGCCGGTGGGCATCTCTGCGGTGGAGCAACTGGAAATTATATATGGTGGAGAAGGAAAATATACGAGGAAGGTGTAATTTTGGTGCAATTTTATGGCGTGGAAATCTTTCTGTTTCTGTTTCTGTGTTTGTGTATGTGTGCAGTACCAGGAAATGGGTCGGAATCGCGGCCCGCCTCGGGGCGAATGTGTAGGAATTGCAGAAATGCATTATAATATTTCTTCTGTTGCGTGTGCGTAGGAATACCTGCAGTTATGAACCGATTTCTGAGAATGTCGTACCGGGATAATACGAGCGCTTTCATGATAATACAACTACTAGCAGATGGGATGGCATTATCTTCTGTTTGTATATGTTTGTACGTGATCTTATTATTTTGACTTAATTTGTTTCGTAGAATATTAATGTAAACAATTTAAATATTATAATACGGTAATACCGAATCTGGGGTTCCCCAAGGCAATCAATTTTCTATCTATAAATATCTTTATAAATAACTAACAGGTGTATAAATAGATTTATTCTACAATGTGAATAACAATATATTAAGTACACGTTAAATCCTTTAAAATTGACCTCTCTTTTTAATTTGTATCTTATTCTATTCCCTAAGTTAAAAGCAATTAAGTTACAAAGCCATTTATTATTTCTAAATGTATAAGGTGCGTCCATATCATCAAAAAAATAGCTCATAATTTATAGAATTATTTTCCTTTTTTGAATTTTATTGTGAACGGTTATAAAAATTATGAATAATAAATCAAATTTACCAATTTCACCAATTTTATGCATGGAATTTTTTCTTCACTGCATTAGGTAAGTATTGTTGTGTGCGATTAGAAAGGTCATAAAACCATAAAAAGGTAAAAATAAAGGCTGAGTCACACCCTTAATAACCGATTATAATTACGGCGCCGACGAATTGTTTAGACTTTATCGACTTCCACACAAACCGCGGAATAATGAAAAGGTTAACAATCAAGTTTCGCCGCGTAATAAAATTGAAATAAAAAAGGCAAAAGACCAGACGGTTGGTTAATTAGCAGGTTGAATAATTTACGACACGAAAATGTATAACTTAATTGTGGATTTAGACTTAATATATAATAATTAATAGTTATTTATTTGAATTATAATTTATATAGCATTTTCTTAGACATACTTGTTTACGAGTTCTATAAAGTCTTTAATTTAATTAATAGTTTACTTAACCACAAAATTTTTACATTTAAAAATTTCTATTTTCTGTAAAAATTTGATTAGGTACACTTCTAAACTTTTTTTCCTTAAAAGTCTTATAAATCGAGATTCTAAGATCTTCACAATTCATTAACTTTAATAATAAGTATACGTTTTTTTTTATACGAAGAAGAAATAAAATTGGCATGAAATTAACCAAGTAATGATTTACGTATATAAATTTTTTTCTAGTTGTTTGTCCAAGGTGGAAAAGTGGAATAAAAGAGAAACATGCGCCAGAATCTAGCTCAGCTAGCCGTCGCCGGTTCCGTGTGGGTGTGCGGCTTCGCAAAAATACACCATTTTGTAGGTCGGCGGTGTTCCAGAAATGAGAAGAAGGGGGCCCCGCGTCCGAATAATTGCCTCTCCGGTCGCCCATCAATTTAATTAATCGACTTTCGATTGCCTCTTCATCACCTCCCATCGCCACTAAGCAGGGTCCCCCCCCCCTCGGGCCGAAATAACCACTCGGTTTATACGGTTAATTAAGGCCACTTGACAAAATATTCATGAACGGTGAAGAAGAAAAAAAAACAAATGTGGTTTTTCTCTTTTTTCTTCCTTCCCACAGACGCGGTCCCATCTTTGTGCAACAGGTGATAATAACACGTTAATTTATGGCGTCGGTTATTGTCGAAAGTCGGTGATTGATTTTGTGAAATCAACAAGGAAACTGCATAACTTTTTATAATCTAATAATAAATAATGATAAAATATGTTTATGACTTCGGCTTGTGTAATAATACACATAAATAACACCTCTTGTTCGATAGCCTTTTGTGGAAATTAACGAAGAGGTTAACTTTTGAAATTATTTCTATTTATCTTTAAGCATTTTCGGCATAGTTTTGTTTTAAAGAGTTATTCTTCTAGGAAAATTATTGAAGAGTTTGTTGTCTTTATATATACTATGAATTATTTATTCAATTATAAATATAACCATTTGAGGAAGTTTCATTTAACAACAAGAAAAACCAAATAACATTTAGTTGAAGACAGTTATTTCAAATAAACTAGGTTTGAACAAAAAAATATTTCGTTTGTTTCACAATAAAGAGAATGGTTGCGACCGTTACTACGTGGTAATCCATACATATACTGAATTTTAACCACAAATATTTGTGGTTAAAACATAGTGAATTCAGTATGTTTCACAACTTAGAACTACTGACGAACTTGTAACCATCCACCCTGTAGTCCAGATTTAGCTCCTTCAGATTTCCATTTATTTACAAAACTCAAGAACTATTCGCCAGGAAAGAAATTTGTAAGAAATGAAAAACTGAAATAATATGATTACGTATCGCAATACGCTGCTGACAAAGGAATATAAAGCTGGAATACAAAAACTCGTCATGCTTTAAGACAGATGCTAAAATTTGCTGGATGACTTCGCAGAGAAGAAGTTTAAAGTATTAAGGTATGTCCTTTGTAAATAAAACGTTAATATTTGTTAATCTGATATATACTAGTTATTTCATATTCGCAAAAGGGATACTGCTTTCCGATTAGCCCTCGTATATGTAGGCTTAGTAAACTATATGTTCAAGATTAGGAAAGTATTTTGTTCTTTAAAATAATATTTATGTACTATTTTAAATTTAATATTAAATTCTACATCACTAAAATTATTTTGTTTTTCATACCCCACGTGATTGCAGGCTTTTTAAAATCGATGCTTATTTAAGCTTAAAGGTCAAGATTATTAAACCTCTAGAGTTGATTTTTCTTGTAAATGATTATTATCGTGAATTTCTTTATATTTAATTCCTTCAATTGTTTTATAACTTATACACTTGATTCTTGAAATCTTTACGTAGAAAAGTTAAAAATCTTAATAATTATAGTATTTTTAGGATTATATTTCTAAGATTTCATTGCAAATTATTCTCTTTTTTTCCCCTGTATCGTTTCAATTATTAATTTTTTTCGTTATAAAATAACTTACTTTTTTTAGACTTTAGAAGGTTGTTTCAAGGAATCAATAATTTTTTTTATTTTTGTAAATTGCAGTTTCTTCTTATATTAACTGATGAGGCTGTTATATGTTGAAAATTCATATTCACTTGTTTAGTTGTTGAAGTAAAACATTTAAAATTTCAAAACACTTTATTATTGCTTTTTTGAAAACGCAATAATAAAGTGTTTTGAAAATTTAAGCGTTTTACTTCAACAACTAAACAGTTTCTTCTTGTTTTTCCCATGGGCTTTTCAGATTTATTTAACTGCATGTTTAAAAAGTTTTTACTTTTTCTGTCCAATGGTTTCAATTTATTTCCGTTATTTTCCTTTTTTTAATTTTTAATCTTTAGGTTTATATTCTTTTTTAAATATTTCTTTATTTCGTTTTATATTTTTTCTAAGAGTTTCTGAATAGTTTCCGAATATTTTTGGGGGTTTAACTTTTTTGCTTTTTTATTCTTTCTTCTAAAAACTTTCTGCGATTATTTTGTACTGATATGATACACTTGATATTTTTTATTTTTATTTTATTTTTGCTTGTTTCCAATTATGTAAAAAAAGTCTCGTTACAATTATACCATTTCGTGAGGACTATCTGAACTCCAGATACACACATTACGTTTTCTGTTCACTAGTCGCCATTTTTGCTACTAGCGCCCTCTACCTGCTGATATTCATCGTCACTTCTAGGAAATAATATATTGAGTGCAGAACACTACACTGTAAACTAAGCCTTCAAGCTTTTTGATTTAAATTTTAAAGTTATTATAAATGTATTTTATTTTATATCATTTTATTAGTAAGATTTGTAATATATGTATGTAATTAACCTAAACTGTTTGAAAGTTTAAATTAAATATTGATTTGCAGGTGCAGTATTTAACTGTCAGTTGAATTTTTGTAGTTTTTATTTTACAATGTCCGGCAGAAACGCCGAAAATAATAAATTCTAATTAAACTGCTTGAGTTGCTCTTTTATTTCATGTATTAATTATGATTTTAAGTTTTACGTAATGAGCACTACAAAGCGATAAAACCCCCACATTAATTTATAAACACCGGGCATTTTACATTTACCGTTTTGACATTTTAAATTTTTTTTCTGTGGTTACCTTTTAATTATAAATTCTCAAATCGCTAGAGTTTTATATTTAAGCAACAGGCTGGTGGCGACCGTTACTATGTGGTATCCTACTTTTTATATTTATTTTTTATTATTTTAAAAGATTAACTTAAAAGAAGAGATTTCAGATTTGTAAACTTTTTATCATATTATTTTAAGATTTCTTTCAGTTTGTTTTTCTTACATATTCTTTTATTTCCTGGGTTTTTAGTTTATTTAAGAATTATGATTCCAAAGTATGTTCATTTATAAAAGTTTTAGACTTTCTTTCGTTTAGAACTATTTTACGATTTTTTTTTTCAATTTCCAGTTTTTAGTACTTCTAAGTCATTCGAAGTTGTCTGAAAATTTATATTCACTTAAATTTTCAAAACACTTTATTATTGCGTTTAAAAAAATCAATAATAAATTGTTTTGAAAATTTGAGTGTTTTTACTTCAACAATCAAACAAGTGAATATAAAATTTCAACATCAATTAATATTTTATTTTTAGGGCCTGTTTGTTTTAAATTTTATTTATTTTCAAATTTTTAATTTTCATTTACTTGTATTTGATTTTAAGGCGTCTCAGTGTTTCTGCAAATACTGAGATTTTTCTACTTTCGGTATTTATTTACAGGCATTTTTTTTCCAAAAGATTTGTGATATTTTGTGTTTAGGATTACATTTTTGCTTTTTTTAACTTTTTAACACTATGATTTTTATTTTGGTTTTTAAAGTCTTTTTGTTTGTAAAAATTTTGGAATTGTTTTATTTATAATTACATAATTAAAAATTTTAATACATTTTACATTTCTGTTTTATTTTTTTTAAAGTTCTAAAATAATTTTTTCGAAATTTTTAATATTATTTTTGATTAGATGAAAGAAAATTATAATAAAAAAACAACATAAACATTAATGAGAAAAGTAGTTAAAAATTTCTTTCGAAGCGGTTTAAAATTATTAGGAAAAACAATAAAAACGTTTGTAAAAATACAGTGAAAAATTTCACTAAAACAAACAGAAATTTCGTGAAATAGCATTTAAAAAATTTTAAAATACAGTTTGAAAAATTATCAAGAAACTACTCAATATTTGCAAACAGTTTAAATAAGAACTGAAAATTTGATAAAAAATTAAATATTTGATGGTGAAATTTGATTAATTAGAAAATTTACCAATAAAATACAAAAAGAAACAAGATCTTAAGGATAAATAGTTAAATTTAACAATAAAACTGTTTAAAAATAACATAAGGAAAAAAAGTCTCATGAAAAAGGAAAAACAAATTAAAAATTTGCCCAAAAACTGTTTAAAAATTAAATTTTTATAATTTTTCTACGAGGTGAATTAAAAAACAAAAAAAACAGGAAAGTTCTTGAGAAAACAGTTAAAAAATTAACTAAGAAATACAAAACAGGTGTTTCTAAAAGCAGTAGAAATTTTTTCAAAAGCAAAAGGAAACACTGTTTGAAATAAATTAAATCTTTCTAAGATTTATTACTTCTTCTTCTTCTTCTTCTAAGAATTGGGAAAATAGCCATATTTGTAGAGCATCAAGAGAGGTACTACTTGCAGTTGCTTCTCCAAACGATTTATTACTTCTTCTTCTTCTTCTAAGAATTGGGAAAATAGCTCTATTTATAGAGCATCAAGAGAGGTACTACTTGCAGTTGCTTCTCCAAACAAAATAAGCTTATAAACTTCTCTCCGCCGAGATGTGTTTTTGTTCCACATTCAATTTTGGGGAGTCTCGTTGCAATTGTATGTATCTCATCATGTCGCTATGTTTGCTACTAGCGCCATCTTTCATTTCATATATTAATTATAATAATAAACTTTATTCGAAAATAGATAATAGTACATGGCATTACAATACAAATTCATAAAACTACGCCATAATATTCTGTTTATGTTTATTAGACTTTAGCTTCTTTCCAAAAAAAGATACGAACATACGAATATACAAAAATATACAAAACATACAAAAATTTTGATTTTAAGTTTTTACGTAAAACAGATAGAAAATACAAAAAAAGACAATGGATAAAAATAAAATGAAATAATTATTAAAAACGGAATAAGTTACAAAAAAACACTTGTAAAGGTAAAAAACGAATATGTTTATTGTAAAAAAAATCAATTAAGTAATTACTTTAAATAGTGAAATTTGTATCCAAAAACAGTAGAATATTTTTAATTAATTTTTTGAACTAATTTTCATTTAAGGTATTCACATAAAGGTGCTTTCTATTAAAATGGTAATATCTAGACTTTCTGTTTTCCTGGAGAGTTAAAAACTTCTTTTTTCTATCTTTAATAACCGAGATATATTGATTTGAATAAATTGACACTTTTTATTATTTTCACAATTGCCATTTTTTTCGTCTCTTATAACCACATTTCTTTCCACATTCAACCGTTTTTAAATATTTTATAGTCCCAGATTTCCATAGAAAACATTATTTTAGTATATTTTTAGGATTTCCAGAATTTTTGTTCGTCTGCAGCTTCTTTTTTCTAAATATTTCAAGACTTTTTAAAGTTTTTCGATTATATTTTTAAATTTACACTCTTTTTAAAAGTTAATTTATTAATAAATTATAAGATTATTTATTTTAGGAAGTTTATACTTTATAAATTTCTTCATATTTGTTATAATTTATTCTTTTTAAAAACATATTCTTTTGGATTTTTAATAGTCCCTTTTTTATATTTAATATATAATTTTGTTTTTGACAGTGTTCTTGTATTTCTTTTTGACATTTGTTTTAAGATTTCATTGTGTTTTTAACTATTTTTAGAATTTGTCAAATTTCAAGACTTTCATTTTCTGTAGTAATGAAAATATTTTTGCGTTTAAAGATTTTCGGTTATTTTCTTCTGTAAATTAATTTAATTAGGATACTGCGTATTGAACCTTTATGATTATGTTCTATTAAGGTTTAAACTAATGCTTTATTTTCTTGCTAAATATTATATTTTTGTTTCAAGTTATTAACACTAAGAAGTTTACATTATTATTTTATTTTTAATATGTTTTCATTTGCAAATGTTTATTCTATTTACAGATTAACATATTTTTTAGAGTTTCTGGCTTATGTTTGTGTTTTGTATTTAAGTCTTAACATAATTTTATAAAGTTTACGATTTTTCGATTTTAAAATATACATTTTTAAGAGTTTTTAGGACATTTTTTTAAAATATTTAACATAGTCCTTTATGGTTTCTGGGTTTATTTAATTAATTGTTCACTTAATACGTGGTGAAACATTTTTGAATTATTTTGATTAGAATTTAAAAAAAACACTTGGTTTGTTTCATAAAAATTTATTATTTCTTCTCTGACTAGTTCCGAAAATATGTCAATATCAAGAAGTGTTTTTTTAGTTCTAATCAAAATGGTTTCTCTGTTTTTCATGTTCTTGTTTTGTTTCTAAAACTCCTTATTGTTTTAGGAGAACTACTTTTATTTTTTGAAAAATGACGATTAGTTTCTAATATGGATTGAATTTCATTGAGAATTTGGGCTTGTTTTTAATGCGAAATATTTTAAAATTGTTTTGTAATCAATTTTTTTCCCATTTTTAATACATTTTATTTTTGAAAGTTTAGAGTTTATTTTATTTCCATTTTTTGGTATTTAGGTTTTTTCATTTGTTTCTAAAAATAGTTTAGTTTAAATAATGCTAGGCGTTCTGCAGCTTTTGCATTTTAAAGATTTTTTCTGTTTTTTATCATGAATTACCACATAGTTAGGGTCGCAACTATTCTTATGAATTTCGTATGGTTCTGAAAGTTGTCCGGTTACTTTATATTCTATAATCTAGAGATTTTTTACATTTAATTAAAGTTTTATCTTGTTTCATATATACAGTGTACTGTAAGTTTGATAATGGCCTTGAAAAGGTTGAAACTATAGTCACTGAATAAATTCCGTGTGTGATATTAACAAAGTAATATGATACAGTTCCTGTTTATCTTGTTTCTGAAAGTTTAGAGATTGTATTATTTTTAGAATTAGATTTATGTCTCTTCATTTTTGTAATTTTTGGGTTTATTTATTTATTTTCTTCTAATTTGTTGGTTTACCCTGTTGTTTCTTTCATCTCTTTATTATCATTATTTTTAAAACTTACTATTGTCTGAATAAGCTATAATTTTTTTTAATTCTAAGATTTTCAAAATTAAATACTTTTAAATAAAATTAATTCTGCTGCTACATTCTTGATGAAACATAATCACAGCGGTGGATTTGTAAATGAAAGACTCGTTGATATTTGTAGCATTAATATATTTTCCTTTGGTTATAATATTTGCATTTGTTTTGAAAATGTGTTATATTTTATTGTAAGAATGCCTGTTTTTGCTGTTTTTGAGTTTTTACATTTTTAGATCTTCTATACACTTTTACGATAGATTAGTTTTGAACTAGGCATTCATACAAGTTTAAAAACATTTTAAAATTAGATTGAATCTATCCATTTGATTCTAAAAGCTGTAAGACTTTATTATGTATTAAAAATTACTATTTTATTATTGTTCCTTGTCAAAAAGAGCCAAGGTCCGGTTCCGATCTATTTTAGATATCATGAGCGTACCGCAGTTGAAGAGAGGGAACCCGAGTTTTACTTTGGAGCTTTTAACTCTCCTGTTAAATCGTCAGTCAAATTAATACTGTAAAGGTGCCATATACAGGGTCCGGCAGAGAAGTATGATAGTTTTGGAACAGCAAGGAGTGAGCCTAACGTTTTCGGAATAGTTGATGTGTGACAATCCGATATTGCTATTTTGTTTGGTTCAGTTGTTATAAAACCGTGGAAACTAAAGCAACGTGTATTTGTTTAAGACACTTACATCGAATTCTGTGATTGCTACTCAACGCAGATTTTGAACACAATTTAATGTTGGAAGGCACGGTCACATTTCTACGTTAAACACCATCCTGAAGTGGGTACAGAACCTCCGTATTAGAGGATCTTTGAAGCCTGGAGAACGTCGAGGTACGTGGATTAAAGAGAAAAAAAATACCTTTTGAATGAGGTCACAGCCAACTATGGTTTCCATTTAAAAAAATGTAAGTTTGCGTCATATCTCGGAAAATAATGGCGATAAAAATTTTCTGATTATTTTTAATTAATCTGCATAAAATTAACTAAAACTTTGTCCTTTACAGTTTTTTTCTATCTATTATAATAACCGAGATATATTGATTTGAAAAAATTGACACTTTTTACTTTTTTCAAAATATCTTTTTTGAAAACTTTTTAATTGGAATTTTATTCGTCTCGTAAATCTACACTTCTTTTCCCATTTAACCGTTTCTCTATCTCTTATAGTTTCCGAGATCCCCATAGAGAACATCGAAAAAAACTCACCCTGTATAATTATAACAATTTTTGTTACTCCTCGTCTTTTTTTCTTTATCTTTATGGCAATCTTCAGATTTATACGATTTTAGGTTTTTTTTAGTAGTTTATTTTTATATATTTGTCACCCCAATTTCTAATTGTTTTAAAATGTTTATTCTTTTACATTGGATTATATACTTTTAGAGTTAAGTCATTGATTATTATTTCTATGTTTAAAACTTTCTTTTATAAAGCTTAATGTTTTAATTTTTAATTGATTTTTAATGATTTCGTTTTGTATCAAAAAATTATTTTTTTCTCAGGTTTACATATCTTTGATTTTCTTTTTTTTAATTTAAATGCATTTAACTGTGTTATTTTTTTATTTCTTAAAATTTAATATTGTTTTAAGTTTCTTTTGTATCTATTATTTTCAAAAGTTTAGGTTTATTTCCTTCTCAGATATACATAATCATGATTTTCTTTTTTCTTAAGTTTAGTTGCATTTTACTTTGTTATTTTTTTGTTTTTAAGTATTAATATTGTTTTAATTTGCCTTTGTTTCTATTATTTCCAAAAGATTTTGTAAAAGTTTGACATTTTTTTTCAATTATGATGTTTCCACTTATTTATCATTTTAAATGTAGAAATATTAAATTTGGTGTTATTATAGTTTCAATTTCTAAGGTTTTCACTTTTTATTGTCTTCTTTGTTATAGGTTGAAATTTGTATATATATAGGATTCTTATTTTTGTTTGTTTTTCGTTTCAATATTTCCTATTATTAACTTAGGATTTTTACAGTTTCTTATCTTTATTTTTAGTGTTCCTTTTCTTTCTTAAAGTTCCCCGTAACATATAGCTTTTTACAGATTTTTATAGCTTTTTTGAAATATTTTGTCAATATCTTTTTTTATATTTTATTCCTTCATATTTTTATATTACTCCGAAAGTATGTTTATTTATAAAAAAAAATATAGTGACGTTAATTTCAGATTTAAGTATTATCTAATGTAGGTACATTAAATTGGGGTTGTAGAGCATCAAGATAGGAAGTACAAGTTACAATTGCTTCTATAAACAAAAAATGCCCATCAACATTCACCAAGATATGATATAAAAAATATTCAATTTAGGGGAGTCTCGTTGCAATTTTACCATCTCGTGAGGATTATCTAAGCCTCAGATGTTTCCTGTTCACTTGTGAACAAACCTGATGTTTTCTGTTCACTAGTCGCAATTTTCGCTACTAGCGCCATCTAGTGTATGTGAGTAACAAGAAATGGCAAAAATTTTACCCCAATGGCAAGAATCACTTGATGATATTCATCGTCACCTAAAAAAAATAACGTGTTGAGTGAAGAACACTACACTGTAAATTAAGCCTTCAAGTCTTTAGTGATTTAAATCCTAAAGTTATGGTAAATATATTTTATTTTGTATTATTTTTAGTAAGACTTGTAAAGCAAATAAACCAAACTAAACTGTTTAAGTTCCTGTTTCATTTAATGTATTAATTAAGATTTTAATTTTTACGTAATGAGTACTACAGAGCGTTAACACCCCGATATTCATTTATAAACACCCGGTATTTTAGATTTACCGTTTTTATATTTTAAATTTGAAGATATTCTCTTTTCGTTTTCTTTAGTTTTCTTCCAAGATTCTGAAGAAATTTGTGATTTGAAAACCTGTTTTAATTTTTAACATCTATTTGAGTTTTACTGATGATTTTTTACATATTTTTTTATTTCCTTGGTTTTTAGTTTACTTAAGAATTATGATTTTAAACTCCGTTCATTAATTTTGTTTTTAATTTACACAAACAGCTAAAGAAAACGTACAAAAAAGAAAATAAAAGCATTTATAGAAAAATCCAGATGTCGAAAAAGATATTTGCTCCCTCAGCATCATTAACAAACAAGAGTTAGAGTGAAAGATCGTCGCAGCTTTATGAACTCCGCCCAGCTTCATATAAAAATTTTCGTACGTTATGTATAATATTTATGTATTTTCATATGTAATTTTTTGGAAAGGAAGCTAAAGACTAATAAATATAAAAGTTTTTTTGGACATATTTGTATAATTTTTAGGGTTTCTATGTAATTTTTTAATGTTTTGTTTTAAAGCTTTTACACTCCTTTAAAACTTTTTGGATTATTTAGTCTACGATTTGTTTTTGTTTCCAAGATTTCCTTTTATTTTTTTAAAAGTTTAAGATGAGTTTTAGATTTAATTTCTTACCTTATATGGTTATTTCTTTTTCTTCTAAGACTCATTGACAACTTGCTAAGAGGTTCTCAGTACTTTGATTTGTTTCTTTTCTATTTTTAGACTTTCTTTTGTTTACAACGATTTCACGATTATTATCTTTTTCAATTTCTAGTTTTTAGTACTTCTAAATCATTCAAAGTTTTCTTTGGTTCTCAGAGTCTGTTTTAAATTATTTATTTTTACATTTATTTGTTTTTGATTTTAGGGCTTCTCCGCGTTCTACACGTGCTGAGATTGTTTTATTTATACTAACATGCTTTTTTAGTATTATTTATTTATTTATTAATCTTTGGTCTGCTTTCTTAAATATTACAAATATTACAAATCATTAAATAAAAGCGAAAGCAGCAAAACTAATTTTCTTCGAAGATATTGCCATAAACATACCATCTATTGTAATGGTAAAATCTTGAGTTACATTTTACCTGGAGGGTTGAAAACTCCAAAGTTTATTTCTATCTGTAATAATAACCGAGATGTATTGATTTAAAAAAGTAGTCTTTTTTCAAAATATCTAGATACCCTTGACTTTTTTGAAAAGCCTGAAAGTGCTGTTTTATTCGTCTCGTAAAACTACACTTGTTTCCCCATTTAAACGTTTTTCTATATATTATAGCTTCCCAGATCCCCATAGAAAACATCTAAAAAACTCATCCTGTGTATATTTTAGTATATTTTTAGAATTTCCAAAAATTTTTGTTCGTTTCCTGTTTCTGTTTTCTAAACATTTCAAAAATTTTCGAATTTTCTCTTGTAATACAAGTTTTACGGTTATTGCCTTTTTAGATTTACATAATTTTTGAAAGTAAAAAAATGCATACAAATTTTATACTTTATCAATAATATTTACATTTTTCATGGTATTTTTTTATTAAAAAAATTATACTATTTTTTTTTTTTTTGGTTCATTCTCTCTAAAGTTTGCCTTTTTTGTTTAAATAGTTTATTTCTTTTCAAAAAGTTTAAAATTATTTATCTTCTCAAATTAAAGTATTCTTTTGGCATTTTAGGATTTTTAATAACCTTATTTTTATTTTAAGATATTATTTTGTTTCTGACAGTGTTTTGTTTTGAATTTGTTGTTCTATTACATTTTCTTTGGTTTAAATTTTTTTTTACGTTTATTGTGTGTGTACTTAAGTTTTATGATATTTTGTATTAAGGTTTGAAATTTTTAGGCTTTATTTTCTAGCTAAATATTTAATGTTATACTTATCAATTTCAAGTTATTAACACTAAGATTTATACAACTTCATTTTACCTTTAAAATTTATTCATTTGCAAAGTGTTCCTATTTTATTTTTGTTTTATATTTAAGGCTTCATTAGATTTTTCTATTTTTAAATATAGACTTTTTAGGAAATTTATATTTGATTGTCTTGTTTTAAAGAATTTTGCATATTTTTTCATGA